>JAJGRW010000942.1:0-475610 GCA_025461045.1 Carex parvula | reverse complement strand
ACGAACTGAACAGCATAATTTCCAAAAATAAACTTAATATAAATTTCAAACGAACTGAACAACATACTATTTCGTCTTACGGTCTTGAACGTACATAGAACAAATTATCTTCCGAGGTTGACGATGACGGCTCGGTAATAACAGACGACGTGCTAGCCTTGTCTTAGCCTTACTCTTAGCCTTAGGCACATGTACATCATTTTTTTTTTTCCCAACCATAGCCGTAGGGGTTTTCTACAAAATCATCATCGCATATGTCATTTCGTTTAAAAAATTCATCTATCTGCAACATTTTGGACAGTCCTTTCTAACCTTCCGCACCCAATTGCATTTCTTTTCCTCGCTCTTTCCTCGATTGTTACTGTCCATCCTCTCGTCTACATTTATTTGGAACAATAATAAAAAAAAACTGCAACATAAAATACATGGCAATAAACTACATTTATAAATGACAAATATTTGATCAGTTACTGATTTCAATTGAACAGTTGTGAATAGTCGTATATGAACAATATTGAACAGTAAATACGTACTACACAGTACATGAACAGCCAGGCACGTATAGGAACATTACATGAACAATACAAGAACAATACATATGTACATGAACAGTAAATACGTATATGAAGGGTACATAAACATCAGATACGTATATGATAGTAAATACATATATGAATAGTGATGAACAGTAAATAAACATTAATGAACAGTAAAAAACAGTAAAAAACAGTAATTAACAGTAAATAGTATGTGAAATTTGCAAAATAAAAAAAAATTACCTGATTTAACAGACTTCTCCGTCTCCTCCTCCTTCCTTCAGAGCTCCTCTCTCTTCCTCTTCTCTTCTTCTCTTCTTCCTCTCTTTTTTCTTCTCTTCTACAGAGCTCTTCCCCGTAGTTTAAAAAAAAAAAAGAGTTCAAGCCGCATATATCTGTGCGGTTTGAATTGTTAATTCAAACTGCATATATTCTGTGCGGTTTGAATTGTTAATTCAAACCCAAATAATATTTGCGGTTTGGGCAGAAAAAAATTCTTTTAAAAACGTGGTTATTTATATTAAAATAAATTTTTTTTGGGCAAAAAATAAAAATCACGGAACTTAGTGTTTGGGTTGAGAAAATCTTTTGTACTAGGTAAATTGTCTCCTGGTGGTTTCATTAAAAAAGAAAAGAAAATTAACAGTTTTGAGTCTTTTAAGGAAAAAAATATAGAATTTCCTTGTACCACAAACTAACAGTTTGATGTTCAAATTGCCATGCATCGGAATTACTATTCATTAACCCGTGGAGCGATATTTGAATTTTCTCCAAAAATCTTTTGTTCACAGTGCACTACTTTCACAATATTCAGTGACCTGGCCGCATCCCCATATATAACTTTGGGCTGAGATATCAAACAATAACCCTTCTTTGTAGTTCTCCTCTGAGAATGCTACTTAGGAACGAAAATATTGTACGAATATCTGTGGAGAATTTTATATCGCTTCTCCTGGGCCTCGGCCCGTTGACAATTTAATTTGGATCTTCATTTGGACAAGTATACATATAGGTTATAGCTCATTTGATAGGAGGATAAAGAGGATAATGGTTATAAAATGAGCTATTCATTTATGATCCATGGCACTTTCATAACCATAGCTCGGCGATGATTACAGGTTATAGCTACCATGGCACTTTCATTTATGAGCTATCTACCAAATCATTTTGGATCATAAATGATTCGGCAGATAACTCATGAAAGAAAAATAAAAGACACAATGGATATGAGATCAAGTTCCAGGATCTTGACAAACAAATATTTTGCATTCTGATCTTCTCTTTTCTTGGTTTGTTTACAATCATCTCCTGTTTTCCGTGGAGGAAAAAGGTTCCAATATATGATTCACCAGCATACAAATTCAATAAGTGAAGCAGCAATCATCATTGTACCATATAGGTGAAACATATAAGAGAAATATTTTACAAAAAATTCAATAAGTGAAGCAGCATCATCATTGTACCATATAGGTGAAGCATATAAGAGAAATGTATTTTACAAAAAATTCAGTAAAGTGAACGCGCAGTAATCATCAATTCATCATTGTACCATATAACACATGATCAGACCGGTCTGTGTTTCCCAAAACAGATCTCAACTTAGATATCCAAATATGTCCTAGGCTTCCAAATTGGGAAAAATTTTATCGGTAGTAATTAGTAGAAAAGAAGAGAGACAACAGTAAGAGTACAATAATATTTATAGTAGTAGGATCGGTAGCAATTCTACCGATCTTAACTTTTTTTTTTAATCTAATGTATAGATGGAGATAATTTTTATATTTGATTTCTAGTAAAATATGAAAAGTTTTGATATATCTAAATTTAAAGTACTTTATCTATTTTTGTAAAAAAAATATATTTACTAGAAAAAATTAAAAGGAAAAAAAAAACAAACTGGTTTAGATCGGTAAAATTCCTACCGATCTTACTATCAATATAAATATTATTGTACTCTTACTGTTTGTTCTCTTCTTTTCTATTAATTACTACTGATAAAAAATTTCCTCCAAATTCAATAAGTGAAGCAGCAATCATCATTATATTATATATTTATATAACACGTGACTCAGACCGATCTCTGTTCCCAAAACAGATCTCAAATTAGGCCTTCCAAGATCCAATGTATGTCGAAAAAGAATATATATAGTTTGTAAATCTCAGCATATCAGATCATGTCTGCATGCAGGCGAAGCTAACTAACCCAACAAATTTAAAAGTTAATTACACACCTGCTATTGTAAAAGAGACAAACCTAACCACCTTATTTAATTAAGCACATGCAATTTATTTAATTCTCCTCGATTCAAAAAGAGACAAACCTAACCACCTTAAGTTAGTGCCCACCAAATAAATGACATTTGTCAGGTTTACCAGATGCAAAAATCTAGAGGCTCAAGTACACATTTAATTAGTATAACTAATTTGTTAGCGAAGGTTTATCTGATTATCTGGGCTTAATTTGTTGTATTATGGAGGAATATCAGATTGTATAGTACTTATTGTTAATTAATTGAAGGTGACTTAAGTCAAATACACCAAGGTGATTATTTCACAAAATGAAAAAAGATACGCCAAGGTGAATATAATATATATAGTTCTTCAATTGCAGATACTTTATTTGAATCATACTGGAAAAAAAATTAAACCATCGATTGTAGATTAGATGATCAAGATCAATTTACTAATATATAGTTCTATATCAACCCACACTATTTGAATCTAATGATAAATAATCAAATAAAACTTCATCTATATCGTTTAGTTTCAAATTAATGATTAATGGAGTCAGACCAGATTAAGACAGCTTTCAGTTACTTTTGCAGTCGAAGACATTATTCTTATAATAAGTTTAAGTATATTAAATGTTATTTTTAATTAATTTCTATTTTTTAAGAATTTCTTTTGTTTATCATATATTGAAAAATTATTTATTAGGCCTAATGTACAAACCAAATTAGATCAATTACAAAATCACCTCTATAACCATTTATCATTAACTCCATTAGCTATTATATTACCTTATTTCATTTTTCCACTTATTACCCAATCGGTATTTGCCAGGGTGAAAACGGAGCGGATAGTGGTAAAACCATATTTACATCATTTTAATTTTCCGGAGACAGATAGGATATTAGACGGATACAGATACATATACAGATACAAATACAGATACGGATACAAATACAGATACGGATACAGATCAGATTAGATCAGATCAGATATTTATTAAAATATTAAAATATTATTAAAAAACACCAAAATTTATAATAGTAAATAACATAATTTGTTCATAATATATATTAAACTATATATATATCTACTATTCAGATACAGATAATTGAAAAGTAAAATCATATTCATATTCATATCCACACGAATATTCAGATATCAGATATCCACATTTAATTTTTCGAATACCAAATACAAATCGAATATTATCCACACCGTTTTCACCTCTAGTATTTGGAGATTGAGATTTCAGAAAGTAGTTAGGGGCCGTTATTTCTCTGCATACAGTATACGAAAAGGAAAATTTATGTGAAAAATAAAAGCTGATAACGAATAGCACTATCCTGGCCACTTCCGCAAAGAATTGCATGTTTGTCACTTCAAAAGTGAGGGTGTCAAATTCTTGATTATCACTAGCCAACCGTGACAGAACGACAAAATTAATCCTGCAACTTATCAGATCTGTCAAATATTTCATTTTCTAATATGAACAAATATGACATTCCAAGAACTAGAGTGTTATTAAACTCTTACTTGATGAGCTCAACTCCAAAATTTAATGAATAATTGACTTTAAATGACCAATTTGAACTGCTGAAATCCGAGCAATACTTTTACATACACAATTTATAAATTTCTGAATTAATTTATTATGAAGTCAAGTGGCAAAAAATAATAAAAAATGAATGTCTTAAAATATTATATAAATCTTTTTTTTTGTTTAATTTTATACTAAATTAATTTGAAAATTTATAAATTTTGCACGTATACACATTACTCGTGAAGTAAATCGGTTTCAACAGTTTGAATTCATCATTTGAAGTCAACCCGATAAGTTTTAAAGTTAAATTCACTGAGAACTTGGTGAGCTTAAGAACCTTCTAATTCTACTCCAATACATAATATATTTGATTAACAAAAATGTAATATCAACTAGAGGTGCTACTTTTATCCAATTACCCGGATCAGAACAAGAACTGGCCCGGATTCGATTAATTTGAATAGGATATGGTTTAAAAAATATAATTGATTAAATTATAGGTACAGTTATAAAATTAATAATTTAATTCCGACCTGGATCCAAACCGAAACCAATACTGTAATAAATAGGATATGGATTTCATTTAATTATCCGACCCATAACCGAACCCGATCAGATACCCGTATAAATACCCGATAAAATGATAATACCATTTCTTTATAATTATTAATATAAACACATATATAATAACTATGAAAAGACAATCATTTGTAGTATTTTTCAATTTCTTGAATGTTATTGCTCTTTTCACACAGATAATTGAAATCAATTGTCACGTTTACCTTTTGCCTATAAATTTTCAAAGCTAATTAATTCCTTTCTCGATCTCTTTATCTACCATGTATCTAACTTTCTGCAAGGATTATTGAAATTTATTGCTCTCTTCGCTGAATGAAACAAATTGGTATTAATATTATATTTCTAAATTTTTGAAACCATATAATGAAATCACCATCTCTAATATTTTACTTTTTAAAATTATCTCACCTTCAATATTTTGGAGCAGATTTTAATTTATATTATAATGATATATTATGTGAGATGTTGAAAAAATTATAATTATATTTAAACGTAAAGGGTTTCTCAATACTTGTGAGTTGCGACATGTACCTGCTTCGGATCCGGACCCGTCCCAGATCCGAACCGAACCCGATAATCCATAAACAAGTTATGGGTATATATCTATCCGAAACTGAAAGACTGGACCCGAAATATCTACGGGTAGATATGTATCCGGATCCGGACCCGACCCGATTTGAAACAAATAAGTATATGATCGAAATTCGAATCCCGAACATTTATGATACGGGTCCAAATATAATAGTATCCAGACCCTAGCTGATCCGATAGCACCTCTAATATCAGCAATCATAATATTGTAAGGTTGGTCAAACCCAAAACAGAGCCGCCTCAAAGAGTAGTTTAATTAATTAGAACGCTTGGTCATCAAGAATTCTGATTCTTTTATTTAAGCTATGATTGTTGATTTTTGTTGTTTTCTGAGATAAGTACATGAACTCAGATCTTTTGGCGTTTCTTAGATTTGATATTATCATATTGTGATATAAAGAAGTTTGGTCCCCACGATTTTACTTTGTTTCTGATTATTGATTTTCATCACGAATTAATTACTCGAAAAATTGAAGGTTAAGTTGGTCTTTATTTTTTAGAAGTTAATTGGACATATATTTGATATTTGCTTAAAGCAACTGAACCTTTTTGGTATTATGTTTCTTACTTTAGGTATAACTTTATTCTTTATATGATTTTCAAGCCTAAATTCACATATATATCTTAAGATTTTAGTTCGCCGATACGAATAATGAATTTAAATTTGGCAAGAAACACATATTTGACAAGATGGTTGATAATATGTAAGAGTAAGATAAACAATGTTTTTTAGTATGTTAAAAGTAGTAAAGGCCTAAATTTTATTAAACCTAAATGAGTTTTTTTTTAATATTTATAAACTCATTTGGCAGTTTCAATATTTATTCTTTTACTAGAACAATATTAAAGACTTATTTTATCTACCCTTACCATATTTTTTTGCTTAAAAGTTTGATGTACTAATTCCATAGACCAAATCTCATATCTTTTCTTCCTTGTTTTTTCTTTTGTGAGAAAAAAGAAAGACAAAATGTATGGAGTATTGATTAAATTAGGAGTCCTTGTATCACCAAGTTATTAATATTTTAAGGATCATTATTTTCAAATTTCATCCATTTCTTTTCATTTGGTACCTTTGGCAGTTGGCACTCGCTTAAAATATTCATCAGGCCTTAGTTAGAAATTATCATCATGTGCGCTTAGATATATTGAATTCTTCACCAGAATCGTAATCAAATTTGTTCTCTCTTTGATTTAATATTTTTTCCATGATTCTAAAGACTACAGCCACATGAAAAATGATTGATAAGCTGACATCACCATAGAACATTTGTAAAAGACAAAATACTTTTGATGAGGTAACAGATATTTGAGCCCCAAAAATGTGTTGGAGGCATATTCTGAGCTTTTCTGATCCACCAATATTTTAGCAGCCAGTAGACCACTAGGCATTGTCCTGTTCTGTAGCCTGTAGGTTTGAATTGTTCAACTCTTATCAAAGAGTGAGGCTATGATAAGAGTATAACTTCTCCTCAAGAAAAAAGAAAGATAAAAGAGTATAACTAGAGTTTCTTAAGATAATGAAGCTTTCAGGTGAGTTTAACTCTGAAATTTATCGAATTGATTTCGAATTATAAATTTAAACTTATATAATTGATCTACTTCACGAGTGATACATTATATATTAAATTTATAATTTTTTAATTAATCTAATGTAAAGATAAGTGGTCAGAAAATAAAGTTTATAAATTAATTTTAGTGCATTTATTTCATTATTTTTTACCGCTTGATTTTATTCTAAATTAATTCAAAAATTAAATTTTTTGCATGTAAATCTATCACTCGTGAAATAGATTTGCTTCAACGGTTTGAATTTGTTATTTGAAGCTAATCTAATAGAATTTTGAAGTTAAGTTCACCGAATCCTTGGTGAACTTATGAATACCTAGTTCTACTTGATATGATAATAAATATATTATGAAATGATATGTGCTTTGAATTTACTCTTTTCTTAAGTCCAAATAGTTAGTCAGAGTTACTCAATATGATCTTTATTTGAAAATGTATTTACAAACCATTTTTTTCATTTGTAAGTAGGTAAAAGATCACTGGATTTAAAGATTATAGATTATCTGAAATTAGTGATTTTTTCCTATTACATTTAGTTTTGAAGTATATTTATATAGTACGATTATATAGAGATTATATTTAATACCTAGCTAATTAAATCAAGTCAATGATAGCAAACCGAGATTGTCTCTACGGATCTTCATTTTTTAATCTTTGCATACTTTTTTAATTATTAACCTCATGAAAGGGATTGGAGCCTAAATTATATTTGATTTGTCTTAGTTGTTGTGAAGTTAAATTAATTGGAGGTTTAGATGCCTTCTTGAAGTACTTGTTCATTTTTAAAACCTTAAAATATATATTCAAAATCAAGATCAACTACCGAATCATCTAACTTAAAGATTACAAAATTATCAAATTAAAGCCGTTGACCAAATTAACACAATACCAAATTATCAAATTAAAGTCTTAAATTCTTGGTCAATTATCAAATTATCAATTAATCCTAATTCACATATCATAAAAAATAGGGTTTAATCACTTATTAAGGAAGAATCAAAGATGGGAAAGAGTCAAGATCGAGGAAGAAAAAGGAGAAGAGTCGGGGCAGAGGGGCGGCTTGGGTAAAATAGGAGGTGACGACCAACACACAAATCACTTTTTTTTTATTCTGGTGATGCAAATCTTCTTTCTTCTCCTAGATAATCAGAGCAGAGTAGCGGAGAATTTAGATCCGCGCAATACCTAACTGAGTATCATTAGATTTGAGTCGTTAGTTTTAACTTGGCACGAATCTTAAAACAGACCCCATTATCTAAATAGGCACCGAATTTCAATCGTTTGGCTGGAAGTTAATCGAAGGTAATTATACTCAGTCAGGTACCTAGGAGGATACGGATTCAATAGCAGACCTCCTTTTCTCCTGGTGAATCAACAATTCTTATGAACGGAGTAACGAACCGGACCTTGTTTCTTTTTTCTTTTTCACAAATCATATTGAGCTGACTTTCTTTTCCGTACTTTTCTTCTGTTAGGCATTGAATTAAATCTAGAAGTGGTCTTATTAAAGTATAAAGTACCAATGAATTTATTTATTTTTACAAAATTCAGACACTTCCTACCATGATCACTTTTGGGTCCGCCAATGCGTACGGTTCATTTTCTGTCGTGCAGATTATATTGTAAACTTTATAATAATCTTTTTGAAAATTTTACAGTACGAATTTTAATACGAAACCGTTCCATCTGTACTGGACAATTGCTATTTCATCATAATGTACTGAAAAATCCTACGTGAATAACAATAATATATCGCATTTCCGTTTTCTTTAGGTGGTTGGAAGGAAGTTTCGTCAGCTGAGAATATTTGTGACCACTATTATAAAATAATGATATTTATATTAGCTTCATGACACCAAATTTGCTTTGAATTATTTTTCGTTGAATTATTTTTATTGAAGTAACTTCTTGTCTTCTTAAATTTTTTAAAATTGCTCATTGGATATAGTTTTATTAATCGAAGTCGACCAATATACTAATAGAATTCATACTTATATACAAACAATCAATCTAAATTTAACTAATACTAATGGAGTCTTAACTTATACAAACAATCAAGAATGAGGCTATATGGTGCTATGCAAACTAAAATTTATATATTTTTAATTTTTACTATTTAAAAAAATAGTAAAAATTCACTACTTTTGAATGGTCTAGAACCTTATACTTGATTGCTTCTGCCAAAGTTGAAAAAAATGGTCTAGAATCTTTAGATCAAGTAGGATCTTTGGAATATTTCAACTAGGGTAGTATAGAAAAATAATATAATTGCGTACCTAAAATACTTCGGTCTTAGAAGCTCAAAAGCCGATCGTAAGATCGGAAAACTTTTCATATCGCATAAAAAAACACCCAGCATGCCCTATGGGTAGTGACCGTGTTCTTGCGTATTTAAAATACTTCAGTCTTGGTAGCCCAAAAGCTAATCGCAAGATCAGAAAATATTTCAAATCACATAAACAAACACCCAGCATGCCCTGCGGGGTAGCTGTGGGATAATCTAGGCCGCATGCGACGTAGAGAGACGTCAAAAATTATAATTGCTGTAATTGTTTTTAAGAAAAATAAAAAATTATCAACCCAACTATTATAGTCAAAGTTGATTCATGCGGATGGCTGTTCAACCAGAGGTTTGATATAAGAAATTAGTTTCTTAAAACTCAATAAAACCGAGATATCGAATAATTAATGAGTTTTCACATAGATTCTTTACCAATTGCGGAACATAAATTCTTTATTAAAGAAAATTCAATGGTGTGAGGTATAATTAGCGGCTGGAAATGCAAAACATGCACTGGCTCATATACATTCTTGATCCTTTCGCCTCATGTATCTATCTCATCAGAAACCAGTGGTTGGTTAGACCCCAGGTTCCCAATTTCATACGCAATTTAACAATAGTTTCCAATAAGACGGCTAATTATGCACATTAAATAACAATTTATCCTTTTCTGAAGGACACCATGCGAGGAATATTGGAAGGGACAAAAAAATTAAGATTACTAAATAATAGGGATCTTTTTTTAAGATTGTTCATCAATAACAGGGTCAATGCAATAAATTAATTTCTCTTTTGTGGAGTGCTAGAAAATATATATGCTCCTATTTGCTGTATGATTTAACACAAAATAGTACAACAATAAATGGAAAATTGGCTTTTCTATGATACAGAGGGCCGGGACGGTGGGCCCCCTTGTCCCTTGAGTCCTGGTACAGGGCCCCACGGGCGTGCCATATATAGCCTTGTTTTCCCCTCAAGAGGCTGAAACATTTGAGGGAGAGCTCTGTTCTAAGAGACGGTGCAACGACGTCCACATGGATTCTCTAGGTACTGCTTCAGTATCCCATGTCAGTGTATTTTCAAAAAAGCAAAAGAAGAAGAAGAAGTTTAATTTACCTTTTCTTAACTATTTCATACTGTTTATATATTTTTATTTTCTTGGGTACTTGAACATATCTTGGATTGCCATTTTTGAAAAAAAAAAAAAAAGGTATTGCTTTGATTTGATTTTTGCGTCAAAATTTCTTGTTTATGCTATATTCATCATTTTTTTTTTGTAATCTTAGATTGGGTATCTCAACTTTGTGAAGGAGAATTCATTATTACCTCTCCATGCGTTCAAAGGAGTCTGATAGATATCCACAATGCAGTCTTCTTTGTTGCCTATACCTTAAGTCTGCTAGTTTTTCCAAAGGGAACCTTGCAAACCAAAGAAACAACAAGCGTTGGTTCTTTATTTTCGTTTCACTCTGTTGCGCTGCAACCGGAGTTGCATATGTGGTCTCTGGTTTATTTAGTTTATCACAAGGAATGAAAGCGCAATTGGATTTGGTTATATGGTTTCTTAGAGGAGTGATTTGGATCTTTTTGGCAATTTCCTTGAATTTTCAAAAAAACAATTGGACAAAAACCATTTCTATATTTTGGTGGATATCATTTTCACTGCTCATTTCAGCACACAATGTAGAAGTTCTAGTCACAAATCACAAACTAGAAATATTCGAGTTAGTTTCATGGCCTATAAACTTTCTTCTCTTTTGCTCTCTAATCCTCTTGTTTCACAAAATTACCAACTTCCATCAATATCCATCAGCCAATACCTTAACAGAACCCCTTTTAGTAGAAAACTTTCCAAAAAATCAAACCTGTACCGAGAGGGATATTTAGCCGATTGACGTTTTCATGGCTTAACCATTTGCTTGAACTTGGTCGAACAAAACCATTGAATTTAGATGACATCCCTTCAATTGAATCAGAAGATACATCACAGCAAGCATCAGAAAAATTTCTAGCTATTTGGAGGGCCTATATGAAAGATAAATCCAAAGCCAACAGCAAAAACCTCATATTTTCAACATTGTTCAGATGCTACAAATGGGACCTAATACTTACGGGCTTTTATGCATTTTCAAGAGCTTCGTTGGTTGCTGCATCTCCTCTTCTCCTCTTCGCATTCATAGACTTTCTAACTTGGAAGAGAGAAATACTGGCATTGGGATATCACTTGTTATTTGTTTGATTTGTATGAAATTTTTCGAGTCGCTATCACGAGGCATGGGTATTTGAATCAAGACGATGCGGTATGAGAATGCGGTCAGCTCTAATGGCATGTATATTTCAAAAGCAACTAAAAGTTTCAAATAATGGAAGAAAAAAACATGCAACAGGAGAGATTGTGAACTATATAGGGGTTGATGCATATAGGCTAGGAGATTTTCCTTGGTGGTTCCACATGGCCTGGAGTTTTCCCCTTCAACTTTTCTTTTCCTTAATAATTCTTTTGGACCCTTGGAATTGGTGCTATTCTACCATTTGCTAAACTCTTACAAGGATACCAGTCCAAATTTATGGTGGACAAGATGAGAGATTAGAGCTACTTCTGAGGCCTTGAATAACATGAAGATCATAAAATTGCAATCATGGGAGGAGAGGTTTAGAAGAATTGTGGTTCTTTAAGAGATATTGAATTTAAATGGTTAAGTGAGACCCAACTGAAAAAGGCCTACGGTACATCATTGTATTGGATGTCCCCAACTGTTGTATCAGCTGTGATGTTTGCTGGAGCTGCACTTACAGGAAGTGCTCCACTGAATGCAAGTACCATTTTCACAGTACTCGCGGCCTTGCGTGTCATGTCCGAACCAGTAAGGAGTTACCAGAGATCCTTACAATCATGATTCAGGTCAAGGTTTCATTAGACCGAATTCAGGTATTTTTACTGGAGGATGAGATTAAAGAAGATGATGTGAAGCGAGATTGCGAGAAAGACTTGGGTTGGGCCGTCAAAGTGGGGGTGGGGGGGTGTTCAGGGACCCAAATGGGGGAGCTTTAACAGTGAGGGATGTTGGTTTGGTAGTGAGAAGAGGGGAGAAGGTGGCAGTTTGCGGGCCCGTTGGTGCGGGTAAATCTTCCCTGTTATATGCTTTGCTTGGAGAGATACCAAAAATTAACGGTTCAGTAAGTTTATTTCATATCATTTAAATTATCTTGATTTAGATTTTCAGAAACTCTCATTGATTGATGCAAAAATAAATAAATAAATCGTACCGGCAACCATGGAGATACCAGTTGCAGTAGCCTTTATTGTACAGGGTACCAGAATTAACTTAACCATGACATTTCAAATTAATTTATTCAGAATGGCCTTATTGATATAGACTTTTGGTACATATCTCTTACTGTTCCACTCCTCTCAATTTAATATGGTCCATTTGTATGTAGTGGTAAGATCTTCTGCATATCCATCCAAAAGCTAGGAATTAAATAATAGTCCTTCGCATACCATCATTTTTATTGATAACCTGCTTAACAAATGGTGCCTTGTCTCTGCAAATCATGTTCTCTATTGAACCGATCTAATTAATATAAGTACTTCCATTTCATTCAGATCCTTTGAAAAGAAATATATTTTTATGCGTGTCCTTGACATGATACACTTTTCTGTACAGGTTGAGGTGTACGGCTCAGTCGCGTACGTTTCACAAAACGCATGGATACAAAGGGCACTATACGTGAAAAACATTCTTTTTGGAAAGCCTTTTGGACGAGGAACACTACAAGAAGTCGGTGAAGCGTGTGCCTTGGATAAAGACTTAGAGAATTTGACAATGGCGATGGCACCGAGATAGGCCAGAGAGGGGCTGAACATGAGTGGGGGCCAGAAGCAGAGGATACAACTCGCACGAGCCGTATACAGTGATGCAGACATTTATCTTTTGGATGATCCTTTTAGTGCAGTGGATGCACACACGGCTGCCACTCTCTTCTATGTAAGTTAATTAGAACTCGGGGAATTGGCATACCAGTACATGTTATTATTGGGAAATGCTGACTTTCTGCTTAGTAAGTTACATGATCTTGAAGTTTTTATATTCCTTGTTTTAGGGATGCAATATTGGATTTTCACCATTTGTGTTCATAAACATGATGATTCATGAAAGAAAAGACCAGTCATAGATAACTGTTGCAGAATTAGCTATATGTTTACCATTTTCACAATTCCTGTTTCGTGTATATCAATACCCAGAGCAACAGGATACTGGATGGTAGAGGCTACGTACCACAACAGTTCAATACAGAATATATATCCACTGTTACAGTACTGCTATATACGTGATATGGAAATCGTTTGACCTTATTGCCTTAGTTTTTGTCAGTGTTTAAAAATTGACGCATGCCAGTCAATTATAACCAAGAGGGCAATAAATTATCAAATTCTTATCAAAATTCCATTTGTGAAAAAACATTAACAGAAACAATGCCAGTATGAATTAGGCTTATTAATTCTCAATTGTTGGTTAATAATAATTGAGTAAAGCTCTGATGTAATGCAGGATTGTGTGATTGGGTGCTCTGGGAAAGAAGACTGTAATCCTTGTTACACATCAAGTGGAGTTCTTGGCCGAAGTTGATACCATCTTAGTAAGTAGTTATCTTCTAAGAAAAATCTTGATAATGATAGTATAATTTTATAAAACAAGTCATTTCTTGTGAACCATTGCTTGCTCTTGGATTGCATTTAGGTCCCTAGATTTTCTACTCAGGTCCTATTGTGCTCTAACCACTAGCAAATTATTTAAAATTTCAAAGAAAATGATCAATATTGTTTCCAGCACATATACGGATATCATCCGTCATTTTCCTTAAGGAATTGCATGAATACTCTGCAAATACTTAGGATTAAAACATGGTAGCTTATACATGTGAACAGTAATCTAGCAGAGTTTTAGAACCATAATGCAGCTATGTTTTCTTGCTTGGCATTGCACCATTACCCATTGAAAATACAAGTTATCAAGGATTTAGAATAAAGAAGAACACCTAATGACTTATTCCAGGGGCAGAGCCAGACTTTCAAGCTATGGAGTCAAACATGAGTAGAGGTCAATATATAAAAATTTATGCTGAGTATGGGGTCAATTTTACAATTTTACAGTATCCATAACATTTTACTCAAAACTATATAGAAAATCATGTATAATTACACAAAAAATTGAAAGTTAATGGAGTCATTTGACTCCCATTATCTCTTTTTAAATCTGCCTCTGATTTTAATTATTTTATTGGCTTACAAGTTCATTCATGTCTAATAAACATTTTACTTTTATTTCCCTCCCATAGGTCATGGAAGATAGCCGAATAACACAGCAAGGAACCTACAATGAGCTCCTCAGAGATGGCACGCCATTTGAAAAGCTCGTAAATGCACATCGTTCTTCGATCACAATATTGGAAAGTAGCAATCAGTCCAACTTTGTCAGTACACAACAAGAATCTGATATCCCTGTTGGGCCCAAACATCGACCAACTACAGAACAAAGTGGTGAAGAAGAGATTATGATAGGAGCAAAATCAGCAAAAACAAAAATGCATCGACACAACTCACAGAAGATGAAGAGAAAGAGGTCGGTGACCTCGGTTGGAAACCTACAAAGGCTACTTATCGTTTTCAAAAGGAAACTCTCTTTTAGGATTTATAATTTGCGCACAAGTTTTGTTCTTGACAACGCAAAGCCTGTCTACATTTTGGCTTGCAATTGGAGTCCAGTTGAGTCACATTGGAAGCGGAGTTCTCGTTGGTGTGTATGCAGTGTTCTCTATGGGGAGTTGTGTGGTTTCATATTTTAGGAGCTATTATGCTGCACAGCTTGGATTGAAGGCATCAAAAGCTTTCTTTGATGGTTTTATGGACTCTGTTTTCAAAGCTCCAATGGTATTCTTCGATTCAACTCTGTTGGCAGGATTTTAACTAGGGTACGTTTGTTCATATTTGTGGTTAATATTCTATTTCTCTGTGGTGCTTGTGCCTAAATAAAATTGGAATAGAGCTTTTATTGTAAACTTTGAGGTGATTATGCCACATCTTTGAGTCGTAAACTGATTTTGACTTTGTTTTTTCTTTGTATGATCAGGCATCTTCAGATATGAGTATATTGGATTTTGACATACCATATAGCATATCCTTTGTCGTGGCTGCATCTACCGAGGTAGCCATGACTATTATTATCATGTCTACTGTAACTTGGCAAGTCTTGATCATCGCAATTCCAGTTATAATCATTATGATACATGTCCAGGTCGGTTTCAATTTTTTATTTAATTTAGATACTAGCACATTTTCTCGTAACCAAATGTTGTTATATTGAATTAATTACTAACAAGCACAGCCACATTACTATTTTTAAAGAGGTACTATGTGGCATCGGCAAGGGAGCTGGTACGTATCAATGGTACAACCAAAGCACCAGTAATGAACTATGCATCTGAATCTATGCTTGGGGTTGTAACCATCCGCGCATATGCAGCCACTGAGAGATTCGTCAGAAAAAGTCTTGGCTTGATTGATCAAGATTCATCTCTCTTCTTCCACACCATTGCCTCTCTTGAGTGGGTTCTACTCAGAGTAGAGGTGCTCCAAAACATCACCATTACCGTCTCAGCTTTGTTTCTGATTTTTCTTCCTCACGGCATCATTGCACCAGGTACTTACAAATATGATTTTTAGAATTAGGTAAAGGTTAAATAATGTTTTCTAGAAGAAATCCCAATTAATACCTCACTTCTAACTATCTTAAGGAGTACCCATTCTGTCTCTTTCAGTATTGAAAATGTTAAGGAAATCCGTACCTACGTGAAGGTTTATTATAAATCTTACTGTTCATTTTTCCTTTATACATGACATAGATTGTTGATTTGTTGTGGTGTAGGGTTCATGGGTTTGTGCCTCTCATATTCGTTGACCCTAACAGCATCACAAGTTTTTCTGACAAGGTTCTACTCGAGCTTGGAGCAGTTTATCATCTCTGTGGACAGAATCAAACAGTATATCCACATCCCACCGGAGCCTCCAGCTGTGATTCAAGAATGTAGGCCTTCTCCCTCTTGGCCATCAGAAGGAAACATAGAATTGCAAAATCTGATGGTAATGATAAATTCACTGAACTGTTTTTTTTTTTTTTCTTTTTTGTGTTTTTCTCATATGCTCATCATTAATTTGGAATCGGCATGTCCACCATCTATTTGGAGTAACACAGTGAATTTTTGTTCAATCATCGGCATGTCCACCAAATAAAGTGAATTTGAGTATCAGCATGATTTAAATGATTATAGGCTTCTCTGTGCATAATTGAGATTTTATTAGGATACAGAAAAGTTAAAACTTATTTTCAATTGGCAAATCGTTTAACATTGGTCAAATTAATTACTAAAGTATCCTGGGCAAATATCAGAGGATATACGAGAGAAGAAAAGTTGCTACTGTTTTACAAAATTAATTTTAGTGTGTTCATCAAATGACCAGGTCAAATATCGACCGAATGCTCCTTTTGTGCTCAAAGGGATCACTTGCACCTTCAAAGCAGGAGAAAAGGTTGGGGTTGTGGGACGAACTGGCAGTGGCAAGTCTACTCTGATAAGTTCTATTTTCCGCCTTGTCGATCCTGCCAGAGGCAGAATACTGGTAGATAGCCTTGATATTTGTTCGATCGGATTGAAAGATTTAAGGACTAAATTGAGTATAATCCCACAAGAGCCAACCCTTTTCAGAGGCACTGTTCGTACCAACTTAGACCCCCTCGGTTTGCACTCAGATCATGAGATTTGGGAGGTTGGTTACTATAATTTTGTTTGGAATTAAAATCGATTAGACAGTTTGAATTACAAAAATTTTATGCTGAAAAAGTATCCCAATGTACTTATTATCAGTACGAGTTGGTTAAAATGTAAAACCTAGTTGATGTGTGTACTGGTACTGGTACAGGACAGGAAAATGGAAGATTGAAAAAGCAACATTTAATGGAAATATCTATTTGAAATACAACAGAAGATAGACTGACAAAAATGAAAAACTATAATTCTTTTCACATACACAGCTGGAACTTGTAGGTACTGATTTTGTTTCCTAAATTGCTAATAGTATTTGTTTCACCAATTTCAGGTTTTGGAGAAATGCCAACTAAAGAGCACCATTAGTAACCTACCTACTCTTCTTGATTCATCAGGTAAGCCTTTTGTTTTGCAAAGAAGCTAATTTTTAATATTGAATTGCCCAAGTTGACTTTGAACTGATTACACACCATCCATCATATATGTTGAAGACCCAATCCATCATATTTGCTAAACAAAACCAGTCAAGTTATAATCCAATTACAAGTAAAGACAATAGTACCATTGCATGAACTTAACCCCAAAATAAAAGCAATCAGAAAACTTAAATTTACATGGCAGTGAGTGATGATGGTGAGAACTGGAGCGCGGGCCAGAGGCAGCTGTTCTGTCTGGGTCGGGTCCTCCTGAGGAAGAACATAATCCTTGTGCTGGATGAGGCTACTGCCTCCATCGACTCTGCCACCGATGCCGTGCTGCAGCAAGTCATCAAGCGCGAGTTCACCAGCTGCACTGTCATCACCATCGCTCACCGGGTCCCAACTGTCACTGATAGTGACATGGTCTTGGTTCTCTCATATGGTATGTTTCACAGGGATCTTATAGTAGAAATTGATGAGTGATCTTGCTTTTGGGTGGTAATCTGGTAAGTCCAGTACCAGTAAGGTAAGTTATTGGTGTGTTAGCAGTTGCTAGTTAGCACTACTAGAACTGGACCACGTAGGTTAGCAACCACTTTGCTGGGTTTGAAAGAAGCAAAATGTGGGCTGGAAGAAATAGGCCCAGTTGGGCTTTGATTGAGCTCATTGACTATTTATTATAGATGGCAGTGCTCCATCCCTTGGGTGAGAATGATTTGGGCCTTTCTGGACTCCTCTACTTTGATTTTTTTTTTTGTTACTCCTATATTATCAAAGTAAAAAACCAGAGTCATTCTTTATTCTGTTGCTACAATATTTTTGGGTTTTTTGTGTAGGTAAACTTGAGGAGTATGACAAGCCATCTAGACTAATGGAGAACCAGAGCTCTGCATTCTCAAAACTCGTGCAAGAATACTGGTCTAATTGTATGAGAAGCTCATCAATTGAAGAAAGTAATATAATTTAATCTAGTTTTAAATAAAAAGAATAGTCAGTCATTTTGAGAAGCATGAATTAGAGGTGTGAATTGAGAAGCTAGTTCAAGCACAAGGTTATATAAAATCTGATGGAGACTTTTAATGTGTAACAAGTATGGTTTAAATAAAAGAATTTTGGATAAACACTATCTCTCTTGGAAATCCAATTACCATTCGCTTTGATTTGAATCAAATACCAGGTTTGTTCGTAATTTGGGAACTTAATTCGTTTCTTGACTCCGACTACTCTGGTGACCGAATGACATCAGGAAAAAGTATTGGAATTTGTATATTTTATTTGATGCGAGAAAATATTTAATGCAAAAAAATTTATCCGAGAAAGTTTGAGCTCTTGTAAGACCTTTATACAGATTTAGTGAAAGTAACGTCTTGAATAGGGGTGTTCATCAGTTCGGTTCGGTTTCAACCGAACCGAATTAGGCAAATTAAAGTAATAATTCGGTTTCTAAAATAGAACCGAACCTAATCGATTTAGCATTGTAACCGAATTGAACTGAACCAAAGTTTTATTTCGGTTTGTTCGCTTCAAACCAAAATATATTAATTTTTTTATTTAAAGCAATTGATTTATAATAAACCGAAGTATATTAAGAAATAAACCTGGGTATTAAGAAATAAACCGAAGTGTTTAAAAGAAATTGATTAAGAAATAAATTGGGGTGGTCCGGACCAAATTCATAATATATAAAAGTTCGATCGGTTCGGTTATTTCGGTTTTGAAAATTTTCAAACCGAATCGAACCAAAATTATAATTCGGTTTTAAAAAGCAAACCAAACCGAACTATTAAACCGAAAACCGAACCGTTTGGTCCAAACTAATTCGATTCAGTTCAAAACCGACTAAACCGGACCCAATGAACACCCCTAGTCTTGAACAACTAATTAAAGTGCTACTTCTATTATATGTATCATTCTTGTATTAGGCTGACCACATATCTCTCAAATGGATGTCTTATATAAATTATATAGATGGCTCCTACCTTTTGACTTGTGAAAAAGGTTTAATATCTTATCCTAAGAAAACGAGCTCCTCATAATATAAAAGACACTCAGTCTACAATAATTTTTATCTGTACAATTTAAATATATATATATTTTTTTAATCAGGAATGATATAATTGTTACCTTACGAAAGAAAAAGAAAAAATCCATCACCGCACAAAATACATGGGATAATGAAATCAGAATCATTGGATACCAAATATGACATAACAACCTATCCGAATGGTAGTTTTATTGTTTGTTAGTTGACTTTGAAAAGCATTATAAATCTATCCTTCCTAGCAATAGCACACTATCATAAAAAAAAACAATAGCACACTATTACTCGTTTATGAACCAAATATAGATAAACTGAAAGTGACACTTTTGGTTCTTATATATTAAGCTTGCCTGGCAGTATGGGCCGCATATTCTCACACAGGGAGGTAGTGTCTGAAGGGATTAAGCTGCTTGTGCATTTTCATTCTTTTTTATTTTAAAGTAGATATGTTTGATGTATCTAATATGCAAAGAAATTTAAAATTTATAAAATATTTTTTTTATGTATATACAAGAACTATCACACGATTTGTCATAATTTTTTCCCCTTTGTATAGGTAATAGCTTTAAAAAAAAATGCTTATCTATGTTCAATATTTATTGAATGGGAGATTTCCTTTTTAGAAGCTTTCTTATTTTTCAATTTTTATAATTTTTAATAACATTTTCTTTATTCGAAGCGAAGTTTGGAAAACAATGTTAGACAACTTGGATTTTCATTATGTATTCAGTTATGTGTTATCTTTAAGTATATTCCCTCCCTTCTTTTTCTTTTTTCTAACAAAAATTCACTCTCTTCTTTTTATTATGAACTTATTTTATTTTCCTGTTGTTGTCTTATCACTGCTTCAATTTCTTTTTTGTGAAAGCAAGCATTCAAATTAACTTAAACATTTCTCAATAAATAAAATTTGAATTTTTCAGATAGCAAAATTCAAATTCTCTGAATTATATGAAGATTTATTTCAAGGGTATGAATATTTAGTTGTCAATGTATATGTATATCTTCTAAAAAGGAAAATTATATCTTGGCCGGCTACTAATTGACTTTTGTTACTAATCATTAATTTTATCATTGGTTCAAGTTCCAATTCTTATAAGAAAAGAGGAGAGAAAATATATATTGTCAACTTAAATTCAAGCACCGTATATTCTGGGAAAAGTTGAATTCGACGTAGTGGGAGATTCCGGTATAATATATATATATATATAACTGTTGGTATATATTACTGAACCAGTCAGATAGCACAGCAACAGAGAAGCTGGTAAACGGTCAAAAATAAAAGAAAAAAATAGATAATTTTTTCTATGGTACCCAGTTAAAGCTTCAAGCTTTACACAGAATTACATTGAATAATGAATATGTGCAATATAAATAGAGGAGGGATCAAGTTACAACAAATTTGAGTTACTACAAAGTTACAACAATTATTTTTTTCATTTTCAAAGTCCAAATCGTCGATCCAAACTGTTCAACATGATCTCCACAATAAAATGTGCTTGCAGATCAAATTTTACATTTTGTTGAATTTTTTTACTATTTATTAAAATGGGTACAAAATCAATGGTCTGAATATAACTATGTTTTGTAAAATACTTAATAAATAGTAAAAAATTCAAAAAAAATAGAAAATTTGATCTACAAGCACATTTTATTGTGGAGATCATGTTGAACAGTTTGGATCGACGATTTGGACTTTGAAAATGAAAAAAATAATTGTTGTAACTTGATCCCTCCTCGTATAAATATATCATTTGTCGCTCTCTCGAAAATGCATGAAAGCATAATTTACGTAGATGGTGTTCTTGCTTAACATCGCTTATGATTTACATATCAAATATATTGTATAAAAGTGCAATTTTTATTCATATCCTCAATTAAATAAAAAGTACGCAAATGCCCTCAAATTTTATTTTATTTTTAAATACACTTACCGCCCAAGTTCAGGGTGATTTTTTATTTGTTGAAAATTCTCAAACAAATAGCATATAAATAACATATAGATAGAGGATTAATTGAGAATATTCGTTGAAAATTCTCAAGTAAAATTGTTCATCATTTATTTTTTTAATGATTAATATCAATCTCATAATATATAACCCTAACTAAATGACAGAACAAAACAAAAACACTATATTAGTTTAAATAAAAATATGAGGAGCATTCTTCTTTCAGACAGACGTGTATGAATGCTTCAACAATTGTGGCATAGACGAAAAGCGTTGAAATTTAATTCCTTTATGGACTATTAAATTCTATCGTTTGTTTTCACAATATATGCATAAAAAAAAAAACTTTCTTTCACCATCACTAATTTGATAAGGAGAAAACCGAAACAATTTTGGTGTTGCAACATATAAAATATCAAAATTGATGAAAATGAATTCAGATTGACCAAGTTTTAAAATTAGAATGCAAATAGTACATCCGTAATTTCAAAAACAAAATATAGATTTTTAGAAAAAAAAAAAATGTCAGGGTTATATTCAAAAGTCCAAATTAATATGATTTTAACTGTCAATTTTTAAATTTCGCTTAACTCTTTAATTTTTTTTGATTTGGTCCGTACTTTAAATTTGATTATTATTTTTTGGTACCCAAATAGTTTCCGAGGAATGCATCTAACCTTTTTTTAAGGAGGAATACATGTGCGCCAATTTCTCCTCTGCTCCTCATTATATGGGTTGAAAAACGACAAGAGTTAATAAAACCACATTTATTTGATACATGTACATGGTTCATTGGTTCTGCAATACAGCATGGGTTTTTTCTGTTGCAGTGCGTGCGGCCAGGTGGCTTGAACAGAGATACAGTCACGGGGCTCCAAAATAATTTGGATAAACATGGTTTAGGTAATCCGTGTAATACTATCTAATAGCACGAGAAGCAAAAGAGGTAAAGAGAGAGCCAACCATCTAAGTAGAAATAGTGTTACTAAGTTTACTAAGTTTATGTGTGAACTCAATTTTAAAATCTATCGAATTGATATCAAATAATGAATCTAAACCGTCAAAATTCATCTATCTTACAAGTGATGTTTCTGCATGCAAAAAATTTAAACTTTCGAATTAATTTAGTATAAAGTCTAACGGTCAAAATAAGAAGATTCATAAATTAATTTTAATGCATTAATTTTTTGAATGTTTTGACTTCTTGACTTTATACAAAATTAATTCGAAAATTTTAAAATTTTGTATATAGACGAATCACTCAAAAGATAGACGGGTTTCAATGGTTCGAATTTGTTATTTGAAATCAATCTGATAGATTTTAGAATTGATTTCACAAAGAAACTTGATGAACTTAGGATTACCCTAGTTTTAGTCTTTGCATGATAGGTTGAGTATAATTTAAGAGATTGTTTTTTTTAAATATACCTGTCTTAATGTAATAGTTTTTTTTTTTAAGTTCGTATTTGTAAAATGAGTAGAATTCAAACGCCTCATATTTCTCATGCTTTCATTTGTGTCTCACATTATTATCTATGTTTGTAAAGTTTAAACAGACAATTTGAACCATTCAACACGATTTTCATATCAATATGTGCTTGAAAACTAAATTTTATATTTTCTTGAAAATTTATTTTACTTGACAAGTACAAAATCACTATCTTTTGAAAGATTTTGGACCATGCAAAAACATTAATTTTGTACCCATCTAAACAATAGTAAAATCTTTTCAGTTTTATAAAATTTAGTCTCCAAACAAATTTTAGTATGAATACTATGGTAGATAGTTTAGATTGATTGTTTGAATTTTATAAATATAAACACAACACATTTAAATTTTTTACTTGTAGAAAAATACTCATCATTACTTTATTTTATTTATTGAGTAAAATATGCAAAACTATAAGAGTGATTCTGCCACGGAGGCAGAATTTGCCAAAATACAGTTGTGATTCAAATTAATTGTAGATTTACGTCTCATTTTACATTTTTTTTGTCCTATTTAATGTTATCTGTCCATTATTCGGAGATCCAAACACATAATAATTGACGGGTAAGAATGCAAATAGCTGCCATGCCGTACTGAGATTTGTTGCGTTATGATTTCGGTCATGTTCCTTGATATTATTAAGTCAGATTTTTCAGGTATTTTAAGTAAGTGACACCGTAACTAAGGCATACTATAACTACAAATGTCGTGTTCAAACATAATCAACTATATTTGTCACATTTAATTATTTTTTCATAATACAAATTAGTTTATTCAAAATTCACCATTGTTTTGCTGTTTCTTCCACTGTGAAATGAGGGAAGAAACTCTAGCTCCTCCCATGATTTCATTCTGCGATTGCTAGGCGGTGTCTTGACTGGGTGAGGCGGAGGCGGCGTCTAGTTAGGACGAGGCCGACACAGCGACGTAGTGTCTACTTCTCTGCACTGCGCGAGCCAATTCAAGGAGTGTCTCCTCGTCTAGACTGGGTGAGGCAAGGCGGCGACCGCGGCCTCTGGATTGGACTGTCGGCGGCAGACTGGCGAAGCCCTGCTCCCTGAAATCTGCGATCTGGTAATTCTGATATTGTCAAGCACTCAAGCCGAAGCCTCTCAATCTTCATATGGTAATTTTAACTTAGCCTCTACTATTTTTTTTTATTTTACAATGAAGATCAATGTTCTATCAATGTTCTCTCATTTTGCGCTGAATTTGTAATATCTTGAATCTGATTTTTAACTATTGGTAATCAAATAACAAGAATACAGAAAAAAAAAGAGAAAAAGTTTTTGTACCCAATCTTCTTTCCCCACTTTTTACCCAACCTTATCCAATTATCTTTCAAATGGTCAAACGGTCAAACTTCCAACTATCAACCTTCCTTATTTATTTTCCCCAAGTTCTCTTTCTCTCTCCTCCAATATCTCATCTCTAAAAAAAACTGAAAAGCTAAGAAATGAAAAATTTCCCGATCTGTCCGTCCACGACTCCGAGCTCAGACTACTCTCACCGCAACGGAGGCGGTGCACCACTGCATCCTCCTCCTGACCGCTGACTCCACGGTCACTGACCTCGGCGGAGCCGATCTACGGTCACCGATCTACGGGATGTGCTCAATCAAAGGTACAGGAACCGCTCGCTTAATTGATTGATTGACGAAAATTGAACTTTGAACGAAAGTTGGATCTTCACGAACTTAGTACGGACTTTGTTTGATCTGATTATTCTATTTCTTTCGGTTCTGCTCGCTCGTTCCACAGTTCCGGGAGATTAGAAAGCGCCAGTAAGAATAAGAAAGAAGATAATCTGTGAGCGAGATAAAGAACAGTGAGATCCAGGCATTTATTCTGCTGTCGCGCTATTTTGTGTATTCGTCCTAGGATTAAGTAACAATGCAGTTAATTCGTCCACCAGATCTTTTTCATTGGTTAATTTTTCCCTAATTTGTTGCTAAAGATGTTCGATTAAATCTTATTCGCCTTGTGATGACTTGGAGTTGTTGTTTGATCGCTACCTTTTTTATGAATCGAAGTTTGAACAGTTCATCTAATATGTTTACATGATCTATACAGTATTTTATATGATATATCAATCAGGTTTAAAGGTTCTGTAGAGTATTTTACATGATCTATTTAACATTTTTACATGATATATTCAATAGTTTACATGATCTATGCATTGTTTTTCTTTTCTTTATTTTACAGTATCTGTTTAACAGTTTTACAGGATATATGCAATTGTTTTCATATATCTTGTATTATCTGAATGTCTGTTTTTATTTACATTATTCGACATGTAAATTTTGCTAATTTAAAGTCTTCTATACATTGTTTTACAGAATTTTTCCAATGATTTACATGATTAGGATTTGAAATCCATTAAACTATTACATGATCTACTTAACAGTTTTATAGAATATGTCAGTTATTTTACAGGTTTTATGCAATAGTTTTATAGAATGTATCAGTTATTTTACAGGTTTTATTTAATAGTTTTTCAGGTTTCATGCAATAGTTTTATAGGATATATCAGTTATTTTACAGGTTTCATGCAATAATTGTATATGATGTATCAGTTATTTTACAGGTTTTATGCAAATTTTTATATGATGTATCAGTTATTTTACATGTTTCATTCAATAGTTTTTCAGGTTTCATGCAATAGTTTTATATGATATATCAGTTATTTTATACGTTTCATGCAATAGTTCCATGCAATAGTTGTTCAACTATTTTTTCAGGAATTCTGCTAATGATTTTCAGAATTAGGACTTGAAGTTTTTATTAATTTGTTGATATTATTTTTTTCTTTCAGCTAAACATGCTTGGAAAGATGTTGGTATTATTAAAGAGGTGTACCCAAAGCAGGAAGAAGGATCAATGGACAGTGCAATTTCTATTTTGTGCTTTGTCTACAATCTGATCACCGAGATGTCTCTAACTTTTCACACATGTAATTTTTATAGTTTGCTTCTGTTAGTTTTACAGTTTATATCTGCGAATTTTACAGTATTGAAGTTTTATAGTTTGAACAGTTAATTTTGTAATTAGTGAAATTTTATAGTTTGTATATGTTATTTTGATAGTTTCAGGGGTCCATTTTACAGTACTGAAGTTTTGCAGTTCACATTTGTTAGTTTTATAAGTTGCATCTGCTAATTTTACAATATTAAAATTTTGCGGTTCACATCTGTTAGTTTTATAAGTTGCATCTGCTAATTTTACAGTATTGAAGTCATTGTAGTTCACATATGTTAGTTTTATAGTTTTCATCTGCTAATTTTATAGTATGTAAGTATTATTTTACATAATATAAATCAATATACAAATATTAATAATTGAAGAAAAAATATTACGTAAAAATAATATGAAAAAAATAAAAAAATTTAATTTCGAAAAAAAATAATTTGATGCAAAAAATCAATTTTGCACAATTTTAGGTGTTATTTGTAAATAAGTACAAGTTTGAGAAGTTGTTTGTTTTGAAAACCTTCTAGAAGCCGTCAGTTTTTCAAGTACAGCCGGAAGTACAGGTATTTTGCAAGTTGCTAACTGTTTGCAACTAGCTTGGGACCACTTCCAACTAACTTGAATTGTTAGATTTTTAAACTACTTATTATACATGATTTGTTGTTGAAGTTACAGTATTTATTATAGAGTTTTACAGTATTCGCGCAAGTTAAAATTACGTAAAAATAAAAAATACGAAAAATACGAAAAAAAATAAAAAAAATTTAATTTCAAAAAAAAAAATTTAATTTTGATGCAAAAAAATTAATTTTGCACAATTTTAGTGTTATTTGTAAATAACTACAAGTTTGAGAAGTGGTTTGTTTTTGAAACCTTCTAGAAGTCGTCAGTTTTTCAAGTACAACCAGAATTACAGTATTTTTGCAAGTTGCTAACTGTTTGCAACTAACTTGTGACCACTTTCAACTAACTTGGATTGTTAGATTTTTAAACTACTTATTATACATGATTTGTTGTTGAAGTTACAGTATTAGTTATAGAGTTTTACAGTATTCGCGCAAGTCAAATGATAGTTTTTCTGGAGAAAAACTGGGGAAAGAAGTTTGGGGACAATTAGTCGCTTCCAAAAAAAAATTAGTGCCCAAAAAATTTAAACATTAAAATATCAGAAGTACAAATAGGATAATTTTAACTTAACCTCTGCTAATTTTTTTTGTTTTTACTGTGAAGATCAAATTTGGATAAGTCATAGTTGGGTCTAAGTCAGCGTTGCCTCTGTGCTTCATTATTCATGTTCTATCGTTCTGTTACTTTGTTCATTTTAATTTAAATATGTTTCCTATAAAACATGCATCAGGTAGCGAAAAAGAAACAGAAAAGAGAGAGAAGAAAAACTAAAACCTCAAAAAGGTTCTATTCAAAAGCTTTGGAAGAAAATTAAACCGCAAAATGAGTCTTTGGAAAACCAAGTTGAAAGTGAGTGCACGAAGAAACAAGAAATGTATGTGAAAACAAAAATGAGGTAAATCAAGAAACAACAAATGTATCTGAAAATGAAAATGAGGTAAATGAAAAAATAACAAATGTGCTTCAAAATGCGACTAGTGAAAATAATGAAGAAATTAATCATGTGTGTGAGTGCTTAGATTCTTTATTATCTATAAATATATATGATCCTAGAGTGTGTGATGGTTTAGATTCAAAACTAAAAGATTTGCTTGTTGATAATGGTCCTATTAGAGATTCTAATATTAATTTTCCTAAGAATAATTACAATACGAGGTTCTCCACATATTATTTTGATAAGAAATTAAAAAATGGAGAACTATTAATAGGAAATGGTTGGTTTACTCAAAAGATTTAAATAAAGTGTTTTGTTTTTGTTGTAAAGTTGTAAGACATGTTCGTTTAAAAGTCAAATAGCAACTATAGGTGTTGATGATTGGAAACATGTAAGTGAAAAAATTAAACTACTTGAAGATAGTAGCGAACATTTTACCAATCTTAGAGCTTGAGCTGAACCAAGAGTTAGATTAGGAACAAATCAAACTATTGATAAAGAATTACAAGAACGAATCAAGAAAGATACAGAACATTGGAAATAAGTTATGATTAGAATAATTTCCGTTGTTAAGCGTCTTGCAATGAATAATTTGGCATTTCGTGGAACAAATGAAAAAATTAATGAGGATTCTAATGAAAATTTTTTAGGCTTTCCGGAATCTATTGCTGAATTTGATCAAACAATGAAACATCATTTTCGACTCATTCAAGATAAAGATATTTATTATCATTATTTTAGTCATAAAATACAAAATGAATTAATTGTCATGTTGGCATCAAGTGTCAGGAATGCAATAATAGATAAAATTAAAGAAGCTAAATACTTTTATGCGATTCTTGATTGCACTCCTGATGCTAGTCACACAGAACAAATGACTTTGGTAATTAGATGTATTGATGTTGGAAGCTGCCCAATAAAAATAGAAGAGTATTTTTTAGAGTTTTTAAATATAGAAGGTTGGGTCTTTTTGGTGAATTACAAGTTATTTTTAATTCTCTTGATTTAGATATTAATGATGTAAGGCGACAAGGGTATGATAATGGTTATGAGAGAAAAATATCAAGGTGTCCAACAAAGATTGCTTGACATAAATCCTAGAGCTTTTTATATGCCATGTGGTTGTCATTCTCTTAATCTATTACTTTCTGAAATAGCAAATTCTTGTTTGAAAGTAAAATATTTTTTTGGAGCATGTCAGGCTTTATATAATGTGTTTGCTAATTCAACAAAACGATGGAATATTTTACTTCAATATGTGGATGATTTAACTTTGAAGTTTTTGTGTGTAACAAGATGGGAAAGTCGTATAGAAAGTGTAAAAGCAAGAAAAAATCAAGCTCCCAAAATAAAAAAAGGCTTTAATAAAATTAGCTGAAGTTCATGATGATCCAAAGATAAGTTGGGATGCTGATAAATTAGTATCAAGTGAATTGTCAAACTTTAAATTTATTTTGAGTTTGGTTATTTGGCATGAAATATTTTTCAAAATAAACTTGGTGAGCAAAAACTTGCAATCTGAATATATGCATCTTGATGTAGCTATTGAAAGTTTGAAAGGGTTATTTTCTTTTTTTGAAAAATATAGAGAAAATGGGTTTACTTCTGCTATGATTGATGCTAAAGAGATTGCTGATGAAATAGAAATTGAATCAGTGTTCAGGTGAAACGTAGGGCTATATGACATAAACAATTTGATGAAAATCTTGATACAGATAGAGAGCAACAATCTGCTCAAGAAAATTTTAGAACAAACTATTTTTTTTGTTTTAGTTGATATGGCAATTTCTCAATTGAAAATTAGATTTGAACAAATTGAACTTTTTGAATCTATATTTGATTTCTTGTTTGATGTATCACGGTTAAATTTATTAGATAATGAAGGAATGAAAAATCATTGTTTGAAACTTAAAATTGCTTTGACACATGATGAGAACCGTGATATTGGCGCACAATGTTTATTTTCAGAATTACAAATATTACAGGTAATGCTACCAGATGAAGCATGTCAATATCCATGGAAATCCATTAAAGTTATGGAGTTTGTAAAAAGATGGACATATTTCCAAATATTTTGGTTACTTATAGAGTTTTACTAACTGTATCTATTACTGTGGCATTTGCTAAAAGGAGTTTTTCAAAATTAAAGTTGATAAAATCTTATTTACGGACAACTATAACTCAAGATAGGTTGAATGGATTAACAATATTAAGTATTGAAAAAAAATGTTGATAACTATTGATGTTGAACATATAATTGATAATTTTGTTTCTAAAAATGCAAGGAGTCATGTCAAATGAGATGTGATTTATACGTGCTTTTTGTGCAGGTACAACATACAAGTGTTCATAATTGGTTTATCGAGAAGCAAGAAGCATGGTGTGGATATGTTAATCATTGTATATATTTTATTTTGAGGGGATTGGCTTTATGTCCTCTCCTATTTTGTATGATTTTTTGGTATATTGATAAAACAAATTGTGTATATAAAAGGCCTAATATTTTCTCCCGCTCCGGGCTCCAAAATATTCAGCACTGGTCCTGATCTAACGGTTATGATCACACGCAGGTGTGAAGACAGCATTTTGAGTTATGGGAATAAAAAACACATAGAGTGGTGAGTTGCTCATCTTTTGGAAAATATATATATATATATATATATAGTGATTCAAGTCTTCAAGTTGTACACATTGTATAATAGTCTATTTTTTTTTTTTTTGAAATTTAATAGGGGTCAACCATACAAAATTTTTTACAAAATTAGTGGAGATCATTTTTATGGCACCCATAACATTTATTATAAACTAGACAAAAAATCATATAATAATCAGTTTTACAAAATGAATGGGATCAATTGACCCCATTTGAACTATGCACGTGATTCTGATTATGCGTGACTCATGTAATCGCGCGATGTGCCCTGCTTTGACTAGACTAATTTGTTTATCATGTCATGTCAATTTTCAGAAAGATCGGTGATCACAGTACAGAACACGCGAGTCGCAACATAAAACCAACACACATATCTTGTTGTACCATGACAGAACCACATTGTGCCACGACATATCTAGTCACAGTATGACTATTTTACATCCCTATAATGACATGTGCATATCCTTTGGATACTGCACTTTGTAGAATGAGCTCACAGTCAAACCTAAATAAATTTGGTGTCTATTTGAGTTACAGAGGTTTGCTGTAAGATTTGTATCATATTAAAAGAAGAAGATACAAATCTCCCTCTACCGTGTAATGCACGAGAAATTAAAGTGCAAGTCCAATTGCTATCAGAAATAAATTTGGGTCCCACTGGGTCAATTTAGTTGGTTCTTTACACCGAGGTTTGATTAGAAAAAAAAATATGAAGCAAAATAGCTCAAAAATGATGGTTCTAATTTGTTAGAACCATGAATATATTTTATATTCAGTTCGGTAGCATCAGAATTATCCATTGCACTCTAAATTTTATGTGTGTTTCGTTCTAAATTTCGTGCGCACAAACTTTAAAACGCATCACACAATTTTAATATCTATCAAACTCAAATTTACTTCGGATAACCATCCAACCTAAACTGCATTCGTAACGCACTGGATCTGAACTCCTAATTGACTGCATCACTCAGATGCTGTTTGATAAAAAAAATACCCTTTGACTTGGATCAAATATACAAATCCCAGACGATCTTTTACTGAATGATTATTTATTTTTATTTGCATTTATAGGTTTTGTACGATAATTGTAGTTTCCTGTAACGAATACTTTAGTTAATGAATAACCAATTAAAGTACAATTTTCCAAATTCTGCTGTTTGTTATTTGGGCAGATCTTAATTCACACATGGTTGTTTGAGCATTACACAGACTCGAGCAAAACCCAAGCATTATTTGGGGCAGATCTTAATTCACACATGGTTGTTTCAATAATAATAAAAAAAGCAATCTAATGACAATAAAAACGAGAACTTGCTTGTCCCTTTGTTACTGCTGAATACCAACTAGTGTTTGGGTTGAGAAAATCTTTTGTAGTAGGTAAATTGTCTCCTGGTGGTTTTCATTAAAAAAGAAAAGAAAATTACAGTTTTGAGTCTTTTAAGGAAAAAAAATATAGAATTTCTTTGTACCACAAACTAACAGTTTGATGTTCAAATTGCCCATGCATCGGAATTACTATTTATTAACCCGTGGAGCGATATTTTGAATTTTCTCCGAGAATCTTTTGTGCACAGTGCACTACTTTCACAATATTCAGTGACCTGGCCGCATCCCCATATATAACTTTGGGCTGAGATATCAAACAATAACCCTTCTCGTAGTCTCCTCCTCTGAGAATGCTACTTACGAACGAAAATATTGATACGAATATCTGTGGAGAATGTTTTATCGCTTCTCCTGGGCCTCGGCCCGTTGACAAATTAATTTGGATCTTCATTTGGACAAGTATACATATAGGTTATAGCTCATTTGATAGGAGGATAAAAAGGATAATGGTTATAAAATGAGCTATTCATTTAGGATCCATGGCACTTTCATAACCATAGCTCGGCGGTGGTTATAGGTTATAGCTACCATGGCACTTTCATTTATGAGCTATCTACCAAATCATTTTGGATCATAAATGATTCGGCAGATAACTCAAGAAAGAAAAATAAAAGACACAATTGATATTGAGATCAAGTTCCAGGATCTTGACAAACAAATATTTTGCATTCTGATCTTCTCTTCTTCTTGGTTTGTTTACAATCATCTCCTGTTGTCCCGTGGAGGAAAAAGGTTCCAATATATGATTCACCAGCATACAAATTCAATAAGTGAAGCAGCAATCATCATTGTACCATATAAGCGAAGCATATAAGAGAAATATATTTTACAAAAAATTCAATAAGTGAAGCAGCAATCATCATTGTACCATATAGGTGAAGCATATAAGAGAAATGTATTTTACAAAAAATTCAGTAAGTGAAGCGCAGTAATCATCAATTCATCATTGTACCATATAACACATGAATCAGACCGGTCTGTGTTTCCCAAAACAGATCTCAACTTAGAGATCCAAATCTGCTCCTAGGCCTTCCAAATTGGGAAAATTTTTATCGGTAGTAATTAATAGAAAAGAAGAGAGACAAACAGTAAGAGTACAATAATATTTATATTAGTAGTAAGATCGGTAGCAATTTTACCGATCTTAACTTTTTTTTTAATCTAATGTATAGATGGAGAGAATTTTTATATTTGATTTCTAGTAAAATATGAAAAGTTTTTGATATATCTAAATTTTAAGGTACTTTATCTATTTTTGTAAAAAAAAATATTTTACTAGAAAAAATTAAAAGGAAAAAAAACAAACTGATTTAGATCGGTAAAATTCCTACTGAACTTACTATCAATATAAATATTATTGTACTCTTACTGTTTGTCTCTCTTCTTTTCTATTAATTACTACTGATAAAAAATTTCCTCCAAATTCAATAAGTGAAGCAGCAATCATCATTATATTATATATTTATATAACACGTGACTCAGACCGATCTCTGTTCCCAAAACAGATCTCAAATTAGGCCTTCCAAGATCCAATGTATGTCGAAAAAGAATATATATAGTTTGTAAATCTCAGCATATCAGATCATGTCTGCATGCAGGCGAAGCTAACTAAACCCAACAAATTTAAAAGTTAATCACACACCTGCTATTGTAAAAGAGACAAACCTAACCACCTTATTTAATTAAGCACATGCAATTTATTTAATTCTCCTCGATTCAAAAAGAGACAAACCTAACCACCTTAAGTTAGTGCCCACCAAATAAATGACATTTGTCAGGTTTACCAGATGCAAAAATCTAGAGGCTCAAGTACACATTTAATTAGTATAACTAATTTGTTAGCGAAGGTTTATCTGATTATCTGGGCTTAATTTGTTGTATTATGGAGGAATATCAGATTGTATAGTACTTATTGTTAATTAATTGGAGGCGACTTAAGTCAAATACACCAAGGTGCTTATTTCACAAAATGAATATAATATATAGTTCTTCAATTGCAGATACTTTATTTGAATCATACTGGAAAAAAAATTTAAACCTTCGATTGTAGAATAGATGATCAAGATAAATTTATAATATATAGTTCTATATCAACCCACACTATTTGAAACTAATGATAAATAATCAAATAAAACTTCATCTATATCGTTTAGTTTCAAATTAATGATTAATGGAGTCAGACCAGATTAAGACAGCTTTCAGTTACTTTTGCAGTCGAAGACATTATTCTTATAATAAGTTTAAGTATATTAAATGTTATAATTTTAATTAATTTCTATTTTTTAAGAATTTCTTTTGTTTATCATATATTGAAAAATTATTTATTCTGTCTAATGTACACACCAAATTAGATCAATTACAAAATCACCTCTATAACCATTTATCATTAACTCCATTAGCTATTATATTATCTTATTTCATTTTTCCACTTATTACCCAATCGGTATTTGCCAGGGGTGAAAACATAGCGGATAGTGGTAAAATCATATTTATATTTTTTTAATTTTCGGATACGGATAGGATATTAGATGGATACAGATACAGATACGGATCAGATATTTATTAAAAATATTAAAATATTATTAAAAAACACTAAAGTTTATAATATTTATCTATTTATAATAGTAAATAACATAATTTGTTCATAATACATATTAAACTATATGTTATATATCTACTATTCAGATACAAATAATTAAAATGTAAAATCATATCCATATTCATATCCATACGAATATTCGGATATCGGATATCAACATCTAATTTTTCAAATACCAAATACAAATCGAATATTATCCACACCGTTTCCACACTAGAGATTGAGATTTCACAAAGTAGTTTGGGGCCGTTATTTCTGTGCATACAGTATACGAAAAAGAAAATTTATGTGAAAAATAAAAGCTGATAACGAATAGCACTATCCTGGCCACTTCCGCAAAGAATTGCATGTTTGTCACTTCAAAAGTGAGGGTGTCAAATTCTTGATTATCACTAGCCAACCGTGACAGAACGACAAAATTAATCCTGCAACTTATCAGATCTGTCAAATATTTCATTTTCTAATATGAACAAATATGACATTCCAAGAACTAGAGTGTTATTAAACTCTTACTTGATGAGCTTAACTCCAAAATTTAATGAATAATTGATTTTAAACGACCAATTTGAACGGCTGAAATCCGAGCAATACTTTTACATACACAATTTATAAATTTCTGAATTAATTTATTATGAAGTCAAGTGGTAAAAAAATAATAAAAAATGAATGTCTTAAAATTATTATATAAATCTTTTTTTTACCGTTTAACTTTATACTTAATTAATTCAAAAATTTATAAATTTTGCACGTATACGCATTACTCGTGAAGTAGATCGGTTTCAACAATTTGAATTCATCATTTGAAGTCAACCCGATAAATTTTAAAGTTAAATTCACTGAGAATTTGGTGAGCTTAAGAACCTTCTAATTCTATTCCTAATACATAATATATTTGATTAACAAAAATGTAATATCAAGTTATCAACAATCATAATATTGTAAGGTTGGTCAAACCCATAACAGAGCCGCCTCAAAGAGCAGTTTAATTAATTAGAACGCTTGGTCATCAAGAAATCTGATTCTTTTCTTTAAGCTATGATTGTTGATTTTTGTTGTTTTCTGAGATAAGTACATGAACTCAGATCTTTTGGCGTTTCTTAGATTTGATATTATCATATTGTAATATAAAGAAGTTTGGTCCCCACGATTTTACTTTGTTTCTGATTATTGATTTTCATCACGAATTAATTACTCGAAAAAATGAAGGTTAAGTTGGTCTTTATTTTTTAGAAGTTATTTGGACATATATTTGATATTTGCTTAAAGCAACTGAACCTTTTTGGTATTATGTTTTTTACTTTAGGTATAAGTTAAAGTCACGGCACAACAAGACACGTAGTCACGCGAGTCACGTGTAATTAGGACCATTAGATATTGATTTAATGGTGAATTTTGAATAAACTAACTTAAATTATGATTAAATGGTAATGCGAGTCACGCGAGTCACGTATGGTCACGGCATTATTAGGCACGACGTGACTCACGTGGTGTGACCATTTGCATGCCGTGACCACCCCTTGACATTTTGGTCATAGCACAGCACGACACGTGAAAAATTAACTTGGTCATGGCACGGCACAGCACGAGACCAAAGTCACAGCGTGTTAGTCACGGCACGGCACGTTTTTTCCACTCTATTCAGGGCTTAGTTAAAAATTATCATCATGTGCGCTTAGATTGAGTTCTTCACCAGAATCCTAAATCAAATTTGTTATCTCTTTGATTTGATATTTTTTCCATGATTCTAGAGACTACAGCCACATGAATACATGATTGATAAACTGACATCACCATAAAACAATTGTAAAAGACAAAATACTTTTGATGAGGTAGCAGAGATTTGAGCCCCAAGATATCTGTTGGAGGCATATTCCGAGCTTTTTCTGATCCACCAAATTTTAGCAGCCAGCAGACCACTAGGCATTGTCCTGTTCTGTAGCCTGTAGGTTTCAATTGTTCAACTCTTATCAAAGAGTGAGGGTATGTCGGTATGATAAGAGTATAACTTCTCCTCAAGAAAAAAAAAAGATAAAAGAGTATAACTAGAGTTTCTTAAGATAATGAAGTTTTTAGGTGAGTTTAACTCTGAAATTTATGGAATAGATTTCGAATTATAAATTTAAACTTATATAATTGATCTATTTCACGAGTGATACATTTATATATTAAATTTATAAATTTTTGAACTAATCTAATATAAAGATAAGTGGTCAGAAAATAAAGTTTAGAAATTAATTTTAATGCATTTATTTTCATCATTTTTGACCATTTGATTTTATTCTAAATTAATTCGAAAATTAAATTTTTTGCATGTAAATCTATCACTCGTGAAATAAATTTGTTTCAACGGTTTGAATTTGTTATTTGAAGCTAATATGATAGAATTTTGAAGTTAAGCTCACCAAATCCTGGGTGAACTTATGAATACCCTAGTTCTACTTGATATAATAATAAATGAGTGAGGCTATGGTGCTATGCATAGCACAGATGGGGTCCGTGCTACGGCTCAAAATTTGACTTTTCAAAATCCTAACGGTCAATCCAACCGTTCAATGTGATAGGTGGAAGAGCAACCACATGTCAAGACCATGGTTAGGGCACAAGCGTTGAAGCTCGGCCCATCTATCACATGCCTCGGTCAAAGATTCTCCCTCGGCTTGCTTGAATGTCGTGATCTTTGTGCGGAAGTGCTGGGTTTTGGATGGAGGGAAGTATTTTCTAGGAATAACTTCTCCATGTCGTCCCATCTTCTTATGTTGTCACGATTCACGGTCCTTAGCCATGTCCTTGCATTGTCACGGAGGGATAGGTGGAAGCATTTGAGCTTGAGGTTGTCTAGCTCTTCTCCTTCTCGAGCGAAGGTGCCACAAGACTCTTCGAAGACCGCTAAGTGGGCATGTGGATCTTGGTTTAGGGCTCCTCCGAACTGACTTTGGCCAAGCAAGTGGATGAGAGATGGCTTGATTTCGCGTGGATCTTGGCCTTGAGGTATAAAACCGAAGCGATGACCTTGTTGGCGGTTACGACCATTTCCGTTGTTTGGATTGACACCGAACAAAGGATTGTTATTGAGAATAGATGGAACATTGTTGTTGTTGTCGTGTGGATGTGGTGGCGGTTGGTTGTTGTGTGGAGAAAGAGGTGGTGGATTGTTGTTGAGATCGTGAAAGTTTGGGTTGATGAGACATTCCGGAAATTCATCCTCTCCAAAGTTGCGTGGCATGCCTAGTTCGGGATCTAGACCTGCCATTGGTTGAGAAAGAGAGGATTCGCCGGCTTTGATCTTCGCAGTTTGGCTCATTGTGACTGGTGCCAGCGCTCAAATCTATGAGAGAAGAAAAGATGTGAAAGAGAGATAATAGAAATAGAGAATAGTAAAGTGCAGAAAATTAAATAAGGAAAGTAAATATTTTTGGATTTTTTTATTTTCTGAGAAGGAAATAAAGTAAATAAGGAAACTAAGAAAAATTACTTTCCTAAAATAAAAACTAGTATCTATCCTATTCTCCCCGGCAACGGCGCCAAAAAGCTTGTTGAGTATTTTAGATATAGGAATTTGGTACTCTTTTTGCCTTTAAAATTTATAAATCTCCGTACTCAATGAATAGGTTAGTTGCAAGCGCACAACCTATCGATTGTAGTATTTAGGTGTCGATCCGCAGGGAGATAGGAAAATACCAATTTTCAATTAAAGAAAACTACTATTAAAACTAAACAATAAAAGTAAAGTGGGGGTTTTGTTCTAAAATCCTAAGGTTGGGTTCAATACCCGAAAGAGAGGAGTTTCAAACAATAAATGTAAATAAAATAAAGGGAAGAAAGATTTGTTTGTTTTCAAGTTTAAGGAGATCTAGGGGCATTCGGTCTACAATTCCTTGCTAATTCTATTTATTCGGTTTGTTTAAATTCATGTTTGATTTGATGAGGTTTCTAACCTATGTTAGCCTTTGGAACAAATATTAATACAAATACTTCAGGTAGATGGATTAATGTGCCTCAAATTCTAGGGCTGTCACTAACCTAGAGGGATATTTAATCTCATGCTTCAAAGCAATATATCAATATTTGTTCTAAGATGTCCTAATTAGGATTTGCCTTCGCCTTTCGGTCCTTCACCAAAATCCTAACCTTAATTTCTATAGTTCCGGATTGGATATCAAAGTACGGTCGCTTCTAACCCAATCCTAAGGTGTGTCTTTATGGTTTCAATTAATAGTCTCCTACTTGACCAATGCCGGAATTTAATAAACTTAAAGCGGAAAAACACGATCAACGCGATTTCAAAACTACTTCAATTCAATAAACCCTAACCAGGTGAACTCAAAGGAATAAGTACTAATGAAATTTATAAAGAATAAATCACAGAAATTAACAACCAAATCCGATAACACAATCATAATAAAAACAAAGATCCGAATAAGCTAGAATTAAACAAGTTCATGCATTGACCTAAACCCCTAGAAAGAGAACTACTCTCTCTTGGAGAGATCCATAACAAAGTTTGGCAAAAACAATAAGAAATAAGATAAAGAAATGATTACACCATTTCTTAGATCTAAAACCTCGATCTTGCCGACTCCTTGTTTGAATCTTCTTCTTCTCCTTCCTTGAAAAGCCTTCGAGAATTTCTGCAGGATCTCTCTCTCTCAATTTGTGGAAAGATGGATAAAAAAATGGATGTCCTCTCATGTGGTCTCCTTAGCCTTATATAACATTTTCTGAACTTGGAGATCAAGTTATTCTAATTTTGGCACCCACTAAGCCCACTAACTTTCCATATTTAGCAGTTTTTCAGGCTGATGCGGCCATTGATGCGGATGTACAGAATTATATATTTCGAATTTGGATTTGTTTCCTTCATGAAAGTTATAGATCTCTTTGTCCTGGTTCCGTCAAGCTTTGAATCATCCAAATCGGAGTTCGTATGACCAAGATATGGCTAAAATACGAACTGTGTGTCGCTGAGTGCGGATCGAGTGCTGCCCGAGTGCGTCCGCACTGCGCTCGGACATTTCTGTTTTCTGTGTCTGATGGCTGAGTGCGTCCGCACTCTGAGTCAGTGCGTCTGCACTGGGCTCGGTTTCTCCTGTTTTGCTCTGAAATTCAAACGGGCATAACTCATGATCCGTAACTCCGTTTTCAGTGTTCTACCACTTTTCGGAAAGCTTGTGAGAAGATCTACAATTTGCTCTATTTCCTGTAACTTAAATAGACTTTGGCAGTAACTTGATTCTTGAATATATTTCATTCTATTATCTACTAAAATACAAGATATTTGGTGCTATTATGTGATAAAAATTAGATCGAATGTGTATATAATTTAGACCTATCAGTTATTTAATTTGAAATGACACTAGTAGTATAGTAGCTGGACTCTCCAATGTATGTCAAAAAAGAATATATATAGTTTGTAAATCTCAGCATATCAGATCATGTCTGCATGCAGGCGAAGCTAACTAACCCAACAAATTTAAAAGTTAATTACACACCTGCTATTGTAAAAGAGACAAACCTAACCACCTTATTTAATTAAGCACATGCAATTTATTTAATTATCCTCGATTCAAAAAGAGACAAACCTAACCACCTTAAGTTAGTGCCCACCAAACAAATGACATTTGTCAGGTTATCAGATGGCAAAAATCTAGAGGCTCAAATACACATTTAATTAGTATAACTAATTTGTTAGCGAAGGTTTATCTGATTATCTGGGCTTAATTTGTTGTATTATGGAGGAATATCAGATTGTATAGTACTTATTGTTAATTAGTTGGAGACGACTTAAGTCAAATACACCAAGGTGATTATTTCACAAAATGAAAAAAGAACGCCAAGGTGAATATAATATATAGTTCTTCAATTGCAGATACTTTATTTGAATCATACTGGAAAAAAAATTTAAACCTTCGATTGTAGATTAGATGATCAAGATCAATTTACTAATATATAGTGGTTTGAAAAAACCCGCCCGGTCCAGGACCGGACCGGCCAACCCGTGGATCGGACTCGGATCGGCCCGAGCCAGTGGCAACACGTGGACCGGACCGTCCAAACGGGTGGGCCGGGTTAAGCAAGGTGCGGAACCGGATTTTTGGACCCAACATGCGATGACCCGACTCATTTGAACCCCCGGTCCCGGACCGAATCGGACCGGAGCAAACCCGGACCGGACCCAACCCGTGCCAACCCCTGGACCCACCCCGTGCCAACCCATGCCAACCCCTGGACCCATCCCTTGCCAACCTGTGCCAACCCCCAGACCCACCCCGTGCCAACCTGTGCTAACCCGTAGAAAATTCAATTTAAAAAAAAAAAAACGGACCGAACCGGACCCGGACAGTACCGTGGACCCGGACCGGACCGAACCGTGGACCCGTGGAACCGGGGGGTTGAGAACGGATTTGGGTTGATCGAACCAAACCCAATCCGTAGAACCCGACCCGTGCCAACCCGTGGACCGGGCGGGTTTGGACCGGACCGGACCGTTTTCAAACCCCTACTAATATATAGTTCTTTAAACTAATGATAAATAATCAAATAAAACTTCATCTATATCGTTTAGTTTCAAATTAATGATTAATGGAGTCAGACCAGATTAAGACAGCTTTCAGTTACTTTTGCAGTCGAAGACATTATTCTTATAATAAGTTTAAGTATATTAAATGTTATAATTTTAATTAATTTCTATTTTTTAAGAATTTCTTTTGTTTATCATATATTGAAAAATTATTTATTCGGCCTAATGTACAAACCAATTAGATCAATTACAAAATCACTTCTATAACCATTTATCATTAACTCCATTAGCTATTATATTATCTTATTTCATTTTTCCACTTATTACCCAATCGGTATTTGCCAGGGGTGAAAACGGAGCGGACAGTGGTAAAATCATATTTATATCTTTTTAATTTTTCGGATACAGATAGGATATTAAACGGATACAGATACATATATGGATCAGATATTTATTAAAAATATTAAAATATTATTAAAAAACACTAAAATTTATAATATTTATCTAATTATAATAGTAAATAACATAATTTGTTCATAATACATATTAAACTATATGTTATATATCTACTATTCAGATACAAATAATTTAAATGTAAAATCATATCCATATTCATATCCACACGAATATTCAGATATCGGATATCCACATTTAATTTTTCGAATATCAAATACAAATCGAATATTATCCACACCGTTTTCATCTCTAGTATTTGGAGATTGAGATTTCAGAAAGTAGTTGGGGGCCGTTATTTCTCTGCATACAGTATACGAAAAAGAAAATTTATGAGAAAAATAAAAGCTGATAACGAATAGTACTATCCTGGCCACTTCCGCAAAGAATTGCATGTTTGTCACTTCAAAAGTGAGGATGTGAAATATTTCAGATCTCCAACTTATCAGATCTGTCAAATATTTCATTTTCTAATATGAACAAATATGACATTCCAAGAACTAGAGTGTTATTAAACTCTTACTTGATGAGCTTAATCCCAAAATTTAATGAATAATTGACTTTAAACGACCAATTTGAACTGCTGAAATCTGAGCAATACTTTTACATACATAATTTATAAATTTCTGAATTAATTTATTATGAAGTCAAATGGTAAAAAAATAATAAAAAATAAATGTCTTAAAATTATTATATAAATCTTTTTTTTGCCGTTTAACATTATACTAAATTAATTCGAAAATTTATAAATTTTGCACGTATACGCATTACTCGTGAAGTAGATCGGTTTCAACAGTTTGAATTCATCATTTGAAGTCAACCCGATAAGTTTTAAAGTTTAATTCACTGAGAACTTGGTGAGCTTAAGAACCTTCTAATTCTACTCCTAATACATAATATATTTGATTAACAAAAATGTAATATCAACTAGAGGTGCTACTTTTATCCGATTACTCGGATCCGATCCGGAACCAAACCAGATCCAAACCGGAACTAACCCGGATCCGATTAATTTGAATAAGATATGGTTTAAAAATATAACCGATTAAATTATAGATACAGTTACAAAATTAATAATTTAATATCCGACCCGGATCCAAACCGAAACCGATACTGTAATAAATAGGATATGGGTTTCATTTAATTAACCGAACCCGATTAGATACCCGTATAAATACCCGATAAATTGATAATACCATTTCTTTATAATTATTTAATATAAACACATATATTAATAACTATGAAAAGACAATCATTTGTAGTATTTTTTAATTTCTTGAATGGAATTTATTGCTCTTTTCGCACAGATAATTGAAATCAATTGTCACGTTTACCTTTTGTCTATAAATATTCGAAGCTAATTAATTCCTTTCTCGATCTCTTTATCTACCATGTATCTAACTTTCTGCACGGATTATTGAAATTTATTTCTCTCTTCGCTGATTGAAACAAATTGGTATTAATATTCTATTTCTAAATTTTTGGAACCATATAATGAAATCACCATCTCCAATATTTTACTTTCTAAAATTATCTCACCTTCAATATTTTGGAGCAGATTTTAATTTATATTATAATAATATATTATGTGAGATGTTTAAGAAATTATAATTATATTTAAACATAAAGGATTTCTCAAATACTTGTGAGTTGCGACATGTATCCGCTTCAGATCCGGACCCGATAATCTATAAACAAGTTATGGGTATATATCTACCCGAAACTGAAAGACTGGACCCAAAATATCTACGGATAGATAGGTATCCGAATCCGGACCCGACCCGATTTGAAACAAATAAATATATGGATCGAAATTTGGACCCGAACATTTTTATAATACGGGTTCAAATATAATAGTATCCGGACCCTACCCGACCAGATAGCACCTCTAATATCAACAATCATAATATGGTAAGGTTGGTCAAACCCAGAACAGAGCCGCCTCAAAGAGTAGTTTAATTAATTAGAACGCTTGGTCATCAAGAAATCTGATTCTTTTCTTTAAGCGATGATTGTTGATTTTTGTTGTTTTCTGAGATAAGTACATGAACTCAGATCTTTTGGCGTTTCTTAGATTTGATATTATCATATTGTAATGTAAAGAAGTTTGGTCCCCACGATTTTACTTTGTTTCTGATTATTGATTTTCATCACGAATTAATTACTCGAAAAAATGAAGGTTAAGTTGGTGTTTATTTTTTAGAAGTTAATTGGACATATATTTGATATTTGCTTAAAGCAACTGAACCTATTTGATATTATGTTTCTTACTTTAGGTATAAGTTTATTCTTTATATGATTTTCAAGCCTAAATTACACATATATATATCTTAAGATTTTAGATGGATTTAAATTTGGCAAGAAACACATATTTGACAAGATGGTTGATAATATGTAAGAGTAAGATAAACAATGTTTTTTAGTATGTTAAAAGTAGTAAAGGCCTAAATTTTATTAAACCTAAATGAGTTATTTTTTTTAATATTTATAAACTCATTTGGCAATTTCAATATTTATTCTTTTACTAGAACAATATTAAGGACTTATTTTATCTACCCTTACCATATTTTTTTGCTTAAAAGTTTGATGTACTAATTCCATAGACCAAATCTCATTTCTTTTCTTCCTTGTTTCTTTCTTTTGTGAGAGAAAAGAAAGACAAAATATATGAAGTATTGATTAAATTAGGAGTCCTTGTATCACCAACTTATTAATATTTTAAGGATCATTATTTTCAAATTTCATCCGTTTCTTTTCATTTGGTACCTTTGGCACTCGCTTAAAATATGCATCAGGGCTAGAGTGGGGAAAATGGCACGGCGGAGCCGGTTCCATCACAAAACGGCACGGCAAGCGTGTGAGTTACATGCCGTGCTCATCGTTTGAAACTTTGGCATGACATGACACTACACGTGAAAGATTAAGATTTAGTCACGGCACGACACGTAGTCAGCGAGTCACATGTAATTAGGACCATTAGATATTGATTTAATGGTGAATCTTGAATAAACTAACCTAAATTATGATTAAATGGTCATGCAAGTCACGCGAGTCACGTATGGTCACGGCACATTTAGGCACGATATGACTCATGTGACGTGACCATTCGGGTGCCGTGACTACCCCTTGACATTTGGGTCATAGCACGGCACAACACGTAAAAAATTAACTTGGTCATGACACGGCACGGCACGAGACCAAAGTCACAGCATGTTAGTCACGGCACGGCAAGTTATTTACACTCTAATCAGGGCTTAGTTAAAAATTATCATCATGTGCGCTTAGATTGAGTTCTTCACCAGAATCCTAAATCAAATTTGTTATCTCTTTGATTTAATATTTTTTCCATGATTCTAAAGACTACAGCCACATGAATACATGATTGATAAACTGACATCACCATAAAACAATTGTAAAAGTCAAAATACTTTTGATGAGGTAACAGAGATTTGAGCCCCAAGAAATCTGTTGGAGCCTTGGAGGCATATTCTGAGCTTTTTCTGATCCACCAATATTTTAGCAGCCAGTAGACCACTAGGCATTGTCCTGTTCTGTAGCCTGTAGGTTTGAATTGTTCAACTCTTATCAAAGAGTGAGGCTATGATAAGAGTATAACTTCTCCTCAAGAAAAAAGAAAGATAAAAGAGTATAACTAGAGTTTCTTAAGATAATGAAGTTTTTAGGTGAGTTTAACTCAGAAATTTATCGAATTTATTTTGAATTATAAATTTAAACTTATATAATTGATCTACTTCACAAGTGATACATTTATATATTAAATTTATAAATTTTTTAAGAGAAGGGTTCAAATGCCTCCATCATGCCTCCATTTTTAAAAACTTTAATAACTCAAAATTTAAAACTAAAAAGTCAAAATAAAACCGTTGTATATGATCTACATCATTTTATTTATGCACGTGTAAAAAATTATGACGTTTCAATTTGTTTTGGTTGTCATCAAGAGCTTGTAAAAAACGTACTAATGTGGATAATTTCTAGATGTTGATTTTCCATATACGGATAGGATATTAGACGGATATAGATACGGATACGGATCAGATTAGATCAGATCAAATATTTATTAAAAATATTAAAATATTATTAAAAAACACTAAAATGTATAATATTATATAATTATAATAGTAAATAACATAATTTGTTCATAATACATATTAAACTATATGTTATATATCTACTATTAAAATACAGATAATTAAAATGTAAAATTATATCCATATTCATATCCACACGAATATTCGGATATCGGATATCCACATCTAATTTTTCAAACACCAAATACAAATCGAATATTATCCACACCGTTTCCACCTCTAGTATTTGGAGATTGAGATTTCACAAAGTAGTTTGGGGCCGTTATTTCTCTGCATACAGTATACGAAAAAGAAAATTTATGTGAAAAATAAAAGCTGATAACGAATAGTACTATCCTGGCCACTTCCGCAAAGAATTGCAATTTTTTTAACACTTCAAAAGTGAGGATGTCAAATATTTCAGATCTCCAACTTATCAGATCTGTCAAATATTTCATTTTCTAATATGAACAAATATGACATTCCAAGAACTAGAGTGTTATTAAACTCTTACTTGATGAGCTTAATCCCAAAATTTAATGAATAATTGACTTTAAACGACAAATTTGAACTGCTGAAATCCGAGCAATACATTTACATATACAATTTATAAATTTCTGAATTAATTTATTATGAAGTCAAGTGGTAAAAAAATAATAAAAAATGAATGTCTTAAAATTATTATAATTTTTTTTTTGTTTAACTTTATACTCAATTAATTTGAAAATTTATAAATTTTGCACGTATACGCATTACTCGTGAAGTAGATCGGTTTCAACAGTTTGAATTCATCATTTGAAGTCAACTCGATAAGTTTTAAAGTTAAATTCACTGAGAACTTGGTGAGCTTAAGAACCTTCTAATTCTACTCCTAATAATACATAATATATTTGATTAACAAAAATGTAATATCAACTAGAGGTGCTACTTTTATCCGATTACCCGGATCTGATCCGGAACCAAACCGGATCCGAACCGGAATTGACCCAGATCCGATTAATTTGAATAGGATATGGTTTAAAAAATATAACCGATTAAATTATAGGTACGGTTACAAAATTAATAATTTAATATCCAACTCGGATCCGAACAAAAACCGATACTGTAATAAATAGGATATGGATTTTATTTAATTATCCGACCCATAACCGAACCCGATCAGATACTCGATAAAATGGTATTAATATTCTATTTCTGGAAATATATTAATAACTATGAAAAGACAATCATTTGTACTATTTTTTAATTTCTTGAATGAAATTTATTGCTCTTTTCACACATATAATTGAAATCAATTGTCACGTTTACCTTTTGCATATAAATTTTCGAAGCTAATTATTCTTTCTTGATCTCTTTATCTACCATGTATCTAACTTTCTGCACGGATTATTAAAATTTATTGCTCTCTTCGCTGATTGAAACAAATTGGTATTAATATTCTATTTCTGGAGTTTTAGAACCATATAATGAAATCACCATCTCCAATATTTTACTTTCTAAAATTATCTCACCTTCAATATTCTGGAGCAAATTTTAATTTATATTATAATGATATATTATGTGAGATGTTTAAGAAATTGTAATTATATTTAAACGTAAAGGATTTCTCAAATACTTGTGAGTTGCAACATGTACCCGCTTCGGATCCGATAATTCATAAACAAGTTATGGATATATACCGAAACTGAAAGACTGGACCCGAAATATCTACGGGTAGATAGGTATCCGGATCCGGACCTGACCCAACTTGAAACAAATAAATATATGGATCGAAATTCGGACCCGAACATTTTTATGATACGGGTCCAAATATAATAGTATCCGGACCCTACCCGACCCGATAGCACCTCTAATATCAACAATCATAATATTGTAAGGTTGGTCAAATCCATAACAGAGCCGCCTCAAAGAGCAGTTTAATTAATTAGAACGCTTGGTCATCAAGAAATCTGATTCTTTTCTTTAAGCTATGATTGTTGATTTTTGTTGTTTTCTGAGATAAGTACATGAACTCAGATCTTTTGGCGTTTCTTAGATTTGATATTATCATATTGTAATATAAAGAAGTTTGGTCCCCACGATTTTACTTTGTTTCTGATTATTGATTTTCATCACGAATTAATTACTCGAAAAAATGAAGGTTAAGTTGGTCTTTATTTTTTAGAAGTTATTTGGACATATATTTGATATTTGCTTAAAGCAACTGAACCTTTTTGGTATTATGTTTTTTACTTTAGGTATAAGTTAAAGTCACGACACGACAAGACACGTAGTCACGCGAGTCACATGTAATTAGGACCATTAGATATTGATTTAATGGTGAATCTTGAATAAACTAATCTAAATTATGATTAAATGGTCATGCGAGTCACGCGAGTCACGTATGGTCACGGCACATTTAGGCACAACGTGACTCACGTAGTGTGACCATTTGCATGCCGTGACCACCCCTTGACATTTTGGTCATAGCACAGCACGACACGTGAAAAATTAACTTGGTCATGGCACGGCACAGCACGAGACCAAAGTCACAACGTGTTAGTCACGGCACGGTACGTTTTTTCCACTCTATTCAAGGCTTAGTTAAAAATTATCATCATGTGCGCTTAGATTGAGTTCTTCACCAGAATCCTAAATCAAATTTGTTATCTCTTTGATTTGATATTTTTTCCATGATTCTAGAGACTACAGCCACATGAATACATGATTGATAAACTGACATCACCATAAAACAAATGTAAAAGACAAAATACTTTTGATGAGGTAGCAGAGATTTGAGCCCCAAGATATCTGTTGGAGGCATATTCCGAGCTTTTTCTGATCCACCAAATTTTAGCAGCCAGTAGACCACTAGGCATTGTCCTGTTCTGTAGCCTGTAGGTTTGAATTGTTCAACTCTTATCAAAGAGGGAGGGTATGTCGGTATGATAAGAGTATAACTTCTCCTCAAGAAAAAAAAGAAGATAAAAGAGTATAACTAGAGTTTCTTAAGATAATGAAGTTTTTAGGTGAGTTTAACTCTGAAATTTATGGAATAGATTTCGAATTATAAATTTAAACTTATATAATTGATCTACTTCACGAGTGATACATTTATATATTAAATTTATAAATTTTTGAACTAATCTAATATAAAGATAAGTGGTCAGAAAATAAAGTTTAGAAATTAATTTTAATGCATTTATTTTCATCATTTTTGACCATTTGATTTTATTCTAAATTAATTCGAAAATTAAATTTTTTGCATGTAAATCTATCACTCGTGAAATAAATTTGTTTCAACGGTTTGAATTTGTTATTTGAAGCTAATATGATAGAATTTTGAAGTTAAGCTCACCGAATCCTGGGTGAACTTATGAATACCCTAGTTCTACTTGATATAATAATAAATATATTATGAAATGCTATGTCCTCTGAATTTACTCTTTTCTTAAGTCCAAATAGTCAGTGTCAGTTACTCAATATGATCTTCATTTGAAAATGTACTTACAAACCATTTTTTTCATTTCTAAGTAGGTAAAAGATCACTTGATTTAAAGATTATAGACTATCTGAAATTAGTGATTTTTTCCTATTACATTTAGTTTTGATGTATATTTATATAGTAAGATTATATAGAGATTATATTTAATACCTAGCTAATCTAATCAAGTCGATGATAATAAACCGAGATTGTCTCTACGGATCTTCATATTTTTAAATCTTTGCATAATTTTTTAATTATTAACCTCATGAGAGGGATTGGAGCCTAAATTAGATTTGATTCGTCTTAGTTGTTGTGAAGTTAAATTAATTAGAGGTTTAGATGCCTTCTTAAAGTACTTGTTCATTTTTAAAACCTTAAAATATAGAATTCAAAATCAAGATCAATTGCCAAATCATCTAACTTAAAAAATTAAAAAATTATCAAATTAAAGCTGTTGACCAAATTAACACAATACCAAAGTCTTAAATTCCTTGGTTAATTACCAAATTATCAAATTAATCCTAATTCACATATCATAAAAAATAGGGTTTGATCACTTATTAAGGAAGAATCAAAGATGGGAAAGAGCCGAGGTCGAAGAAGAAAAAGGAGAAGAGTTGGAGTGGAGGAGCTGCTTGGGTAAAATAGGAGGTGATGATTGGTGATACAAATCTTCTTTCTTCTACTAGCGGAGTAGCGGAGAATTTAGATCCCGCGCAATACCTAACTGAGTATCATTAGATTTGAGTCGTTAGTTTTAACTTGGCATGAATCTTATAACGGACCCCAATATCTAAATAGACACCGAATTCCAATCGTTTGGTTGGAAGTTAATCGAAGGTAATTATATTCAATCAGGTACCTAGGAGGATACGGATTCAGTAGCAGACCTCCTTTTTTTTTCTGGTGAATTAACAATTCTTATGAGGAGAGTAGAGAACCGGACCTTGTTTTTTTCTTTTTTCTTTTTTGCAAATCAAGCTGAGCTGACTTTCTTTTCCGTACGATTTTCTTCTGCTGGACATTGAATTAAATCTAGAAGTAGGTCTTATTAAAGTATAAAATACCAATGAATTTATTTATTTTTTACAAAATTCAGACACTTCCTACCATGATTTCTTTGGGTCCGCCAATGCGTACGGTTCATTTTCTGTCGTGCAGATTATTATTGTAAACTTTACAATATATCTTTTGAAAATTTTACAGTACGAATTTTAATACGAAGCCGTTTCCATCTGCACTGGACAATTGCTATTTCATCATATATGTACTGAAAAATCCTACGTGAATAACAATAATAAATCGCATTTCCGTTTTCTTTTAGGTGGTTGGAAGGAAGTTTCGTCAGCTTGAGAATATTTGTGACCACTACTATGAAATAATGAGATTTTATATTAGCTCCATGACACCAAACATCACATAAGAATAAATTTGGAGGGAATATGAGAGACACATTATTTTGCGTTGAATTATTTTTATTGAAGTAACTTCTTGTCTTCTTAAATTTGCTTTAAAATTGCTCATTGGATATAGTTTTTATTAATCGAAGTCGACCAATATACTAATAGAATTAATTCTAACTTATACAAACAATCATTCTAAATTTAACTAATATACTAATGGAGTCTTAACTTATACAAACAATCAAGACTGAGGCTATATGGTGCCATGCAAACTAAAATTTATATATTTTTAATTTTTTACTATTTTTTAAATAGTAAAAATTCACTACTTTTGAATGGTCTAGACCTTATACTTGATTGCTTCTGCCAAAGTTAAAAAAAATGATCTAGAATCTTTAGATCAAGTTATAGTTTATTTATCTAAAAAGATAATAATAAAATTTAAAAAAATAAAAAAATTGATCGACAGTATATTTTCATACATTTATCATATCGAATGTCTAATTAAGATAAACTATTTGGACTTTTAAAATGAAAATATTAATCTAGGTACATATCAATATGCGCTCTGCATATTACCATAGCCTCACTCAACAATCAATCTAAGTTAGACCAACAAATACACACACATGGGATCGGCTAAGGTGTTTTATAAAGCACGGGCTATTTAGTGCTTTACGTAATTCTATATTGTCAAGGTCTAAACAATTGATCCGAACTTTTCAACATGATATTCATATTGAAATGTGTTTGGAGACCAAAATTAAAATATTTTGGAGTTCATTTACTATTTTTGTAGAATTATTTAAAATTGATGTTTTTTAATAGTCCAAAATTTTTTAAAACAATAATTTCCAAAAAAATGTAAAATTTGGTCACCAAGCACATTTTAATATGATGATCATATTGAAAGGTTCAGATTAACTGTTTGAACTTTAAAAATAAAAATATGAACGAGAAATAAAACAACAACTTTACTTCCCAAAGCACCTAGTCTAATTTTTTTTGTGTGTGTAGATGTATTCTCTCTCTCATTTTTTTTTTTTTTTTTGTAATAATGGAGGAGGTTCACTTTCTTATTTTATTTTCTTATCACATGCATATATATGATAATTAGATGGAAGAGAATTTGCTGTTTTTCTTTTGAAAAAACACGAACCTACTTTTCTTCATCCGTCCGTTTAAATTTTTGTATGCATGAATGTCAATAAAGATCAATAATTAATTGAGGAAAAGTAGGTTCTTGTTTTTCAAAAACAAGCAGCAAATTTCATTCGTAATTTATAATTTGATATGTATCAAATACGAATTCCCGTGGAATATGAATGTAATACGTATCAATCAGTCAAGTAAAATAGTCAGATATATATATATATATTTTCATTATTTTGACTGCAGCCAAATTAATATATAGTATGAAATGCACATCTTCACAAGGGAGCCGCATGACTGCAGTGCAGCCACATGCGAACTTCTGCTAGATTGTTTACCAAATATGAAATACCAATAGGGCATGCTAACAAAATTCAATTTGGACCGTTGATGTTGGATTTTAGAGTCTATTGAAAGAAAATAATGAAAGAACTTTGGTGGTGTTTGGTGGACTAAAACTAATAAGATCTAACTTGATTATTCTAACTTAGACTGATCTAAATTATTCATGTTTGGTTGATTTCTAAAGTTATATCTTGACTTAAGTTATTTCTTGTTCGATAAGAATTGAGTGGTTAAAGCATGATTTGATATTACGAATTATTTTGTCTTACAAAATTTAATATCAGTCATAAAACTATTTTTCGTATTTTCTTTTCATTTTGATTAAAAAGGAATTGTACAAGAAAATAAATATGTACAAATTAATTTTATATCTTAAAATACACATTGCATTTAGCGAATCTTGTTTTATAAATAGAAATAAAATTAATTGCTTATTTATATTTCTTAAAAAGTAATTGAAAATAATAAAAACAATGAAATGTTAGGCCTGATGAAGCCAAAACATATAGCGAAAATCACTATTTTTTCTTCCGAAAAATGGCGAAAACCGAATGCAAAGTAGTCATTTTTCCGATTTATTTACCGCAAACGTGTTTTTAGGTGTTATTGGCAGGTTTTTGAGAAATTTGCTTATTTAGGACAAAAACAGAGCAAAAGTGTTATATTTTGGCGATTTTTGAATAAGACGTCAAAATGGGACACTACATAAAGCATGCAACACCTCACACGAAGTGCACAACATGCAAAATGACAAAAAAAATACAAGAATATCTGCTAAGCCAGGAAGCCGTACGGCCTCCTCTACCGCATGCGGCATAACCTTGATGCCGCACGATCCGTGAACGGTCCTAAAAATAGGCGATTCTTGATGGGCCCTCCAGAAGGACGCGTTTGCTTCAGAGCCAAGCTATCATAGCTATTTTTGGCTTCATATATCCAACTTTGAGTGCACTCCAAATTTACACCACCTCCACTACTTCTACTACTTCACCTCTCATTTAGGAAGGCTATAATACTCCTATTGTAATAGAATTTGGTGTGCGTGTTTAATTGTGTCAAGTCCAGTATAGTAGACTAGCAATCCTCATTGTTAGGTTAGGTTAGAGAGTTACTTAGAGAGAGAAGAGTAGCCATCGGAAGTCAAGCAAGAGAATAATGCGTCATATAAGGAGACAAATGTTCTTTCATCTTCAATTGAGTTGTAATTTATGTTCTCTTTATTTTTATTTTTTTTTTTTCCATGGCCATGAGAAGCTAAACTTCTCAACTCTAGGGCGAGGGTTGTATTTGAATTCTTAATTATATTTTAGTATATGTTTATGTTTTGTTTATGTTGATTTGAGTTTCCTTTATTATTTTAAATTCATTTTTATTACGTCCTTGCATACATAGTTCTGTCTACTATATGCTAATGACCCTCCACATACCAATAAGTGTTAAGTCGTTGCATCATTGTGTGAAAATGATAATGCATGTAAGTACTTCAAACACTTCAGCTAACGAGGGCTTGGCAGCGGTTCAAAGACTAGGGTTAGAACCCAGTGGGCTCCCTTGGCAGGATAGCATAAATTGTACATTTAGATTATATTAGGAAACACTTAGATTAAGTAGGGTCTTTGAGATATTTTAACTACGGAGTAGTATATGAAAAAAATATAATTACATACCTAAAATACTTCAGTCTTGGTAGCCCAAAAGCCGATCGTAAGATTGGAAAACCTTTCAAATCGCATAAACAAACACCCATCATGCCATGCGAGTAGTGACAGTGCCTAATTGCGTACCTAAAATACTTCAGTCTTGGTAGCCCAAAAGCTAATCGCAAGATCAGAAAACCTTTCAAATCATATAAACAAACACCCAGCATGCCCTGCGGGTAGTGACAGTGCCGCATGCGATGTAGAGAGACATCGAAAATTATATTTTGCATAATTAAGAATGATAGAACCTGAACCATAGAGGCTCTCTAATTACCGTTTAACTTTAACCTTGATCGCAATTAGCGCCACCGCATCAAATTTTTAAAAACCCCGATAACCTAGACTAGTGAAAATTGTTTAAAATCTAATGCACTATCTCTGTGGATCGATACTCCAATCATACTACACGGTATGATCATGCGCTTGTGATCTGAACGTAAGTAGAAATTAGAATTTATAAATATTTAAAAGTAGTAGTACCATTTTGGTGCATCAAGGTCTCATACTCTATTAAAATTAAACCACCTGGAGAGATAAGTTGATTTAGACCGGCTTAAAAGTCGGTTTATTTCATCTTAATCCGGCTCAATTAAACCACAAGGCCTAAAATTCTTAATCCAGTATTTAGTCCACAATCAAACTTGACATTTAAGAAAGAGAGGCATGCTGCAATCATTGTGAAAGATGTGATATTTAAAGATAGGTTGATAATTTCATTGCAAATGTAATGTTGTTGTCAATTTCGATCATCTTCCATTCTATATTCTATATTCCTTATTCCTTATTCCTTAACTTATTTCATTTATCTAACTTGGAGGTTTGTTATATAAGATTTTTATTCGATTTGACGAAATACAAGTGTTGGTAATCGCCGACTAATCTTCAATACAAAAAAATAGAAAAAAGCTTATAAGTTTTTATTAAATCTTGTCCATGGAAATTGAAATCAAGATATTTAAAAGTTATTTTATAAGGAGTTTGCCACTTGAGTTACTATATGAGTTCGGTGGGTACCTAATTTTTAATTGTTAATTTGATGCGGCATCTGGATGTTTGATTATTTTTAATTTGTAAAATGTCCGTCAAATCTATTGTAAGATATTTAAACTAAGTTGATTTAATTAAACTAAACTTACATTCTTCATCTGAAATTAATAAGAAGTTGACCTTAAAAAAATAAATTAATAAGAAGTTTTGTAACATCTCGAAAAATTGAGTTATTATTATTTTTATGCATACAAGACTTTTTCATAATATAATAAAGACTATAAGTATTTTGATAACATATTTTATTAATACAAAATTAGTATGTCTTTAGACAAAAAAATTCTGAATAAAATACTTTTAGTCATTAATGCTCACGTTTCTCTGATTTATTCTCGATGTTAGGGTAATCATAACATTATCACATAGGTGGCAGCCAATTTGGACCGTACAACCTTTATTTCTCAAGCTTGCCTGTGTCAGCAGCTTATGTTGTGTTTAGTGTATTGAAACGGGTCCGGGTCGGGTCGGTCCGGTTCAAACCCGCCCGGTCCCCGGGTTGACTCGGGCACGGGTTAGCCCGGGTCAACGGGTTGAGTCGGGTAGGGGGGGCGGGTTGGGGTTTGACTCGGCCGACCCTTACCCGGCCTAAACCCGGCGGGTTAGGTCGGGGCGGGTTCGGTCCGGTCCGGGTAGAGCCGGTTCGGTTTGGTTTTTTTTTTTTTTTTTTCCAGAGAGCCAGAGAGCCAGAGACGTTTTCTGTTTTTTTTTTCAGTTTTTTTTTTCTTTTTTTTTATTTGAACTCAATATATTTTTGTTATAACAAAATCAAATTAAGTTAAAACCAAATTAGTCTAAAACTAAATTATTCTAAAACCGAGATATACCGAATTAGTTTAAAATCGAATTATTTTTTATCTTTAAAACCGACTTATTTTAAAACAATAGATTTAAAAACAAAAGTTACCCTCCTCCTTTATTCCGGGCTTGGGACCGGCTATGTAAAATAACATAGGCGGAGTTCTAACTTTTTTTTTGTTAGTAATTATTCTTTAAAATGAACAATTGAAATATTTAGAAATTATAATTTAAAAAAATAACAATAAAGATTAAAAGAGGTTAGAATTTTATACCGACACTACCTATCTAGTAGTTGTTGTGCATATACCATAGGTCGTTCTCTTGCTCACCGTTCGAATCTTCGTTAGGCTCAGGTCCCTCGGTATCGCTTTCTTGAGTGTCGACACCGGATGATGACGCTTCCAATCCCATGGCATGTTGCGTGCGATTTTCAGCATCAATCCAGTCTTTCAAGCACACAAGTCTCTCGAAAACATGTGCACCCAGCTTACTTCGTTTATTGGTGAGGATCCTGTTTGCCGAGCTAAAACAGGATTCGGAAGGGACGGTTGACACGGGCACGACAAATATGTCGCGGGCCACCATCGCCAGTGTTGGATAGGCAGTTGCATTCCTCCTCCACCAATCCATGAAGTCAACTCCTTCATTTTCGTTGGTCCCCAAACAGTAGCTCATTAACTCGTTCGTGTTACCTTGGGATCCCGTCGGGTCGTCATCATCCTGGAAATCGCCTAACAATCCAGTACTGCTATGTGTGGATAGACTATTAAAACAATAGAAAAAATTAGTGGACAAATAATGTAGATATTATAAATAATAAATATTAAAAACATATGTATATTTATATTCATACCTCACGCCACCGGTCGAAGGCGGTTGGTCGGCATTTCTTCTTTCGCTGTATATGGCAAACATGTCCTCCAACGCCTTTTGTACGCGGGGCTCCTCGTCCCTCCAGTTTAATTTTAGATTTTTCTTGTAGGCTACGAGTACTTTTACCGTGAACTTCTTCTTGTATGCCGGATGGAGGCAATTTGCAAGAACGGTCAAGAGGGGTACCTCTTCCCAATATTTAAGAAATTTTACCTTCATGGCTGCTACGATCGGATGGAGCGGGAAATCCTCACTATCCCTATCTTCCATATCACGGTACACCTTGGAAATATAGTAGAGATGGTGCAGCAACTCATGTGCCGTCGGTGAGTACGAGCAAAATAATTTAACGGTTGCGGTGAAAAAGGTTCTAAGGAATTGTGCAAGCATTATTATTCGCTGCCATTCGGGTTCGGTGAGTTCCAAAGCTTGTCCTTCGCGCGTCGACCTCAACATCTCCCCTATAGCCGCCTTGTAAGGAATGCATCGGTGCAGCATCCTATAGGTGAAATTCCAACGAGTGTCTATATCCCAAGGTACCCTCATTTTGCCCAAACCTATTCTTTCGCACAAAACTGCGAAATTTTGTTTTATTTCTTGGTTTGAATAAATATGGACAAGCCCTCCCTTGAATTTAATTATCAAGTCCTTTACAGCTTCTACTTTAAGCCATCTTTTACTGTAAGGTTTAGTATATGACAAGCACACTTTTGGTAAAACAGTGCACCATTCATGATTGGGTTTAGGGACCGGATGAAATGATCGATGGACGCTACATTGTTGCTAGCATTATCGAATGAGATAGAAAAAATCTTGTTCCGTAAATCCCTTTTGAGATTATATTCTTGTAAAACCTCAATAATTGAATGGTAAATAATTTGTGCAGTGTGCGGGGAATCTAACACCCGAAAACTTAAAACTTTTTTTTGTAAAACCCAATGCTCATCGATCCAATGACCGGTAATACAAGAGTACCCTAGGCCATGTTTACCGGCAGTCCATATATCGGAGGTAATGGAGACATTATAATTTGCATATCTAAATATAGCCCGTAGGTCGTTTTTCTTTTGGATAAACTGGTTTTTAATTTCACGTACCATTTTTCTATGATGGATTCTCTTATACAATGGTTGAGCACACCTCCGAATTACTAGCCGGGCAAAACTACTACAATAACCCATACTAATTGGTTGTTCCTTGTGGGCAATATATCGGGCAAATTCTTCAAGCATTATTTTTTTATCATATCTTTGGTGGGTTCTACTACCATCCGGGTTCATAAGGGTTTGGACTAACCACAGGTCCGCATTTTCTTGTGGTTGCTCACCCTTTTTCGCATGACCGTCGGCATGTTTCTTAAATGTTGACATACCATTTGCAAGTTTATACTTGTAAAAAACCTTGCAACCGCGTACCTTACATTTTAGAGTACGGACAACTCCACTCGCATGAAATGTCTTCTCATAATACCGCCACCAATCCGCCTTGTATTCGGGCACCTTGGTTTTCCTCTTCTTCGGTGGTTCGATGGGAGCAACACCTTCGGCTTGGGTTGCGGGGACAACTTCGACTTGAATTTTCGGGACACTTGTCGAGGGACCGCTTTCTATAGGGGCGGTGTATTGAGTCGATCCGGTAGAAGCAGTACCTACTCCATATGAAGGGTTAGAATAATAGTAATTAGGTGGTGGCATTTCGGCGGGATTTTGTGGATAATAGTTAGGATCTTGTTGATGATAAATAGGTGGTGGTATTTGGGAGGGATTTTGTGGATACGGCGGTTGCATTTGTGCGGGATTTTGTGGAAGCCTACTTTCTATTGTGTCCATATTTTGATGGTATCCAGATGGCGTAGGGTCGAATAAATCGGCCGAAGCTCTATGCATCCAATCGTCCGACATTTGTTCTACATATTAAAATTAAATCCATTCAAAATAAATCCGAAATTATCTAACCTATTTAAATGTAAATCTAAATTCAATATAAATTAGATTAAATCTAAATTAAATCTAAATTAAATCTAAATTGAATTCAAATCTAAATTAAATTTAAATTAAAGTAAGTAGAAGGAAAAAAAAAAAAAAACAAGGCTCATGAAGAGCCTCTGGCCCTCTAGCCTCTGCCTCCTAACTTCCTAATATGTAGAACTTCAAAAGAAAAAGAAAAACGAAAAAAAAGAAAAAGAAAAAGAAAAACGAAATTATCTGGCCCTCTGGCCTCTGCCTCCTTGAGTGAGTTGAGTCCTCGGCCGAACTTCAAAAGAAAAAGAAAAACGAAAAAAAAAAAAAAAAAAACTGTGAAGCCTCTGCCTCTGCCTCTGCCTCCTTGACCGAACTTCAAATCAAAAAAAAAAAAAAAAAAAATACAACTAAGTCTAATTCAAATTTAAAAAATAAAGTCTAATTCAAATTTAAAACATAAGTCTAATTCAAATTTAAAAAAACAAGTCTAATTCAAATTTTAAAAAAAAAAAAAGTCTAATTCAAATTTAAAAATTAAAAAAAAAAATAAGTCTAATTCAAATTTAAAAAATATATTTAAAAAAATAAGTCTAATTCAAATTTAAAAAATAAGTCTAATTCAAATTTAAAAAAAAGGTCTAATTCAAATTTTAAAATTTAAAAAAATAAGTCTAATTCAAATTTAAAAAAAAAGGTCTAATTCAAATTTTAAAATTTAAAAAAAATAAGTCTAATTCAAATTTAAATAATAAGTCTAATTCAAATTTTAAAATTAAAAAAAAATAAGTCTAATTCAAATTTAAAAAATATATTTAAGAAAAAATAAGTCTAGTTCAAATTTTAAAATTGTAAGTCTAATTCAAAATAAATATAACTATCCAAATAATTCAAAAATAAAAAATAACTTAAAAATCTAACCTATTTAAGATAAATCCGAATTAAAAAAAATAAAATCTAACATATTTCAAAATAAATCCGAATTTCAAAATAAAATACAATAATCTAACAAATCCAATAATCTAACATATTTCAAAATAAATCTAAAATCTAACATATTTCAAAATATTCAAATGTAACCTATTACAAATTAAATATAACATATTTAAAAATAAATATAACTATCCAACAAATTCAAAAATAAAATATAACTTATTTATCTAACCTATTTAAGATAAATCCGAATTTAAAAAAATAAAATCTAACCTATTTCAAAATAAATCCGAATTTCAAAATTGAATGGAATAATCTAACAAATCCAATAATCTAACATATTTCAAAATAAATCTAAAATCTAACATATTTCAAAATATTCAAATGTAACCTATTACAAACTAAATATAACATATTTAAAAATAAATATAACTATCCAACAAATTCAAAAATAAAATATAACTTATTTATCTAACCTATTTAAGATAAATCCGAATTAAAAAAATAAAATCTAACCTATTTCAAAATAAATCCGAATTTCAAAATAAAATACAATAATCTAACAAATCCAATAATCTAACATATTTCAAAATAAATCTAAAATCTAACATATTTCAAAATATTCAAATGTAACCTATTACAAACTAAATATAACATATTTAAAAATAAATATAACTATCCAACAAATTCAAAAATAAAATATAACTTATTTATCTAACCTATTTAAGATAAATCCGAATTTAAAAAAATAAAATCTAACCTATTTCAAAATAAATCCGAATTTCAAAATAAAATACAATAATCTAACAAATCCAATAATCTAACATATCATATAATCTAACATATTCAAAAATAAAATCCAATAATCTAACATATCGAACAATCTAATATATTCAAATCTTATTATCTAACATATTCAAAATTTAAAAAATAAAATATAACATATTTATCTAACAAATATATTTATCTAACCTATTTATAAATAAAATCCGAATTTTAAAAAGTAAAATCTAACATATTTCAAAATAAAATCCAATAATCTAACAAATCCAATAATCTAACATATTTAAAAATAAATCTAACATAATTCAAAATATTCAAATGTAACCTATTAAAAATAAAGATAACATGTTTAAAAATAAATCTAACTATCCAACAAATTCAAAAATAAAATATAACTTATTTATCTAACCTATTTAAAAATAAAATCCGAATTTAAAAAAATAAAATCTAACCTATTTCAAAATAAATCCGAATTTCAAAATAAAATATAATAATCTAACAAATCCAATAATCTAACATATCCAATAATCTAACATATTCAAAAATAAAATCCAATAATCTAACATATTCAAAAATCTAACAAATATAACATTTATTCGAACAAACAAATATAACATTTATTTGAACAAACAAATAAATCTAACATATTTCAAAATATGTAACCTATTAAACTCTAATTTGAACAAACAAATATAGCTTCTAAAAAAAAATCTAGCTTATTTATCTAACAAATTTAAAAATAAATCCGAATTTAAAAAAGAAAATCTAACCTATTTCAAAAAAAATCCGAATTACTCAAAATTACTAACAATATCTAAAAATTACTAAAAATTACTAACAATTACTAAAAATTATCTAACAATTACTAACAATATCTAAAAATTACTAAAAATTACTAACAATTACTCAAAATTACTAAAAATTTCTAAACATTACTAACAATTACTAAAAATTATCTAACAATTCCTAACAATTACTAAATTAACCTATTTAAACTAATTATAATTATCTAACAATTACTAAAAATAAATCTAACCTTTTAATCTCGCGGAAAAATCTTGCGGGAGGTAGAATGAAAAAAATCCTTCGTAATTTCTCTACTTTCGTCTTTCGTAATTCCTTTGCGTATTTGTAGAATGAAATAAATTGCAACTCTTTTTTTTTAACAATAAAAATAAAATTTGAGAATAATGAAAATATTGAGTGTATGAGAATATGAGATTGAGAGAATGAGAGATTGAAAATATTGAGTATGAGATGTGAAAATGTATGAAGAATGGGGGTGTATTTAATGGGTTTTTTTTTTTTGGGGGGGGGGGGGGGGGGGAATTTTACCGTTATTTTAAAAAATATTTGAAAAATTTCGGTGGGGGGGTCGGGTTGGCCGGGTTGGGACGGGTCCCGCCGGGTCTGGGTCGGGTTAGGGGCGGGTTAGGTCGGGTTCACCCGGTTTAGGGTCGGGTTCACCCGGTTTAGGTCGGGTTCACCCGGGTTAGGGTCGGGTTTAGTCGGGTTCGGTCGGTTCGGGTCGGGTTCGGGTAGGCGGGTTGAAACGGTGGGGGTATGGTCGGGTTTCGCCCAAAAAATTGCATCCGACCCGTTTCAAACCCGATCCAACCATTTAGGTCAGTTCGGGTCGGATTCTAGGTCGGGTCCGGGTCGGTCCGGGTCCCGGGTTTGGTCGGTCCGGGTCGACCCGCCCGGGTTTAATCAGTACACTAGTTGTGTTGCTACCCATAAAAATATTTTAATCTTGATTGGTACCTTTATTTTCCATAGCATTAGGCACTTTAGATTTTAGAATAACAGTTTTTATATAAACTAGGCATGTTTGTTTTCAATCGTATGATCCGATTTAAAATATAATTGCTGTAATTGTTTTCAAGAAAAATAAAAAAATACCAACCCAACTATTATAGTCAAAGTTGATTCATGCGGATGGCTGTTCAACCAGAGGTTTGATATAAGAAATTAGTTTCTTAAAACTCAATAAAACCGAGATATCGAATATAATTAATGAGTTTTCACATAGATTCATTACCAATTGCGGAACATAAATTCTTTATTAAAAGAAAATTCAATGGTGTGAGGAATATTAATTAGCGGCTGGAAATGCAAAACATGCACTGGCTCATATACATTCTTGATCCTTTCGCCTCATGTATCTATCTCATCAGAAACCAGTGGTTGGTTAGACCCAGGTTCCCAATTTCATACGCAATTTAACAATAGTTCCAATAAGACGGCTAATTATGCACGGTAAATAACAATTTATCCTTTTCTGAAGGACATCATGCGAGGAATATTGGAAGGGACAAAAAAATTAAGATTACTAAATAATAGGGATCTTTTTTTTAAGATTGTTCATCAATAATAGGGTCAATGCAATAAATTAATTTCTCTTTTGTGGAGTGCTAGAAAATATATATGCTCCTATTTGCTGTATGATTTAACACAAAATAGTACAACAATTAATGCCTAACATGACAAGTACTTTTCATAAAAAATTAGTGATCATAAAAAAATTAGTGATCTCCAAATTTATTTATTTATTTTCGATTGACAAATCAAATTTAAGTAACTAATTTGTAAAAAAATAAATTAGTGATCTCCAACGAAATTTATCCTATAATGAATAAATTAAATTCCGATATTTTTATTAATACCCAAAAAAAAAACAAATTATCAAATCTACCCTCACCCCAAAATTATTTTTAAAACTACCCCAACCGCCCGCCCGCTGGGCGGTCCAGTTTCCCTAGCTGACTGCCTACTGGCTGGGCGGTTCACTACCCATAGCTGACCGCCCAGCAGCTGGGCGGTCCGCTATAAAACCCCTATAAAAGAGGTTTTTCTCTCTCTTGAGCAGCACAATATTCATTCTAACAATTCCATAACCGAAAGAGAGGCGATTTTGAGGCTAGTAGAGGTATGGACAGTAACAAACGAGGTAAGAAAGAGAGCAACCGAGATTGGCATAGCGAGAGGAGGCTCTATTAGTGGTCGAGGTAAAAATGAGGGAAAAAGTACAAGTGTCAAGTATGTCGTGATTTTCTTAATTGTGTGACATGTAAGATGGAGGAATGGAGTAGACGACATGGTCGGTATGAAATTTCAGACGATGACTTTGTGGAAAACCCCTACGGCTTTGCTTTGAAAAAGAAGAAAGTTGATCCAGAGCCTCCAGCATCTGACGATAAGTTTGTTCCGTGTACTGGTAAGGCTACCACTTCGTCTGCTGTGACTGATCCAGATCAGGCAAACTCTGATGATGACTTTGTTCCATGCACTTTCAAGGCTCGTTGTAAGAAGTAGACTTTTTAGGAATTTATGTCGTAGACTTTATTTCATCGTCGTTTTTCGCCTGAAGATATCGTCCCTATTCATACGTAATTTAACTTAATTTACCTTATTTTAGCGTAATTTAATGTAATTTAGCGTAATTTAACGTAAGTTAAAGTAATTTAGTGTAATTCAACGTAATTAACATAATTTCAAGTAATTTAGCGTATTTTAGTATGAATATGCCTAAAAGAAGTAATCTAACTAATATTTAAAAAAAAAAATCCAACTTTTTAGCGTTAGAATTCAGCATCTTGATAATCATATTGTCTCTCTAAAAAAAAAAAAAATAGTGGACCGCCTCCCTTTGAGCGGTCAGCTATGGGTAGTGGACCGCCCGCCCCCCCCCCCCCCCCCCCCCCCGCTGGGCGGTCTACTATGGATTCTGAACCGCCCAAGCAGGAGGCCGTTAGGGCATTTTTAAAAATAATTTGTCTTTGAGGGCAGATTAATTTCTTTTTTTTTGGGTATTAATAAAAATGCCGGAACCAGATGTATGATATAAGAAATTAGTTTCTTAAAACTCAATAAAACCGAGATATCGAATATAATTAATGAGTTTTCACATAGATTCATTACCAATTGCGGAACATAAATTCTTTATTAAAAGAAAATTCAATGGTGCGATGAGGATTAATTAGCGGCTGGAAATGCAAAACATGCACTGGCTCATATACATTCTTGATCCTTTCGCCTCATGTATCTATCTCATCAGAAACCAGTGGTTGGTTAGACCCCAGGTTCCCAATTTCATACGCAATTTAACAATAGTTCCAATAAGACGGCTAATTATGCACGGTAAATAACAATTTATCCTTTTCTGAAGGACATCATGCGAGGAATATTGGAAGGGACAAAAAAGTTAAGATTACTAAATAATAGGGATCTTTTTTTTAAGATTGTTCATCAATAATAGGGTCAATGCAATAAATTAATTTCTCTTTTGTGGAGTGCTAGAAAATATATATGCTCCTATTTGCTGTATGATTTAACACAAAATAGTACAACAATTAATGTCTAACATGACAAGTACTTTTCATAAAAAATTAGTGATCATAAAAAAATTAGTGATCTCCAAATTTATTTATTTATTTTCGATTGACAAATCAAATTTAAGTAACTAATTTGTAAAAAAATAAATTAGTGATCTCCAACGAAATTTATCCTATAATGAATAAATTAAATTCCGATATTTTTATTAATACCCAAAAAAAAACAAATTATCAAATCTGCCCTCACCCCAAAATTATTTTTAAAACTACCCCAACCGCCCGCCTGCTGGGCGGTCCAGTTTCCCTAGCTGACTGCCTACTGGCTGGGCGGTTCACTACCCATAGCTGACCGCCCAGCAGCTGGGCGGTCCGCTATAAAACCCCTATAAAAGAGGTTTTTCTCTCTCTTGAGCAGCACAATATTCATTCTAACAATTCCAGAACCGAAAGAGAGGCGATTTTGAGGCTAGTAGAGGTATGGACAGTTACAAACGAGGTAAGAAAGAGAGCAACCGAGATTGGCATAGCGAGAGGAGGCTCTATTAGTGGTCGAGGTAAAAATGAGGAAAAAAATACAAGTGTCAAGTATGTCGTGATTTTCTTAATTGTGTGACATGTAAGATGGAGGAATGGAGTAGACGACATGGTCGGTATGAAATTTCAGACGATGACTTTGTGGAAAACCCCTACGGCTTTGCTTTGAAAAAGAAGAAAGTTGATCCAGAGCCTCCAGCATCGGCGATAAGTTTGTTCCTTGTACTGGTAAGGCTACCACTTCGTCTGTTGTGACTGATCCAGATCAGGCAAACTCTGATGATGACTTTGTTCCATGCACTTTCAAGGCTCGTTGTAAGAAGTAGACTTTTTAGGAATTTATGTTGTAGAATTTTTAGGAATTTATGTCGTAGACTTTATTTCATCAATTAATGTTTGTTTATATTTTATGTTGTTAGTTTTTGTATATATAATTAAGTATTAAAAATAACAACAATAAAGCATATAAAATAATCGAGGCAAATAAAAAATTGCATAGTTCACAAACTACCAATTAGAATAGTTCACAATATACATCTAAAATAGTTCATAACATAATTTAACAAAACTTGGTAATCAGCGACGACGGCCGAACAAACTCAAAATACGACGTCTGGGTCTGGGTGCAGCTGGTTGTGCGACACTACCGGATGTCTCTCCATGGCTACTACCGATTTCTGGGCTTTCATGAGTGCGGTGGCTACTACCGATTGCCTCAGCAACAACTCTAGCATTTTCTCTTTCGTTGGCTTCGTTAATGGCATCTGTATTGCATTCCAGTTGAAATAAAATCAAAATAAAATATAAGTAAATAAATAAAATCAACCGTACTTGCTCGTTGCCTGTCAGTTGTTGAACGGCAGGCCTGATGTCCCATTCGCCTACCTTCCATCTCGTCCATGGTCATTACAGCACGCTTGTGGGGTCTTCTTCCATTTCTGATCCACCCGCTTACGGGTATGATTCTATCACCAACATAGGCCGGCCACTGATACTGGTTGGGATAAGGATGGAAAGATGCACCCCAAGTACTCGCAAGGTAATCGGTACGGTACATGTGTGCAACATAATCATCCTCAGAGAAGTTTCTCTCTTGGCACACCGCCATAACATGAGAACAAAGTAGGTGGGCCAATTGGATTCCTTGGCAAGTGCATGTTACAATATTGTCAGGTCCAAAAATAACAACATACTTGAACATCATTTTCACAAACTCCATAATCCCATCCGGTCTACGGCCGGTTGGAGCAAACTCATTTGGACAGTGCATTTCTAATTCCAATTGGTTCTCCCCGTACAGGACAACTTTCATAACTGCACCTTTCTCCCTATGTTTCCTGAGTTTCCCCTTCACCCTTGTTGAAAACGTTTGATTCCTGAACAGTAATTCGAGGGCTTTAACACGCCGTGCAACAAACCATGCATTTAACTTGTAGAAGGTGTCCTCTACAATTGCTGCCACGGGTAACATCCGGCTCTACTTGAAAATAACATTCAAAGACTCAGACCCATTTGTGGTCATAATTCCCCATCGAAAACCTCCATTACGGGCTTACAATATCTTCTCATATGCGGGTGGCTCCGCAAGATCGGTGGAATTATTTTTTCCCACCTTGAGTAAGTACGCATTTACCTTTGGACAGTACTGCAAAAAAAAACAATTTTAGATGAGAAAATTTAAGTAAATAATTCAGAAAATATAAGTCAACAAATAAAAATATACATACCTTGGCAAAATCTCCGAACATCTCTTCCACCCTTCTCGGCTTCTTCCTCCTGCAACCAATTTTGAAGGTATCTGCAACCCATTTTTCAGATCCGCAGTTCTTGTGTAGGTTGTCTGCAACATGTTGCCCACACAGCCTGTGCACACAATCACCGTTCGCTGTCGACCACCCAAAATCTGGGCGATCTAAAACATATTTGATTCCTTTGTGCTGGTATGATATGACACAAAAGAACTGGTCGCCAACCACTTGTCTTCGTAAGAATCTCATGAAAAATCCCCAGTTTTCCCCGTCCTCCTTCTCAACAATTGCAAAGGCAACAACTGGTTTTCAGCATCATATGCACATGCTATCAGCAGTCTCCCCTCGTAACGGCTAGACAGGAAGCATGCATCTACATTGATGACCGGTCTAATGTATGGCACAGCTTGAATACATGGACCGAAAGCCCATGCTATGGCTTTGAATTGCAACGCGTTGTCGATATCCTCTACGCTCAGATTCCAACATTCATACCTAGTGCCGGGATTTGTACTTTCTATGGCCTGGAGCAATTGGTGCAAGCAAGTTGTATGAACCATGCCAGCTACCGAACATTCGGTAGATCGCAAGTTCACGCCTTCTCCACAACCTGTTGTATTTTGGGATGACATGCTTGTAAACGCGTATGACATGTCTATCGACCTCCTTAAGGCTCATCGATGGGTCCTCCTTAACGTCACGCTCAATTACATCGGTAATAAGTGAAGCCGTAAGCTGTGCATGGTCTGTCCTTGATGACGCAGACTTGCATGTGTGAGGTGGTTCACATTTCTTAATAATCCATGCCTCGCCCTTACCCACAGGGGTTGCATAGAGACGGAAGTGGCAATGCGCTTCGTCTTTACAAACAATTACTAACCTTTTTCGTTCCCTTTTTTCAGTTCTGCACTCCCAGTTGCCGTGAACATGGACCTCATTTATTTTCTTCACAAGTTCATCTAAGTTGGTATAAACCTGCTGCGGAGCAAGCTCTTGATTGTACCTGACACGCGGTCCAAAAAATGAGATGTCTGCCTCTTCAAAAGCAGTGGTATTGTTGAATGTGGGGGCACATATGCCTATCTGTCCGACCTCTAATCAGAAATCTGTCTTCCTTAGGTAAATAATCTCCATCACCTTCTGACAGGTGATCAAAATCCCAATTCCTGTCCTATTCGTCACCCGTTTGCAAATCTCTTTGTGGTATGGCATCGATCTCAGCATCAAGGTCAAGGTCACTCCGGGTAACAACGGGTGCCACTATAGGTATTGATGGTGGTACAGATGAAAATCTGGGTTGGATTGGGGTTTCAGGAGGAGGGGGTGGTGGTGGTAGATCGGTGGTAAAATCAGGTACATAATTCTCATAAACGGATGATACGGGCGGTTCATAACTCGAGTGGCGGGGGTTGTCATACCTCGAGGGACAGGGGGTTGTCATAACTATAGTGGCGGGGGTTGTCATAACTAAAGTGGCGGGGGTTGTCATACCCCGAGTGCTCATGACCCGAGTTGTCATAACCCGAGTGCTCATAACTCAAGCTGTCATAACTCGAGTGACGCGGGCTGTCATAACCCGAGTGATCATAACCTCTATTCCCTAGATGTTCCAACCCCGGGTTCACGCTGAACTCTCCTGGAATATAAGTCTATTACCATGGTACCCTGTGACTCAAAAGTGTTGTAAACACTCCTCCATAACGACTCATCTATTATTGAATACCTGGTATAGTAAAGTTACCACCATTTACTGTGTTAATCCGAGTAGCTAAATCTATATCATACCGGTTGAGGTTCACACCGATCTTTTCATACACAATTCCCTTCAGTTCAACAAATGAGGTATTTTCATTTACCTCGAAGCCGTAGGCTACTTCCTTAGTGTATTGTGCTCCCTCCGCACCCCGGGTAAACTTCCCACCCACATACAGTGCAACCAACATATTTCTGTTTGATAACTACTGTTCAACATCGCCTCTCTTTCTCTCTTTCAGTTCTGTAATTGTTAGAATGAATACTGTGCTGCTCAGGAGAGAGAAAAACCCCTTTTATAGGGGTTTTATAGCAGACTGCCCAGCCGTGGGGCGGTCAGGTGTCCAGAGTGGACCGCCCAATGGCTGGGTGGTTAGGGTAGTTTTAAAAATAATTTTGAGGTGAGAACAGATTTGATAATTTGTTTTTTTTAGGGTATTATAAAAATATCGGAATTAAATTCAAATTAAAAAATTCAAATTCAAAGAATGAAGATGTACTTCAAATATTGTTAGTGATACTAAGCGCCAAATCTCTCTATTTGACCCAACCACTACGAGTCTGACAGGCGGTAAGCGAGCACCCAAATATTGGCTATCAAGTAATGATCAAAGAAGCGCCGCTCAAATGCGATCACATGCATAACGTGGTTTAATTAAACTATATTATAATGCGATCACCCAAATCTTGACTATCAAGTAATTAACTGTGTTCTATGTAAGTCTTGGAAAACGACGAACTAGGCCTAAGGGCATGAATTATTCAAAAAAAAAAAAAAAAAAAACGACGAACCAGAATAGGACAATCGGAGTTTTGCAATGACGTTGAAAGAGTAAGAAAAATATTCAAGAGCTACATTTATTAATGAATTATTCATATTACTTTTTTTTTAGAAGTGGTTGGTGTCAGCGGCGGATTTAGGAACATTGAACGGGTCAATTGAGCTTCATTTTTTTTTTTATATATGTATATTTTTTTAAATAATTAAAAAAAATATGATGAATACGGTAAATTAATTTTTATTCTCAACATAAAAATTTTATATAATTAATCTCAATGTATGTTTGACTCACTAATTTACTTAGGTATCAGACTGAGTACAATATAAGATGGCGAACTCTCAGCCGAACGATTGGAATTCGGTGCCTATTTAGATATAGGAGATTCATTTTTGAGTTTCACACCACAGTTAAAGAACGGTACGAATTTAGTAATAATATTTAAGTTATTTGATCAAATACTTATAATAATAAGCTTAATACAAAGTATTGTGTATTATTTTGTTTCGTGAGAACTGATTTAGACCCTTTGCACTAAAATTTTCGGTTTATTTTTGTTTAAGAACTAACAATTATCTTGATACTAGCATATCGTGTATTACAGAACCAGTTTAAGACCCCTTCGAATGTTTTTTAACTCTTCATTATTAATTTTTTCGATTCAATAATACTTATTAAAGATAATAATTATTCAGATTACATGAGCACTTAAGTTATTTAACTAAATACCAACTCTTATTAAACTGTGAATACTAAAAATGATAGCAAGTTAGCAACGATGATAGCAAAATACCATTGACATATCAGCTCCCGAAAAAAAGATATGCAAATTACAAATCAAAATATTAGTTACTTTAAATGAACTAATGTTTATTCAATGAAAATGAATAAAAATATTAATGGAACCGATACAAATACGGATCAGATGGGATATTTATTAATAAAAATATCAAATTTTATAATGGTGAATAATATATGTTTTTTCATAATATATATTAAAATAGTGTATATCTACTATTTGAATATGAATAATTAAAATTTAAAATTATATCTGTATACGTATTGCACAAATATTTGAATATCAAATATCCATATTTAATTTTTAAATACATATTGAATACGGATAGAATATTACCCGCTCTGTTTATCTAATGGAGGAGCATGTATAAAATACCGACATTTTTATTAATATCCAAAGTTTAATACAAATTATTAATTATACCCAGAAGTCAACTCAATATCGATATATACCCAAGCCGGCCATTTTCTGGCCGGCTATGTTCCTTCCCTAAGCCGGCCAGAAAATGGCCGGCTATGTACCTTTTTTTTTTTTTTTTTTTTTTTAGAGAGAGACTATGAATATCAAAATATTGAAATCTAACTCTGAAATACGATAAATTTTTGTTTAAATTATTTGACTTCTTTTGATATATAATTAGCATATTTATACTAAAATACGCTAAATTATTTGAAATTATATTGAATTACACTATATTAAGTTAAATTACACTAAATTACATTACATTACGCTAAAATACGGTAGATTACGCTAAAATACGATATGAATAGGGACGATATCTTCACTGAAAAGGAGAAAAACAACGATGAAACTTCAAACGGTCATAAAACGGCGCTCGAGTGTCCGATTTCAGCAAATGAGCACTTTTCGGAAAGCTTGCGAAAATGCGCATGCGTCTGTGCCGGCTACGCCTGTTGAATAACTGAATATTTCCTATGATTGCAATTGATCTGTTCTATGCTTTACTCATGATGTTTAACCAAGTCCTGCGCATGCTTCACACAAAAGGGCATAACTTTTGATCCGTCCGTCGGATCGGGCTGAAATTTTGACATGAGCTCCACAGCCCCAAAACCAAGCTAACTTACTTTTCAGCCCGATCCGACCGTGTAACATGCTGCAAAATACATATATGAAATTAATAACTGAAAATAAAATACGAACTGTCTGAATGTATTTTTCGGTGAGTAAGTAATATTTAAAGAATAAATATTATTTTTGTGAACTGATTAGCAATGATGAATAAGTTATTTGGTTATGATCCGATAATTTAAAATTATATTTGATTGATATTTGTTACTCAAATGTCTAATATATTTGGAGTGAATATTTGAAAATTAGAAATTGAAATTGTGTGAAATATAACATATATAGGAATATATAATTGATGCTTGTAATAAATATATAATGTTCTTTTAATTACTTTTGGACTAATTTGTAAGGCATGGAAATTTAAAGGTTAGTTGTATAAAAGTGCAAACTTAAGAAAAAAAAAAAAAAAAAAGAATCACCAACGTGGCACTATGGCCACGTGGGCAATAGGGAATGCTTCACCCCTCATTCAATTAAAGGGTCGTCTCTATCATCTGTGAAGAAAGAAAGAAAAAGAATAAACAACACAACAAACCAAATATAATAAGAAAAGGAAAGAGAAAGTAAAGGAAAAGGGAAAAACAGAGAGGAGAACCTCTTCGTGCGTGCATGAGTGTTTGAGAAAGATTTGTGTAAGGAAGGCTCTAAGCGGATAATCCAATTATTGTGGTATTTTGCTTTCCTTTCTTCTCTATTTTTAGTTCTTGCTCAAGTCCATTATTAATGGCTAAGTTGATTTCTTAGAGAAATGAAAGTATAACGCTACGATAAAGAAAGATTAAACATCATATTGACCCTAGTACCGATTGGTACCACTAGGTATAATCCCATATTTGAATTTCTAGGGATTGATTCATAAAGAACATAAATAAATTAGGGAAAAGTTTGCTAAATGTTAATGCTTGAGTAATAATAATTTGTAGAAGGGTTTAACTGAAAAATGGAAAATAAAGTGTGTCTTGAGCTTGGCTTTCGGAATTGTCTGTTGATTGAAAATGTGTGCCTTGGTTCAGAAAATGTTAAATTGTAAAAGATATAAAAAGATGTAGCTCAGTTGTGTTATGGTTGATAATAAATGACTTGGACCTTAATTGTTTTGACATATGAACTAGACTGGACTGTGGGACTTTTAGACTGAATGGATTGAATTTGAATTGAATTAGAAAGTATTAATGAAATGATAAAATTACTAATTAAAAGATGTCATGAATTAAATGAGTATAATTCTGATATAGGCATACTTACGGAAGAAATTGACGAGATGAATATTCTGGAAGAATAGATTGCTATAGATCTCAGCTATTACTCTACGATATCAGGTGCGCGGTTATTGGATTAGTCTGAGATTCATGACTAGGAATTAAATTGTAAGTCGCTGTGCATTTTGAATATTTGATTGACCGCATTGATTGAACTGTTGCATCATATGCATATCCCAATACAATTGAAACTGAATTACAGGGAAGTCTATTGACTGTCATGTTGATATTGTTTATCGATTGATTGATTTTGATTGAAACTGATTGATTGAAACCACAGTGATTGAATTGATTTAATATTGAATACTGTAATCCTTGAACCTCCATATAGTGGAGAAAAAGGATTAATATATTGTAAAGTCTAGCTAGCTACTAGACTTTACTCCAGGACCCTTATGTGCATATGGTGAATGGCCCCAACTGAATCCAGTACCGGTTGGATAGGGGATATTGAATGAATATGAATTGTGACTGTAAGACTAAAGAACTGTGGTAACTGTCTTATCAATGATTTTCTTTCCGATAATGACAGTATTAATATTGATTTCGTATTGTTTCTGTTAAATAATTGTCAGAATAGTTAGAACTGTCTTGTCATTGATTTTCTTTCCGATAATGACAGTATTGAGATATTGATTATGTATTGTTTCTGTTAACAAGTACCAGAATAGGTGGAACAGTATAAGCCGTAACACAACATATACATGTTATTGTATCTGTCAGTGTTACCAGACTAGAAATTGTTAAGTTAAGAAACCAAACGTTACTAGACTTTATGGTTTAAAAGATTTTGACCCAAACCATTTATTCTGATAAGATTCTTAGAGTTCTGATTTATTTACATAATTATTGTTGTTCAATTGAATACTGTTATTGAGCATTTGCATTCGTTATTATGAAATGAACTGTTAGTTTCTTATGCGGAGATTTCATTCTGAATATGGATTTCCTTCGAATCAAATAACCTCAGTGGCAATTAGCACTGAGAAATAATTTATTATTTCTCACGCGTTTTCCCTTGTGGGATTCACAGGTTTGTTAGATGAAGACAGAGAAACGTTTTTGGAGTTATAATGGACAGCAGGGTCACCTAAAGGTATGGGATTTGGGTTTATCATATTTGACAGGATGCAGAGAATATATCTCTAGCATCATCCACTATAAATGGTCAAATAATTCTTGTAAATATATTGGGATGTGGTACAAAAATAATGGATGCTATTGGCAATGCATAAAAAGATCCATGTCATATATTGTGTATATTGAATGGTAAAGGTACGCGGTAGTAACTGTCGCACCTCCGGATCGGGGGTGTGACAGACCGTCGGATATAGAGTTTTCGAACTTTCTTTACAATCTCAGAGTTTTTAGGGTCTTTTCGTGCATCATTTACTGTTTTGACTTTGCACGATTAAAGTTTACTGGTACAAAATAATTGAAATCAGTCTACTATAGCGTAATTTTGTGTAGTTTAGTGTTTTTTTACTGTATTTCAGCATAATTAGCGAAGTTATTGTAATTTAACGTAATTTAATATAATTGAACATAATTTATTGTAATATAGTGTAATTCAACATAATTTCAAGTATTCTAGCGTATTTTAGTATAAATATGTTAATTATACATCAAAAGAAGTAGAGGAGGGATCAAGTTACAACAATTATTTTTTTCATTTTCAAAGTCCAAATTGTCGATCCAAACCGTTCAACATGATTATCTAAATAAAATGTGCTTGCAGATCAAATTTTACATTTTTTTGAATTTTTTTACTATTTATTAAGATGGGTACAAAATTCAATGGTCTGAATATGACTATTTTTTGTAAAATACTTAATAAATAGTAAACAAATTCAAAAAAATGTAAAATTTGATCTGCAAGCACAGTTTATTGTGGAAATCATGTTCAACGGTTTGGATCGACGATTTGGACTTTGAAAATGAAAAAAATAGTTGTTGTAACTTGATCCCTCCTAAAAGAAGTAATATAACAAATAATTTAAACAAAAATTTCAAATTTTCAGAGTTAGATTTCAATATTTTGATCATCATAGTGTCTCTCTCTCTAAAAAAAAAAAAAAAAAAAAAAAAAAAAAAAAAAAAAAAAAAAGGGTACATAGCCGGCCATTTTCTGGCCGGCTTAGGGAAGGAACATAGCCGGCCAGAAAATGGCCAGCTTGGGTATATATCGATATTGAGTTGACTTCTGGGTATAATTAATAATTTGTATTAAACTTTGGATATTAATAAAAATGTCGGTATAAAATACATATTTAAAATGAATGAAAAGTGTAAATGGAAAATTGGCTTTTCTATGATACAGAGGGCCGGGCCGGTGGGCCCCCTTGTCCCTTGAGTCCTGGTACAGGGCCCCACGGGCGTGCCATATATAGCCTTGTTTTCCCCTCAAGAGGCTGAAACATTTGAGGGAGAGCTCTGTTCCAAGAGAGGGCGCAACGACGTCCACATGGATTCTCTAGGTACTGCTTCAGTATCCCATGCCAATGTATTTTCAAAAAAAGGAAAAAAAGAAGAAGAAGTTTAATTTACCTGTTCTTAACTATTTCATACTGTTTATATATTTTTATTTTCTTGGGTACTTGAACATATCTTGGATTGCTATTTTTGAAAAAAAAAAAAAAGGTATTGTTTTGATTTGATTTTTGCGTCAAAATTTCTTGTTTATGCTATATTTACTCATCATTTTTTTTTTTGTAATCTTAGATTGGGTATCTCAACTTTGTGAAAGAGAATTCATTATTACCTCTCCATGCGTTCAAAGGAGTCTGATAGATATCCACAATGCATTCTTCCTTGTTGCCTATACCTTAAGTCTGCTAGTATCTTTTTCCAAAGGGAACCTTGCAAACCAAAGAAACAACAAACGTTGGTTCTTTATTTTCGTTTCACTCTGTTGCGCTGCAACCGGAGTTGCATATGTCGTCTCTGGTTTATTTAGTTTATCACAAGGAACGAAAGCGCAATTGGATTTGGTTATATGGTTTCTTAGAGGAGTGATTTGGATCTTTTTGGCAATTTCCTTGAATTTTCAAAAAAACAATTGGACAAAAACCATTTCTATATTTTGGTGGATATCATTTTCACTGCTCATTTCAGCACACAATGTAGAAGTTCTAGTCACAAATCACAAACTAGAAATATTCGAGTTAGTTTCATGGCCTATAAACTTTCTCCTTCTCTTTTGCTCTCTAATCCTCTTGTTTCACAAAATTACCAACTTCCATCAATATCCATCAGCCAATACCTTAACAGAACCCCTTTTAGTAGAAAACTTTCCAAAAAAATCAAACCTGTACCGAGCCGGGATATTTAGCCGATTGACGTTTTCATGGCTTAATCATTTGCTTGAACTTGGTCGAACAAAACCATTGAATTTAGATGACATCCCTTCAATTGAATCAGAAGATACATCACAGCAAGCATCAGAAAAATTTCTAGCTATTTGGAGGGCCTATATGAAAGATAAATCCAAAGCCAACAGCAAAAACCTCATATTTTCAACATTGTTCAGATGCTACAAATGGGACCTCATACTTACCGGCTTTTATGCATTTTCAAGAGCTTTGTTGGTTGCTGCATCTCCTCTTCTCCTCTTCGCATTCATAGACTATTCTAACTTGGAAGAGAGAAATACTGGCATTGGGATATCACTTGTTATTTGTTTGATTTGTATGAAATTTTTCGAGTCGCTATCACAGAGGCATGGGTATTTTGAATCAAGACGATGCGGTATGAGAATGCGGTCAGCTCTAATGGCGTGTATATTTCAAAAGCAACTAAAAGTTTCAAATAATGGAAGAAAAAAACATGCAACAGGAGAGATTGTGAACTATATAGGGGTTGATGCATATAGGCTAGGAGATTTTCCTTGGTGGTTCCACATGGCCTGGATTTATCCCCTTCAACTTTTCTTTTCCTTAATAATTCTCTTTTGGACCCTTGGAATTGGTGCTATTCCCGGTCTGGTCCCTCTTATCATATTCGGTGTTCTAAACCTACCATTTGCTAAACTCTTACAAGGATACCAGTCCAAATTTATGGTGGCACAAGATGAGAGATTAAGAGCTACTTCTGAGGCCTTGAATAACATGAAGATCATAAAATTGCAATCATGGGAGGAGAGGTTTAGAAGAATTGTTGGTTCTCTAAGAGATATTGAATTTAAATGGTTAAGTGAGACCCAACTGAAAAAGGCCTACGGTACATCATTGTATTGGATGTCCCCAACTGTTGTGTCAGCTGTGATGTTTGCTGGAGCTGCACTTACAGGAAGTGCTCCACTGAATGCAAGTACCATTTTCACAGTACTCGCGGCCTTGCGTGTCATGTCCTTACCAGTAAGGATGTTACCAGAGATCCTTACAATTATGATTCAGGTCAAGGTTTCATTAGACCGAATTCAGGTATTTTTACTGGAGGATGAGATTAAAGAAGATGATGTGAAGCGAGATTGCGAGAAAGACTTGGGTTGGGCCGTCAAAGTGGAGGGTGGGGTGTTCAGTTGGGACCCAAATGGGGGAGCTTTAACAGTGAGGGATGTTGGTTTGGTAGTGAGAAGAGGGGAGAAGGTGGCAGTTTGCGGGCCCGTTGGTGCGGGTAAATCTTCCCTGTTATATGCTTTGCTTGGAGAGATACCAAAAATTAACGGTTCAGTAAGTTTATTTCATATCATTTAAATTATCTTGATTTAGATTTTCAGAAACTCTCATATGAATGATGCAAAAATAAATAAATAAATCATACCGGCAACCATGGAGTACCAGTTGCAGTAGCCTTTATTGTAACAGGGTACCAGAATCTAACTTAACCATGACAAAGGTTAATTTATTCAGAATGGCCTTATTGATATAAGACTTTTGTACATATTCTCTTACTGTTTCACTCCTCTCAATTTAATATGGTCCATTTGTATTGTAGTGGTAAGATTCTTCCTGCATATCCATCCAAAAGCTAGGAATTAAATAATAGTCCTTCGCATACCATCATTTTTATTGATAACCTGCTTAACAAATGGTGCCTTGTCTTCTGCAAATCATGTTATCTATTGAACCGATCTAATTAATATAAGTACTTCCATTTCATTCAGATCCTTTGAAAAGAAATATATTTTATGCGTGTCCTTGACATGATACACTTTTATGTACCAGGTTGAGGTGTACGGCTCAGTCGCGTACGTTTCACAAAACGCATGGATACAAAGTGGCACTATACGTGAAAACATTATTTTTGGAAAGCCTTTTGACGAGGAACACTACAAGAAGTCGGTGAAGGCTTGTGCCTTGGATAAAGACTTAGAGAATTTTGACAATGGCGATGGCACCGAGATAGGCCAGAGAGGGCTGAACATGAGTGGGGGCCAGAAGCAGAGGATACAACTCGCACGAGCCGTATACAGTGATGCAGACATTTATCTTTTAGATGATCCTTTTAGTGCAGTGGATGCACACACGGCTGCCACTCTCTTCTATGTAAGTTAATTAGAACTCGGGGAATTGGCAATACCAGTACATGTTATTAATTGGAAATGCTGACTTTCCGCTTAGTAAGTTACATGATCTTGAAGTTTTATATTCCTTGTTTTAGGGATGCAATATTGGATTTTCACCATTTGGTTCATAACATGATGATTCATTGAAAGAAAAGACCAATCATAGATAACTGTTGCAGAATTAGCTATATTGTTTACCATTTTCACAATTCCTGTTTCGTGTATATCAATACCCAGAGCAAACAGGATACTGGATGGTAGAGGCTACGTACCACAACAGTTCAATACATAATATATATCCACTGTTACAGTACTGCTATATACATGATATGGAAATCTTTTGAACCTTATTGCCTTAGTTTTGTCAGTGTTTAAAAATTGACGCATGCCAGTCAATTAACCAAGAGGGCAATAAAATTATCAAATTCTTATCAAAATTTCATTTGGGAAAAAACATTAACAGAAACAATGCCAGTATGAATTAGCTTATTTCTCAATTGTTGGTTAATAATAATTGAGTAAAGCTCTGATGTAATGCAGGATTGTGTGATGGGTGCTCTGGGAAAGAAGACTGTAATCCTTGTTACACATCAAGTGGAGTTCTTGGCCGAAGTTGATACCATCTTAGTAAGTAGTTATCTTCTAAGAAAAATCTTGATAGATAATGATAGTATAATTTTATAAAACAAGTCATTTTCCTTGTGAACCATTGCTTGCTGTTGGATTTGCATTTAGGTCCCTAGATTTTCTACTCAGGTCCTATTGTGCTCTAACCACTAGCAAAATTATTTAAAATTTCAAAGAAAAATGATCAATATTGTTTCCAGCACATATACGGATATCATCCGTCATTTTTCCTTAAGGAATTGCATGAATACTCCGCAAATACTTAGGATTAAAACATGGTAGCTTATACACGTGACAGTAATCTAGCAGAGTTTTAGAACCATAATGCAGCTATTGTTTTCTTGCTTGGCATTGCACCATTACCCATTGAAAATACAAGTTATCAAGGATTTAGAATAAAGAAGAACACCTAATGACTTATTCCAGGGGCGGAACCAGACTTTCAAGCTATGGGGTTAAACATGAGTAGAGGTCAATAATACAAAAAATTTATGCTGAGTATGGGGTCAATTTTACAGTATCCATAACATTTTACTCAAAATTATATAGAAAATCATGTATAATCACACAAAAAATTGAAAGTTAATGGGAGTCATTTGACCCCCATTATCTCTTTTCAAATCCGCCTCTGATTTAATTATTTTATTGGCTTACAAGTTCATTCATGTCTAATAAACATTTTACTTTTATTTCCCTTCCATAGGTCATGGAAGATAGCCGAATAACACAACAAGGAACCTACAATGAGCTCCTCAGAGATGGCACGCCATTTGAAAAGCTCGTAAATGCACATCGTTCTTCGATCACAATATTGGAAAGTAGCAATCAGTCCAACTTTGTCAGTACACAACAAGAATCTGATATCCATGTTGGGCCCAAACATCGACCAACTACAGAACAAAGTGGTGAAGAAGAGATTATGATAGAAGCAAAATCAGCAAAAACAAAAAATGCATCGACACAACTCACAGAAGATGAAGAGAGAGAGGTCGGTGACCTCGGTTGGAAACCCTACAAAGACTACTTATCGTTTTCAAAAGGAAACTCTCTTTTAGGATTTATAATTTGCGCACAAGTTTTGTTCGTGACAATGCAAAGCCTATCTACATTTTGGCTTGCAATTGGAGTCCAGTTGAGTCACGTTGGAAGCGGAGTTCTCGTTGGTGTGTATGCAGTGTTCTCTATGGGGAGTTGTGTGGTTTCATATTTTAGGGCTATTATGCTGCACAGCTTGGATTGAAGGCATCAAAAGCTTTCTTTGATGGTTTTATGGACTCTGTTTTCAAAGCTCCAATGGTATTCTTCGATTCAACTCCTGTTGGCAGGATTTTAACTAGGGTACGTTTGTTCATATTTGTGGTTAATATTCTATTTCTCTGTGGTGCTTGTGCCTAAATAAAATTGGAATAGAGCTTTTATTGTAAACTTTGAAGCCACATCTTTGAGTCGTAAACTGATTTTGACTTTGTTTTTTCTTTGTATGATCAGGCATCTTCAGATATGAGTATATTGGATTTTGACATACCATATAGCATATCCTTTGTCGTGGCTGCATCTACCGAGGTAGCCATGACTATTATTATCATGTCTACTGTAACTTGGCAAGTCTTGATCATCGCAATTCCAGTTATAATCATTATGATACATGTCCAGGTCGGTTTCAATTTTTTATTTAATTTAGATACTAGCACATTTTCTCGTAACCAAATGTTGTTATATTGAATTAATTACTAACAAGCACAGCCACATTACTATTTTTAAAGAGGTACTATGTGGCATCGGCAAGGGAGCTGGTACGTATCAATGGTACAACCAAAGCACCAGTAATGAACTATGCATCTGAATCTATGCTTGGGGTTGTAACCATCCGCGCATATGCAGCCACTGAGAGATTCGTCAGAAAAAGTCTCGGCTTGATTGATCAAGATTCATCTCTCTTCTTCCACACCATTGCCTCTCTTGAGTGGGTTCTACTCAGAGTAGAGGTGCTCCAAAACATCACCATTACCGTCTCAGCTTTGTTTCTGATTTTTCTTCCTCACGGCATCATTGCACCAGGTACTTACAAATATGATTTTTAGAATTAGGTAAAGGTTAAATAATGTTTTCTAGCAGAAATCCCAATTAATACCTCACTTCTAACTATCTTAAGGAGTACCCATTCTGTCTCTTTCAGTATTGAAAATGTTAAGGAAATCCGTACCTACGTAAAGGTTTATTATAAATCTTACTGTTCATTTTTCCTTTATACATGACATAGATTGTTGATTTGTTGTGGTGTAGGGTTCATGGGTTTGTGCCTCTCATATTCGTTGACCCTAACAGCATCACAAGTTTTTCTGACAAGGTCCTACTCGAGCTTGGAGCAGTTTATCATCTCTGTGGAGAGAATCAAACAGTATATCCACATCCCACCGGAGCCTCCAGCTGTGATTCAAGAATGTAGGCCTTCTCCCTCTTGGCCATCAGAAGGAAACATAGAATTGCAAAATCTGATGGTAATGATAAATTCACTGAACTGTTTTTTTTTTTTCTTTTTTGTGTTTTTCTCATATGCTCATCATTAATTTGGAATCGGCATGTCCACCATCTATTTGGAGTAACACAGTGAATTTTTGTTCAATCATCGGCATGTCCACCAAATAAAGTGAATTTGAGTATCAGCATGATTTATAAATTGATTTATAGGCTTCTCTGTGCATAATTGAGATTTTAGGATACAGTAAAGTGAAAACTTATCTTCAATTGGCAAATCCTTTAAAATTGGTCAAATTAATTACTAAAGTATCTTGGGCAAATATCAGAGGATATACGAGAGAAGAAAAGTTGCTATGTTTTAGAAAATTAATTTTAGTGTGTTCATCAAATGACCAGGTCAAATACCGACCGAATGCTCCTTTTGTGCTCAAAGGGATCACTTGCACCTTCAAAGCAGGAGAAAAGGTTGGGGTTGTGGGACGAACTGGCAGTGGCAAGTCTACTCTGATAAGTTCTATTTTCCGCCTTGTCGATCCTGCCAGAGGCAGAATACTGATAGATAGCCTTGATATTTGTTCGATCGGATTGAAAGATTTAAGGACTAAATTGAGTATAATCCCACAAGAGCCAATCCTTTTCAGAGGCACTGTCCGTACCAACTTGGACCCCCTCGGTTTGCACTCAGATCATGAGATTTGGGAGGTTGGTTACTATAATTTTGTTTGGAATTAAAATCGATTAGACAGATTGAATTACATAAATTTTATGCTGAAAAAGTATCCCAATGTACTTATTATCAGTACGAGTTGGTTAAAATGTAAAACCTAGTTGATGTGTGTACTGGTACAGGACAGGAAAATGGAAGATTGAAAAAGCAACATTTAATGGAAATATCTATTTGAAATACAACAGAAGACAGACTGACAAAAATGAAAAACTATAATTCTTTTCACATACACAGCTGGAACTTGTAGGTACTGATTTTCTTTCCTAAATTGCTAATTGTATTTGTTTCACCAATTTCAGGTTTTGGAGAAATGCCAACTAAAGAGCACCATTGGTAGCCTACCTACTCTTCTTGATTCATCAGGTAAGCCTTTTGTTTTGCAAAGAAGTTAATTTTTAATATTGAATTGCCCAAGTTGACTTTGAACTGATTACACACCATCCATCATATATGTTGAAGACCCAATCCATCATATTTGCAAAACAAAACCAGTCAAGTTATAATCCAATTACAAGTAAAGACAATAGTACCATTGCATGAACTTAACCCCAAAATAAAAGCAATCACAAAACTTAAATTTACATGGCAGTGAGTGATGATGGTGAGAACTGGAGCGCGGGCCAGCGGCAGCTGTTCTGTCTGGGTCGGGTCCTCCTAAGGAAGAACATAATCCTGGTGCTGGATGAGGCTACTGCCTCCATCGACTCTGCCACCGATGCCGTGCTGCAGCAAGTCATCAAGCGCGAGTTCACCAGCTGCACTGTCATCACCATCGCTCACCGGGTCCCAACTGTCACTGATAGTGACATGGTCCTGGTTCTCTCATATGGTATGTTTCACAGGGATCTTATAGTAGAAATTGATGAGTAATCTTGCTTTTGGGTGGTTATCTGGTAAGTCCAGTACCAGTAAGGTAAGTTATTGGTGTGTTAGCAGTTGCCAGTTAGCACTACTAGAACTGGACCACGTAGGTTAGCAACCACTTTGCTGGGTTTGAAAGAAGCAAAATGTGGGCTAGAAGAAATAGGCCCAGTTGGGCTTTGATTGAGCTCATTGACTATTTATTATAGATGGCAGTGCTCCATCCCTTGGGTGAGAATGATTTGGGCCTCTCTGGACTCCTCTACTTTCATTTTTTTTTTTTTTGGTTACTCCTATATTATCAAAGTAAAAAACCAGAGTCAGTCTTTATTCTGTTGCTACAATATTTTTGGGTTTTTTGTGTAGGTAAACTTGAGGAGTATGACAAGCCATCTAGACTAATGGAGAACCAGAGCTCTGCATTCTCAAAACTCGTGCAAGAATACTGGTCTAATTGTATGAGAAGCTCATCAATTGAAGAAAGTAATATAATTTAAATCTAGTTTTAAATAAAAAGAATAGTTAGTCATTTTGAGAAGCATGAATTAGAGGTGTGAATTGAGAAGCTAGTTCAAGCACAAGGTTAAATAAAATCTGATGGAGACTTTTAATGTGTAACAAGTATGGTTTAAATATAAGAATTTTGGATAAACATTATCTCTCTTGGAAATCCAATTACCATTCGCTTTGATTTGAATCATATACCAGGTTTGTTCGTAATTTGGGAACTTAATTCGTTTCTTGACTCCAACTTCTCTAGCTGGTGACCGAATGACATCAGGAAAAAGTATTGAAATTTGTATATTTTATTTGATGCGAGAAAATATTTAATGCAAAAAAATTTACCCGAGAAAGTTTGAGCTCTTGACCTTTTGACCTTTCTACAGATTTATTGAAAGTAACGTCTGAATATTCAGGGGTGTTCATCGGTTCGGAACCGAACTAGACAAACTAAAATAATAATTCGGTTTCTAAAATAGAACCGAACCGAACCGATTTAGTATTGTAACTGAATTGAACTGAATTAAAGTTTTATTTCGGTTTGTTCGCTTCAAACCAAAATATATTAATTTTTTTATTTAAAGCAATTGATTTATAATAAACCGAAGTATATTAAGAAATAAAACGAAGTGTTTAAAGAAATTGGTTAAGAAATAAACCGGGGTGGTCCAGACCAAATTCATAATATATAAAAGTTTGATCGGTTCGGTTATTTCGGTTTTGAAAATTTCCAAACCAAACCGAACCAAACTATTAAACCGAAAACTGAACCGTTTGGTCCAAACTAATTCGGTTCGGTTCAAAACCGACTAAACAGGACCCAATAAACACGCCTATTCTTGAACAACTAAAGTGCTACTTCTATTACGTATCATTTTTATATTAGGCTGGCCACATATCTCTCAAATGGATGTCTTATATAAATTATATAAATGGCTCCTACCTTTTAACTTGTGAAAAAGGATTAATATCTTATCCTAAGAAACGAGCTCCTCATAATATAAAAGACACTCAGTCTACAATAATTTTTAGCTGTACAATTTAAATATATTTTTTTTGAAGCAGGAATGATATAATTGTTACCTTACGAAAGAAAAACAAAAAATCCATCACCTAAATTGCATAAAATACATGGGATAATGAAATCAGAATCATTGGATACCAAATATGACATAACAACCTATCCGAATGGTAGTTTTATTTTTTGTTAGTTGACTTTGAAAAGCATTTATAAATCTATCCTTCCTAGCAATAGCACATTATTACTCGTTTATGAACCAAATATAGATAAACTGAAAGTGACACTTTTGGTTCTTATATATTAAGCTTGCCTGGCAGTATGGGCAGCATATTCTCACACAGGGAGGAACTGTCTGAAGGGATTAAACTGCTTGTGCATTTTCATTCTTTTTTATTTTAAAGTAGATATGTTTGATGTATCTAATATGCAAAGAAATTTAAAATTTATAAAATATTTTTTTTATGTATATACAAGAACTATCACACGATTTGTCAAAAAAAATTCCCCTTTGTATAGGTAATAACTTTAAAAAAAATGCTTATTTATATGTTCAATATTTATTGAATGGGAGATTTCTTTTTTAGATGCTTTCTTATTTTTCAATTTTTATAATTTTTAATAACATTTTCTTTATTCGAAGCGAAGTTTGAAAAACAATGTTAGCCAAATTGGATTTTCATTATGTATTCAGTTATGTGTTATCTTTAAGTACATTCCCTCCCTTCTTTTTCTTTTTTCAAACAAAAATTCACACTTTTATTTTTATTATGAACTTATTTTATTTTCCTGTTGTTGTCTTATCACTGCTTCAATTTCTTTTTTGTGAAAGCAAGCATTCAAATTAACTTAAGCATTTCTCAATAAATAAAATTTGAATTTTTCAGATAGCAAAATTCAAATTCTCTGAATTATATGAAGATTTATTTCAAGGGTATGAATATTTAGTTGTCAATGTATATCTTCTGAAAAGGAAAATTATATCTTGGCCGGCTACTAATTGACTTTTGTTACTAATCATTAATTTTATCATTGGTTCAAGTTCCAATTCTTATAAGAAAAGAGGAGAGAAAAAATATATTGTCAACTTAAATTCAAGCACCGTATATTCTGGGAAAAGTTGAATTCGACGTAGTGGGAGATTCCGGTATAATATATATATTTAACTGTTGGTATATATTACTGAACCAGTCAGATAGCACAGCAACAGAGAAGCTGGTAAACGGTCAAAAATAAAAGAAAAAATAGATAATTTTTTCTGTGGTACCCAGTTAAAGCTATCAAACTTTACGCAGATTTACAGTGAATAATGAATATGTGCAATATAAATATATCATTTGTCGCTCTCTCGAAAATGCATGAAAGCATAATTTACGTAGATGGTGTTCTTGCTTAACGATCGCTTTAATTTTTATTCATATCCTCAATTAAATAAAAAAAGTACACAAATGCCCTCAAATTTTATTTTATTTTTAAATACACTTACCGCCCAAGTTCAGGGTGATTTTTTATTTGTTGAAAATTCTCAAACAAATTGCATATAAATAACATATAGATGGAGGATTAATTGAAGAGTAAAATTGTTCATCATTTATTTTTTTTAATGATTAATAACAATCTCATAATATATAACTCTAACTAAATGACAGAACAAAACAAAAACACTATATTAGTTTAAAAAAAATATATGAGGAGCATTCTTCTTTCAGACAGATGTGTATGAATGTTCCAACAATTGTGACATGACGAAAAGCGTTGAAATTTAATTCCTTTATGGACTATTAAATTGTATCGTTTGTTTTCACAATATATGCATAAAATAAAATAAAACTTTCTTTCACCATCACTAATTTGATAAGGAGAAAAGCGAAAAAAATTTGGTGTTGCAACATATAAAATATCAAAATTGACGAAGATGAATTCAGATTGACCAAGTTTTAAAATTAGAATGCAAATAGTAACATCCGTAATTTCAAAAACAAAATCTAGATCTTTAGAAAAAAAAAATGTCAGGGTTATATTCAGAAAGTCCAAATTAATATGATTTTAACTGTGATTTTTAAATTTCGCTTAACTCTTTAATTTTTTTTTAATTTGGTCCGTACTTTTAAATTGATTATTATTTTTGGTACCAAAATAGTTTCCGAGGAATGCTCTAACCTTTTTTTTAAGGAGGAATACATGTGCGCCAATTTCTCCTCTGGTCCTCATTATATGGGTTGAAAAACGACAAGAGTTAATAAAACCACATTTATTTGATGAGGGATGCTTCTAGTAGAATTACTGTAGATCATTCATATTAACCGTTGATTGTCTAAAGGGTATATTTGGAATAATTTAGATATGCAAAAATAGTCAGTTCACTTTCCTCTCTTCCGCCTCCAGTTGGCTTCTCTCTGAATCTCTTCCTTGATCTTAATGGATAGCGTGAGTAGGCGCGAGAGGGAGGGAAGGAGAGAATCAGAGAAAGGATCTAGTAGATTGACTAATCTATAGTCTTTGACTGTACTATATATTAATTTGAAGTCCGAATACAAAAATAGTCTGAATCCCTTCCCTCTCTAAATCCCTTCCCTTCCCTTTCGAGCGGGAGTTAAGAAAAAAAAAACCAAATCCGCTAACCCTCGGAGGAGAGTCTGAGACGCGTCCTACGAGCGATACGCGAAGGAGAAAGGAGAGAGGATCGCCGCTGCGCAAAGGAGAAGGAATGCCGCCACTTTGCTGCCTGTGTCCGCTAATCGGCACATGTACCCGCCTGTGCCCGCTAGCCCTAGCCGTTGATCGCCGCCTGTGTCCGCTGATCACCGCCTGTGCCCGCTAGCCCCAGCCGCTGATCACTGCCTGTGTCCTATTTGATTTATAGTAAGGTTTCGTTGCTAATTGCTTAAGCTGGATTTGTAGCATTTCTACATAAGCGATAATGAAATCGCAGAGTGGATTCTAAGCGATTTTGACATTCTCATCCCTGTAATTAGCAACAAACAAGGTGATTCCATGCGTTTGATTTAGATGCATATAACCCTCTATCTTTGTCTATTTTTTGTTCTGTTATAATCAATCGAATGTGTATGGAAATGACAGTAATACATCAATACTTGAAATACCTTTGGTGAACTGTGCCTCCTGTTATTTCAATTGTATAAATCTGTCTAGATAATTTGTTAGGCCTAGTTTACATAGTTGGAATATAATTTAGGCGTGATTGCATACTCGAGGCATAATTGGAGCGCCAGCTTAGGTACCTTAATTTGTAGATTGCATACTCGAGGCATAATTGTTGCTTCCAGCTTAGGTACCTTAATTTGTAAATGATAACTACATTAGCTATTAACCAATAAGAGGAGTCATATTGCAGATTATATTAAACCAAGTACTATTAGTTGGAACCCGCACAAAGTACTACATCGGGCAGCCGATTGTGACTAATGCAGCTGTACATGCAGTGGTGGAAGAGCAGGTATCTTCTCGTACCGGTTTACCTCGTAGATGCAAATTGTCTTGCTGGTTAGCTTACTGATTTTTTTTTTTATCTTTTCTTAAACAGGGAAAGGATCCTAAAGTAATTATTTTTAAGTACAAGAGAAAGAAGAATTAAGTACAAGAGAAAGAAGAATTACCGATGAAAAATTGGTCACCGCCAGGTAGCCTTTTACTCAAAATGAATTAAGGATATATGAAATCTAATCTACAGTGAAAACTCATGGTTTTCTCTTTTGTCATCCCATTGTTTGTATTTTTTTCTTTGAACACATATATGGTTTGCAATAACCTGCTATATATTAAGAAAGTGTTCGCATGCATTGGTTGATGTGGGAGGGGGGTCGGGTGTTGTGGAGGTTATATAAAAAAGAAAGTTAAAAACTATGAATCAAGTGTTAATGTTAATTGCTTCCTGGAAAATTTATGATCAACTTCTGAAAAATTATCATTATTGAGGCTTGCTGGAATATGAATTTTGCAAAGAGAAATATTTTGGATTGGGGAATACAAATTTTCTCAATACGAATATGGTAGACTAGTAGTATAACCATACAGGTATGTGAACAACACTAGTTTTTAATTTGTCTCATATTTCAATAAACTACAGGGGTTTTTTAGAAAAAGGAGGGGCAGCATACTGACTGGTACCGGAGGCCCTCGTTTTTCGATATAGGCATTTTTGCTTTTCACTCATTTCTCATGCTGTCATGCATATTTTGGATCCTTATTTTTGTACTTACTATGTTAACTTTTTACAGGAGTGGTCGTATATAATTAAAATCAAATTACTTTGAACCATCTTTCTGAAGTATTTTATTCTTCCAGCATCCAATCAGTGAATCAGAGATATATTTCATAGAAGGGAAATTATAAGAAAAAGATAATCACATCCTTTGTAATAATAAGCAAATTCCAATAATTCTTAGTGCAGAGTACTAATGAATTAATTCTGGAGCTTGATTTTCTTTATGATACAATAAGAGTTAGCAGCAATCTCGACTAGGTTTTTATGCGCATATTTCTGAAAACTGTACAGGTGTTATTTGCAAAAGCACTGTCAGATGCAACTCTGAATATAGTTCAAGAGGTGTATTTGTTCACTACAATTGTACAGAAGCATAAATGGTAGTTTTACATGATTCTTTCTTTTTTCTTTTTCCTGATGAATATAGAGTCTGCACAAGTACTTACTAGAGGATCAGCATTTCCAGATGAGGTGGAAGCATATAGGGATATATGTGTAACCTCAGCTGCTGTAAGTCCTAAAATTCAAAACAAAATCTTTCAAGACCTCAAATAACTAAGAACCTTTAAATGCTTTAGTGACCTTAATATCGTTTTTTTTTTCCTTAACTGTGGACTGTATAGACTTTTTTCTTCTTGTAAAATGAATTAATTCAAGTGCCCATCTTGACTTGTGTAGGAGTCGAAGTGGCTAGCTTAGTCTTGAAGTAATCTATCTAATTGTGATGTGAATGAAAAGGTGAAGTCGGAGCATAGAGATAATTTCGGTCTAACTTTCAACTATGCATCTAATAGATATTTGTTCATCTGTTGTAGTCATCAATTGCTCTTAATTATATGTAAAGATACTTGTAGGGAATTTCTTGATTCTCTTCTAATTGATCTCAATTGCCTGGAATATGTTTCTTTGTTTGTAGTTCTAAATCAAAATCATTCTGTTTTGAGAAGTTATGTAAACATCTATCAAAAATCTAAGGGAAGAGGAGATTTTATTACCGATGAATAAAATAACCACCCCTTATCTCTTGCATGGCAATTTTATATTGAATAAATTAATAGTAACTAATATCAAATTCTAAATATAACACACATACTTGGAAGCTTTAATATTACATACAACAACAAAAATGTCACTAAAAATGCCCGACCCCCAAAATGAAGAAAATTACCCAAACGAAGTACATTACATCAAAAACTAACATCATAAGCACATATTCAAACAAACATTACATATCCAAATAACAGATCCAATACCAATACCAGTAGCTAAAGCACTTTACCGATTCCAGCAATTAAGAATGAAAACTAAATTGAAATAAAAAGTTTACATAGTTGTATCTAACTCACCTAAGCTAAAAGTCAGACCTCTCTACAAGCTTCTGAAATACCAAATGATGCCTCAGCCACATACGGCAGTGAGATTCAAAAACAAAACCTAAACCCAACTAACAAGAACTCAAATCTCAATTCACTGGTACCAATCTGCAATTAAGTTAGTACTAGTAATTATGTACCACATTCAAAAAAGGGATTTATTGTCTAAAGACAACACAAAATAAAGAAATGAAAATGGGAGGAATGAATACCTGACACCAGCTAAGTTTTAGGGTTTCTATCTTTCCATGAAACTTGAGAACATCGCATAGGGCTTTCACCCCGTCAGCTCCTATCGGGTTGTAACTCAACTCCAGCTGCATGCAATCCATTTCACATCAGTTTGGTAATTTAACTAGTGATTAAAAAAAGATGAAAACATTAGAGAATTATTTAAACTCACTGATTTTAACGTAGCGTTATCCTTCAAAACCATAGCCAATGCAATAACACCGCTTGAGTGGATATTATTACCACCCTAATAAAAAAGCAAAAAAAAAAAAGACTTCAGTTTAGATGTATACTGGGGACAACATATATTCCTTTCTAACATGGAGTGATGATTTTTTTTCACCAAATAACATTATTTTTCTCTTGTACAGTTTAACATTTTTCTATGACATGCTTGCATTAGACCTACTTTGTAGTAAGATATGTACTAAAAAGAAATACAACAATTGGAAATAAGATTAAAAGCTAGAAATGGCAAATTTAATTTCCATGTGACCTAAAAAGGGGCAAAGGCACTAATTACCAAATCAAGAGAAGTGATAGTTTGATTCTCCTTCAGGGCATCAGCTATCTTTTCAACTCCCTACTCAAGTTCAACAAGTAACAAATAAATCAATCAATGGACAAAAAAAATATAAAATTTGGTCTCCAAGCACATTTTAATATGGAGATCATGTTGAGCAGTTCGGATCGACTGTTTGGATTTTGAAAATGGAGATAAGGATGTGAGGCACGATTGAGGCATTTAAACCCATCTCTTAGTTCTAAACTAATAAGCATGATGTTTTAATATAAAACAGGCCAATGACCCAGCATTTTAGTAAAAGAAAATTAAAAAGCAAAAAATGAGAATAAAAAGAATAACAAAAGATAAGACAGATACCCTCAAAGAAGTGTTTAATTCCAAAGCTGTCCCTATACTAGCAGCACCAAGCGGTCCCCCGTAGTTACCACTAAATAATTTTCAAATCATATCACTCAAGCATCCCAGCTATCAACAACGAGAAATAACATTATTTAAAGTAAGAGAACTAACTTAAGATGAATAGATTCAATTTCGTTATTCTCCAGCAGTGCTCCTGCTAGACTTGCAAAACCCTATTTTAGTAGTCAAAATCATGTCAGAAAATTTAACCAATTATACTATTTTGAAAGGATAACTAAGAAAGCTGTCAGAAAGCTGTACCCCTGCTGGTAATTCTCCAGCAATACTCTACCCCTGCTGGTAATGTTGACACCAGTAATATTGCAAGCAAAGAAATCCCAACTATTCCACCTGAAAACAACAAAGCCATTTAATCAATTACAGTCACCGAGTACTACAATAGTGATCTTACCAGTAGGTTTTGAAATTAATTTCATGTATTAATTACAATTAGAGGCTCGATCAGAATATAACATAAGTATTACCTCTATGTCAAGGGAAAAGCTATCTCATGTGAGCATTAGGCTGTTCCAATGATAGCAAATATTTCATGTGAGCATTTCCTTCTATTGCACATAAGTATTTCCTTCTATTTTTAGTTGAGTAGATCAAAAGCTATCTCATGTGAGCATTAGGCTGTTCCAATGAGATTCATACACTTAGGTTCATACACCTAAATCAGTAAAAATCAGTACAAAAAAAAAATCAGATTCATACACCTAAATCAGATTCATACACTTAGGTTGTGCCTCGGCAACAACTAGGTCATGCTCTAGAGATTCATACACCTAGAGCCACGAGAGAAGAAATTGCGAAGAGCCGCGAGAGCCGTGATACAATACAGTTGATCGAAGCAATAGAGCCGCGAGAGAAGAAATTGCAGAGGCGAACTGTGAAATAGAGAGTTTGGATTTGGAAGGGAGTGGCGAGAGAAGAAAGAGAGGCAGATCCGTGTGAAGGGAGAGTTTGGATTTGGATTTGGATTTGAAAGTTCGGGACAGGTAGAAGAAACGTTGGAGGCGGGAATGGTCCAAAAATACATCCACGTCACTGATCCGTGTGATCTCATCCCATTGGCTCCCAGGCGTGTGATCTCATCCAAAAATAGCCAAGTATTTCTTGAGGTTTTTTTGGCATTTTTTAACAGCAATAGATATGAAAAATATATTTAAATGGATGTTTTTATTTTTTTAACAAATTATATGACTAAATAATACTTACCAATATAATTTTTAGAGGGTTTGATCATTATATGTCCATTCAAACGCATGAAACATTTTCAAACCGTTCGTTTTCATGCCGGAATTCAACGGTCGATCTGCAACAAAAGTTGTCGAAATATTATTCAAAATGATCAAGGTACTATATTGAACACAACCAACATAAAAGATCGGAAGTTTTATTATATTTGAGCTTCGATCGAACACGAAATGTTTACGGCCATACGATGCTTCAATTTTCTATCAACTAGATGGATGGGTAAACGACAAAAAAAAAAATTGTGAAAATTTCATGAAATACATTAAGTGCAGTGCTCTTTTATTTCAACGGTCCTGATCGGTCAACAGGACGACATCATTATGTGCGCCTTCATTAACCTACAAAGCAAGGGTATATGTTTCATGAAACATAAACTCTTGCTCTGTGAGATTGTGAAGAACCAGAAAAATAGTTCGACCGTGGTTCGATTGGGACCGTTCAAATCAAAGATTACAACCTTTAATCAAGTGCAGCAAATTTTGACGGAGTTTTAACTTTATTTACCCATCCATCAAGCGGATGGAAAACCGGAACATCGAAGGGTTACGAAGACTTCATGCTGGATCGAGGCTCCGACACAAACATAGGTCGGAATTATTATGTTGGATACGCATAACACTTTCTCTTGATCATTTCAAAATAAATTTGAAACCATTTCATGGCAGATCGACCGTCGATCGCTCGTCCGGAATTGAACGGTCCACAAATTTTATTACAAGATGAAGGATCTAACAATGAAGAAATTATATAAAATTAACATTTATAATTATGATTTTGTCGTAAAAAGTTGCAAAAGGTTTGAAAATGTATTTTTCAATTTATTTTCAATTTATTTGCTGCATCTCTTTAAAAAAAATTAGATAATAAAAAATAAAGAAAACATTAAAATAAAAAAAAAGTGAAAAAAAAGACCCGATTTTTTCCTATATCAGTTTTTCTTTACGTCCCAATTTTAGATGCCTATAATATTCTTTTCTTGCTAATTTAATTGTTAAATTCGATTAAATTTCAGTGGCTCACATGTGTTTGTTGTATTTATTTTGTACTTTTCATTATTTTTTATTTTGTCTGTATTTTATTTTTGTTCATTTTTTATTACGATTTTCCCAATTTTCAATTAGCTTTTAATACATGCAAATCTGTCATGTTATTTAATTCTAAGCAATAAATGAAGGTATTAAATAGTGCCTCCCTATTCAAAACATTAATATTCACTTGTAGCTGGAGTTACAATCAGACTTACTTCCATTGTTTTTTTTCAAATTCCATCCAACACACGCAAAAAATCAATTTTAAATCCTTCAACTTTTAAATCGTGAAAAAATAGTTTCAATATCAATTTTAAATTAATAAATTAAATTATTACTAAAAAATCAACAAAATATTATTGTTATTATTTAAAAGTTGTACATCATTCATCTTTTTGCCCCAAGCAAATCAGTCAGATACTCAGACGGTTACAATTCAAACCAGAAAAATTGTAGATATAACCCCAGAAACCCATAAATTACTGGGTTACAATTCAAACCAGGAAAACTGCAAATATAACCCCAGAAACCCATAAATTACTGGGTTACAATTCAAATCAGGAAAACTGCAAATATAACCCCGGAAACCCAGAAATTACATAGATTGTTCCAAACTGAACATTGGGTAAGTAAAACCTGAGTGATGCTATCCCTGCCTTCTTCCTTGCTTTGCGAGATAGTCAGCCATATCGTTTTGGTGACGTTGTACGTGCACACACTGAAAAGAAGGTTTTTGCTTGAAGGTTTGCCATATGTAATATATCTCCGAAAAGGCTCTCCAGTCGGAATTAACAGGGGGTCCTTGTGAGGAACATGCTTGTACCAGTTGGAGGCTATCAAAGAGAAAGGTACAGTGATTACCCCCTAAATGAATTGCAAAATTTACTGCTTCCCTCAGGGCCTCCACCTCGGCTTGAATTGGGCAGCAAACCCGTTTCCTAGCGGACCTGTACCCGACAAGGTTCCCCCTTTCAAGCATGATGAACCCAATTCCTCCCTACCAGTCTTGAATCCATGATCCATCCCAAGTACCTGATTCCTGTTCGGTATCTGCAGGTTGGAGAGATTCCATTGAACCTGAAAATTACAAAAAGGAAAAATGTCACCAAGTGATCTGAAGTGCAATTTTTGAATAATAACCTTCCAGAGTTATTAAATAAGATTCATCACAAAGCAGATCTTAGATGATCTGGCTTAGAACCAAGAAATTATGATGACACTTGAAATAAGGATCTATTAAATTAAGACCACCGAATTCTAAGGATTCAATTGCAACATATTATAATTTCCGACAATTTAACACAGCAGAAATAAATTATACCGTACCAGTATACTGGTAAAAGTGACTTTTTTGGTGGAAAGGTATGCTTTCGTAGCCCCCCCTTTCCCCTTAGCATTATCTCATATGTGCTGCAATTCATTACAGATGCAAAACCTGACATAAATAGAGAAGATAAATCAATTAAGTATCACATGCAAGATATTACAGCAATATAACTTAAGCAAACTAATTAAGCTTGAATTGCATTTCCTAGTAAGCCCCTGCTCTTTTGAGAGCTGCCAAGACAAAAGTAAAAAATTACGACAGTGGCTGCCAAGACAGAAGTAAAAAATTACATAAATAAGATTGAGAGCTGCAATTCCTAGTAAGACTCTACTGAGGCTTATGGGTAAATAACAATCAAGGGTGAGAACCAAGGTCCAGCCAACGAGAAATTGACTATTTGCCCCAGACTTTCGAACTACTTGAAACCCGACATGTAAAACATATGACTTCATTCCAATTTAATTTGGAGTTGTAACAAAAAAAAAGCTCAATATATAGGGGAAAAGCAGCAAACATTTAACAGAAACCATCTTTGCCATCCTACTAAGCTAACATTCTGTTGCTATTTGCAAATAAATGTAAATGGGCTTGTTGCATACATACAAAAAAGAATATTGAATGTCATTTTATAAAGTTTCCCAAGAACCAAAGTAGAAAGAAACTGATTCAATAAACCTCTCCTCGGAGCTCTGCATAGTAAACAACCCCATATCCGCCTTGGCCAATCTTATTAGCCATGCTAAAATCATTAGTGGCTTTGGAGAGCTCTTCATAAGATAACTCTACAGATTTGTCAACAGTAAGTCCAGCTACTGGAGAGGGAGCACTATCTGCCGATGAGTCTATGGACAAATCGCCTGTATAAACAAAGAGACAGCCAAAATTATTAGTAAAAGTAACAAGAACATATATATTTTCTCCCAACTCCAACACTTCAATACTAGCTGTTGAAGTGATTTTCTCCCAACTCCAACACTAGCTGTTGAAATACTAGCATACAATACTAGCTGTTGTCCATAGACTAGCTGAAGCATAATTTCAATACTAGCATACAATACTAGCTGTTGCATTAACATACAAAAGCATTTTCTCTGAACTCCAACACTTCAATATATATTTTGGTGAAATGATATAATGGGAGTAGGTGCAACTTTCAAGTGGTAGCAGATGATAAACTAGCTGTTGCAAATAACAAGTCCTCAAAAGTCTTGCTTAAAACACTTGCAAGTTACTCAAGAGATTTGAAAGCATACAAACCAGCCAATATTGGGTATGCTATTGGTATGCTGTTGGGAAATGTGATGGAAACGGAAACCCAACAAATATAAGGTAACTAATATACCTCCTGTTTGAACTTGAAAAGTGGAGGGAAGGAACGGCCATTTGGTAGACGCACATTCGGTTCTCTTACCTCGTCAAAGAAAGGATGTGCGCATGCTTCTAACTGCATTATTTTTACATCATTAAACGAAAAGAGCAACCAGTGGAAGCTATCATTAACTAATTAAAAGTGAACTAGAACATACAGCTGTGCATCGCAAACTTGGAGAGTATTGAAGAAGGCGGGAGGCAAGATCAATTGCTTCAGGCGGCATTCTCTTGTGAAAGATCTGGTATGGATAATAACAAAAGGATGCAGATAATTAATATAATTATAACGGCAATTTTTTCTAGATGAATTATAGCAGAAAATTAATAGAATATTAGGTTATGCCTACTATCAAGCCCAAAAACAGACTTATTTCGCAACTATATTTTGCAACTAAGTATGCGTGGAATTGTGCATTTATAAAGCTCCTCTTAGTTAACTGATCTTTAGTTTTTCATAGCCTCCTCCTTCAATTCAACTTTCCATAACTATTATTAATATACATTGAGCAATTATATCTTGGTTAAGTGATTAAGATCCACCAATATAGCCTCAGTTTTTCAAATAGGCAATGTACAAGCCAAGCATATACCAATAAGGACTAAAAAAGGATTGATCGAACTAGAATCATTGATATTATTGACCTTGCCTGACTGAGATGGTGCTAAAAAATTAATATTTTAATCCTTAGTTGGGGAAGAAAGACTTTTGATGTTTTTGTATTTGTGTTGTAAAATTTGGTTTATAGGCTGTTGGAGGTAATTAACCCTGCTTCACTATGACCAGGTCAATGGTTAGACTTATATAGCAGTACTGGTTATGTTGGAATAGAAGCTATCAGCAGTGGCTATTCTGAAGTTTGTTTAGTTTTGCATTGCATTTTTTGTTTTCATTAGGCTTTGTTACTTCATACACCCCTCCGATGTACTTTAGGGTACAAATTAAATTTCTTGTTGGAGTAATTTCAAGGTTGGACATTTTAGTGAGGGACAGATGAAACTGCGTGCATAAGTATCTTGAAGGACACAAATAGAGAGCAAACTTTATTTTGTGCTCTTGTGCATAATTTATTATGTATTAATGGATCTATTGTGAAAATAACAAAAGGCACTTACATAAGCTTTTGAAGAGCTTTAATTAAAAAAAAAAAACAGTTTGCTTTAAATCATTAAACATCTTTCATACAATTACACTCGTCAGACATATATAAAATGAGCAACAAGGTCATGTACTGACGGAGACCGAAGGTAAATGCTTATACTATTTTTTTTTTAAAATAGTAAATGCTTATACTATTAGTAATGATGTTTCTCTCTTATAGTTGTAAGCAAGTTTAAACCATGTATGTTGGTACTGGATTTTTGTACTCTGGTTGTGACACTTGTTTTCGATATTTCTTTTAGACGTGTATCAGATGTACAATCCTTAGTTTGCCTTTTGAAATGGATCTTTAGCTCAAACATTTGGACAAGAGTCCTTCAATCTTCGGGGGATGATGGTTCGAATCCATCAAGATCCTTACATAATATGTAAATTGAATTATGAAATTTTCAAATTGATCGTCAACTTTATTTAGTATTAAGGAAAAAGGTTCAAATATCACATAATTTATACCAGTAGGTACAAGAAGGTTGGTACCAACTGGTACAATAGTTAAAAAGGAGCAAAAAAGCTCCATTATGATATCTGAGTGTCAAAACTAAGTTAAATTTCAAAGAATATGCTCAACAATGCATCAGAAGTCCTAAAAATAATCAATTTCATACTAGAGGCAAACTGAAATCTTTGCTTGTAAACATTGAACTACAAACAAACTACAAACAAGAACCTTCGCTTACCGTAACCGCATGAGTAATCAATTTCAACAATGCCCTCCCCTTACCGCAACCGCATGAGTAATCAAATTCACGCCTCTAGCGGGCAGTCCACCATGAACCTTCGCTTCAGATCGCACAACCAGGGCGCCCGCATTTCTCGCGGTACTGGAACGAGGCGGCAAGCCTCACAGATCTGGTCGTTGGGTTTGGGTTGGCGATCGGCAAGCCTCACAGATCTAGTTAGCAACGAGGGAGAGGCGGAGAGGAGAGGCAGGGGGAGGCGACGGTCTAGGGTTGGGTTGCGATCGGGAGGGAGAGACTCGCTTTTCTTTTTTGTTTCGTTTTGAAATGGTTTGAAATGGGGAGAGGCCGAGAGGGAGATCGCGGGAGTGTGATTACATTTTTACCCTTCCGATATTTTAATGGAGTGAAAAGTATTAATGTAACAGATTAATATGAGCCGTTGGATTAACACAAAATGAACAGTGACTGGACTAGTTTTAGCCCATAGAAGAATTTGCCTTCTTTTAAATTTAGTGGGCTAACGGGGCCCACTAAAATTCTCAACCGCGTCGGATACATTTCAAAAACAAAAGGGACCCATAGCACTTGAATTCCGATCCCTAATGTAACTCAAATTTTGAGTTTATATCTAGAGAATCCGCACGAATTAAAGGGTCCCGTGGATACCAACTTCGACAGGGTTGGCCCCGATTCTGATCGGACGGTTGTGATCCAAAAATAAATTTTGAGTTACTATAGAGGACCCAACGCCAAAAATGATGTGTTCATCATAAAGGGGCACATAAGTTTATTATTTTTTTTTTTTGCCAAATAAATATTCACTCCAGCCGTCCTGCGCTCTCTCGCTTCTTTCTTCCTTACCTCCTAAACTCTTCTCCTCTTCGAATCGCTATATATTTTTCCATGGCAGCGCCTCCGAATGATGTGTTCAAACTAGGTTTCGTCGGCGCAGGGAACCTGGCGGAGAGCATCACACGTGGCGTCATCAAATCGGCCGTTCTACCGGCGACCAGCATCAGGACCACTCACCGCCGGACCGAGCGCCGCTCCCTCTTTGCCTCTTTCGGCTGCCGCATCCTCGAAACCAACGCTCAGGTTTTATTCTAGTATATTGGTGATAGTTTCAATTTTCTTTTAATAGCTTGTTTGAGGTCGTTGGATCATTGAAACGTCTTTTTTTTTTCCAATTTTGTCGATAGTCTTCGTAGTGCTAATCTATTACCCGAAAATTGACAGATCGACTAATGAGTATTCATAATCGTACTGCATGGGAACAAATCTTTACTTAATTCGCAGTTTATATATCTTGGTTTAAAATTCGTGTAATCTAAGTCTCATTCTTAATTAATCAATTTGTTTACATTTGAGCTTAATTTTATTTTTTCAATTATTTTACTTCCTGCCAACTTCTGCAGTGTATTTGTATATGTTACAATGTTGATTTTTTTTATTCAAAATTGTCACTTGACAGGTGGTTGAGGACAGTGATGTAGTTATCATTTCAGTGAAACCTCAAATAGGTATGATTTTTCTCGTGCCATTTAATTATGCCAAAATATCCTTGTGTTTTTTTTATTTAGAAAATTAGTTCAATGAAAGAAAAAGAGCGCCTGACTCCAAAATCTTGCTTTATGTGGACTACTTTTAGAATGATTTGTTTTGCTAATTTCTATGTTAACACATTGCTATAAACTACTGCAGTTAAGCAAGTTTTAACAGAGCTTAAACCTTTCTTTACAAAGGATAAACTTATAGTGTCAATAGCTGCCGGGATCAAAATGAAAGACATAAAGGTTTGTTAACAAATTACTGGGCTTTTATTTGTTTCAAATTTTCAATATTTAGGATCCTATGTTTTTAATTTCAAAATACTAATATGGAAGTAGTAAAATGTAAAAATGCTTGGATTATTGAAAATAGTTACCTTAGTACACTATAATCTATAAACAGGCATTTCGTTTTATACTTTTATTTTGTTCTATATAGTGCTGATTATAAGGAAATATGCAAAAGAAAAGAGATCCTTAATCAAATTCATTTAAGAACAGAAAATGTGTTTTTACTAAACTTAGCATTTAATGACCTATATTTGCTTTCTGTTTTTTTTAGGCTTGTTATAATTTTGTTACTTTTATCCTATAATTTTGCTGAACTTTGTAAATTTTAATTCAGGAGTGTGCTGGTAAAAGTCGAATAATCAGAGTAATGCCCAACACTCCTTCAGCTGTGGGTCAAGCTGCATCAGGTAAGAGTACAATTCTGTAGTTCTTTTACCTTATTTCCAAACCAAGATAAAAGAAATTTTTGTTGAATATAATCATAAGATAGTTCTACAATCCATGTTAATCCAACTGAACAATCTCCTTAGATTGGATTATCCAGCCTCCTTGGTGTCAAGTTTTAATCCAAGGTCTGATGAAGGAGTCTCCTCAAGGGCTAAAAATGAATTTGCCTCCTTGAGACTTCTTATTTATCTGTTTGCTGTATGATCTTCTGCTGTCATTGTTTGGACTATAACCAAAGCATAAGTTGGGTATAGTTAGTTTAAGCGGATTGAATATGGTAAAGTTTCAATCACAGTAGTTTGTAGCTAAATTGTATTGTTGTTTTTGTTGTTGCATGACCTCCTAGAATCATAGAAAAACAAAATTATTTTGATAAGAACTCAAATGAAAATTGGAATTGATGCAATGGATTTCACAAGAACAATTATAAAAAATTTCATTGCACTTTTAGTTCCAGTACTTGTGGATGAAGTCTCATGTAGTTTGTATGTACCTCCCAGCTGGGCACCTATACGTTATTCTTCTTTGTGTTTGACGCATCATAATTGCACAACTAATGGTTAACTGTGCAATTAACCCTAGATTGTCAGGCCAAGTTCAGCAATGGCAAATGTTTTTTTTCTTTTTGTGTACTGGCTGAAGTTCCTCAAGTATGTTCTTGCTGTATCTAAAATAAGATTAATGAAACTTAGTGATCATAAATATTAACAAGTGATTTATCAAATCCAGTGTTTTGTATGGGGGAAACGGCAACGAAGAAAGATGAAGAACGAGTTGCCAAATTGTTTGGTGCAGTCGGCAAAGTTTGGACTGCTGAGGAGAAATATTTTGATGCTATTACTGGCTTAAGGTATTCTAGTCCCAATTCTCTGTTTATCGTCTCTTATATATATATAATATTTGATGGACTTTTTTGACCTAAAAATAAAAGTCTTTTCAAGCCAAAAGAGACCATATTTCAAAAATCATAAAAAATAGCTAAGAAATTCCAAAAATAGTAAAAATCGGTATTCTACATTTTATTATATAACTAATTTATTGAGCTACTTAGATCGACGTTTCAAACATCAAATATTAAAATTTGGCCCCGTAAGCTCTTCGGTCGAAGTGCTTCCGGAAGCAATTTAGCTAGATGGAGGGGTTGCATAATTCATTTTTTTCTTGTATGGTTTCAGTGGAAGTGGGCCTGCTTATATATACTTGGCAATTGAGGCTTTGGCCGATGGAGGGGTTGCTGCTGGTCTTACTCGTGACCTTGCTCTTGGCCTTGCTTCTCAAACTGTATGTGGTAGAAAGTGTTTAGGTTATAAGAATATAATTGAAATTGCTATTCTGGCAGATGCATTAAAATTGGAAAGAGGGTGGGGATAGAGGGGCCATATTGCTTCAAGTTTAATTAGAAGTTTACCTCTGCCAAGGTGGGAATTTATATCCTTGGTGCTATGTTCTAGAGCTATAGTACCCTTTTGAATAAATATATAATTCCAACATATTATTAAACAGAAACCCTGGGAAAAAGTTAAACTGCTTGTGTTTTCTTTGCTAAATGCTATCCTGGTCTTTTGCTTTGGTAAATGACAGAAATAGGTGTAAACAGCCCGTACATACTGATACTTGACCTGACTGATATTTTGGTTTATTGATAGTGATGCTAAGATTTTTCTTGTAAAAAATTATCATTTCCTTTTCTCAGTTGACTTTCTCCATCATAGGTTCTTGGAGCTGCTGCAATGGTAAATCAAACGGGAAAGCATCCCGGTCAACTGAAGGATGCGGTCACTTCTCCTGCGGGAACTACAATTGCGGGAATTCGAGAACTAGAAAAAGGTGCATTTCGTGCGTCTCTAATAAATGCTGTTGTTGCTGCCACCGATCGATGCCGGGAGCTCTCACAAAGTTAGGTCCTGGGGTATTCATAGATTGAGAAATAAATCCTTGTTGCAAGGAGAATTTAGCTTTCTGATTTTTTATTTTGTTGAGAATTGTCATATTCGGTTCTTGATATTACTCAACTATCATATTCAAATTGAAAACCAAAATATGTATTGAGGGAAATTTTAGTCGTAATATAATTTATTTTGCACAAACACTTAGGCTTGCATATAATTGTTTTGTGAAGACCTAAATTTATTAGTTGGAGGTTTGAATAAGTTTGGACCTTATGTTGCAACTAATAATGGAAATACGTACTTTGCTCTCTTCAAAGCAAAATTAACCCGAAATTTTTATTAATAATCTATAAAATAAATGAATTCAACAAAAATAATATGGTTTTCAGCCAATTTTCAATTTTTGTTGGATAATCTAGTAGAAATTCTGAACAAACAGTAATAGAAAAGCTACTTTCTGCTGGATAATCCAGATAATATTTGTTTCCGCTGCATTGAGCATCTCGGTTCAACTTTTTTTTTTTTTTTCTTATTAAAATATTATTAGTATTAATTCAACCAAATATTATAATATTAAAATATTATGGGTCATCTGTGTTCAAGGATCTGACTCAAACTTCTTTTTTGTATTTTTTCTATTAAAATATTGTTAGTATTCAATTCAACCAAATGTTATACTATTAAAATATTATTAGTGTTCAATTCATCTTTAATGTTTGAATTGAATGTTAAATGTTATAATATTTTAATAGGAAACAAACAAATGTTTGAATGGTCTGAATGTTAAAAAATTATAAAATTTGACGGTTCCACTGGATATTTTAGCAGAAATTGGGTGGATTATTCAACAAAAATGAGCTATTCAAAACTGCTAGATAATTTTGTTCTGTATTATTACTGGATTATTCAGCGGTAAAGTTACTTATAAAATTTTGTTAAAAACCATATTATTATTTTAATTCATTTATTTTATAGGTTATTAATAAAAAATTTCGGAAAATTAACTCTTATCTGGAAAAATCTTACCAATTGTACAGACTTTCATGAGAACTAGTGTTACTTTTCATTTGGTTTTATCCAATTTTTTTTTTATTAGTTTACAAATGATTAATTGTTTAATTGGATATCCAATAATTCTTTGAGTGCAGTTTCTTTCCATCTTTCTTCTCATTTGTTTTTAAATGTTCCATCTTATTAATTTAAATATAGTGCAATCGCTATTGCGACATAAGAATAATTTTTTCAAGGTAAATTACCGAAGTACACAATTGTATTAAAATAGAATAAAGTTTTTTTTTAACAATGCCTCCATCTAATGTGGAGATATTATCTTACAAAATGTTATGCTTGTTTGTAAGTATTTCGTTCGTATATTAAATAGTTAGTACTTGAAAATAAAACTTTGGAAATTAATTTGTTAGTTTTCAAAAAGTAGTTTTCATAACCTATAAAAAATAAAAGACCAAATTTATTTTCCAGTTGTTATTCTTCTGAAAATTTTAAATTTGTTTAGTTCCAAGTAAATAATAATTTAGCAAAATTTTGTCCTGCATTTTGTGTAGATAAAACTTTTGAGTGAGGCTACGGTACTATGCATAGCACGGTTTGGTCCGTGCTACGGCTCAATATTTGAGTTTTCAAAATTCTAACAGTCGATCCGAACCATTCAACATGATTATAAAATGAATATGTACATGCAAACCAAATTTTACATTTTTTCGAATTTTTTTACTATTTTTTTAGATAGGTAGAAAATCACTTGATCTGAAAATTCTGGACCATCCAAAAACAGTGATTTTCTACCTATCTAAAAAAATAGTAAAAAAATTCGAAAAAATGTAAAATTTGGTTTGCAAGTACATATTCATTTTATAATCATGTTGAACGGTTTAGATCGACCGTTAGGATTTTGAAAACTCAAATATTAAACCGTAGCACGGACCAATCCGTGCTATGCATAGCACCGTAGCCTCACTCAAAACTTTTTATTATCTTTCCAAACTTATGAGCGACAACAATAAGCTCAAGCAAAAGGTTGTTGTTTGTTTTAGTATCTACGATCTTTGCTATGACTCAAGGCGAAAGTTTGTTTCTTATTCTTTTAAAAAAATTGTCGTCTCCTAAATTAAAAGGCTTGGAGCTTGTCTAGAGTGGTTAGGAGAAGAAATAGGATGGCGATATTTTCACTCACTTAGTCTATAAAGGTGAAATATATTTTCAATAGATTTATTTAATTTAGTTTAGAAAATAATTTCTTGATAGATTCTTGCACTGAATAGGTAGAAAAAAATTAGAACTTATATCTATAATTGCTGCAATTAAATTCTTAATATGTATGTTTGTATTCTTAAAATAAATCCAATCTTTTATTTAATCAGTATTCTTATAATTGCTGCAATTAAAGTTTCTGATCTGGTGGTCCAGAAAATTTTACTGTTTTTTACTGTTCACCGTTGGATCAGAAACTTTCAAAGTGGCTTAATAAATAGTAAAAAAAATTGAAAAAATGTAAAATTTAGTCTCCAAGCACATTTCAATATTTAGAACATGTTGAACGGTTCGGATCGGTTGTTTGGATTTTCAAAATGAAAATATGAGCGTGAAGTAAACGAGGGTTTTACTTCGCGAAGTACAATAGCCCATCTCTCTCTCTCTCTCTCTCTCTCTCTCTATATATATATATATATATATAACTTGTATGCTATTACAAAATATATAGTCATAACTAAAGAATTCACCGATCATATGTAATTAACTAAAATTCACCAACATAACAATAATTTTAATCAAAATATACCAACACAAAAGATATTCTCTCTAAATATATATAATTCTAAAATAAAAAAAAGATAGTTTAATGATATTTTGTTAACACATCAATCCCTATCACCATCTTCTAAAATAAAAAAGATATTATTTTTCTGTTTCCTCAATAAAATAAAAAATGAATGTTGCAAGATTTGAAATTAAAATAATAATTGAAATTAATATCTGATTTTCAAAAGAATCGAATTAGGCCTATCTCCTTTTTGAGAAATGTGGAGATTCATCTCCATATTCCATTAACTTATAAGGTTATTTATTATAAATTGATTATCTCCTTTTTGAAACTAATACATTGGAGGGATGTTTGCAAAAAAAATATTTGGGTTCCTGGACACAAACATCAAATTTGAATTTTCAATTTATTCATCTTACCTCGTGTTAATTGCAAATAAAACATCTTGAGCAAGTTTAGACAGAATTTGACAGTCTTGATTTGTGAACTTTATCGCAGTGTTTACTATTGGAGTATTGTAACAGCCTCTTCAGAGATTATATATAGATATATAATAGATATCTACATATGTTTCATGTAAATTCTAAAATAAATTTAATATTTTATTTAATCAGTTATCTCCAACATCATAATGGTAATTTTGACAAATAAAACAAATAAATAAACTACAACTTACTACAATATTTTTTTTTCTCAAAGAAATTATTTGTTTTTAATTTATTCAAATCTATGTGATACATGTTTTTATAGACGTTTATTTAGCACATCATCTCATATGCATGATTTTCTCACACTTTTTTTAGTTTTTGTCACACTATGTTACCATACAAGGGATCTTATAAGGTTAGTTATTTTTTTAAAAGAGAAATAATGTGGAGATTCAGGTCCATATTCCATTAACTTATAAGGTTATTTATTATAAATTGATTATCTCATTTTTGAGAAACTAATACATTGGAGGGATGTTTGCAAAAAAATATTTGGGTTCCTGGACACAAACATCAAATTTGAATTTTCAATTTATTCAGCTTACCTCGTGTTAATTGCAACTAATGGAAGTACGTAGGTTGCTCTCTTCTTAAACAAATCCTTCACAATCAGAATTGGGAAAAAATCTTACCAATGATACAAACTTTTATGAGAACTAATGGTATTTTTCGTATGGTTTTATCAAAATTTTCATTATTCTTTTACAAATGATTAATTGTCTAGATTGGACATCCAATATGTAATTCTTTGAATACAAATGGAGAGCACCATCTTATAAAAATAGAGATGCCATTAAAACAAAATAAATGGTAGGATTGCTCGCACCAAAACAGAGTTACATAGGAATAAACAAAAGAATAGAAAAATTTGAAAAAAAAAAAATGATAAATAAGGACAAATTGTCTACAACTTTAAATTTATAGATATCGTTGTGTGAATAACAAAATTTGTGCTATTAATATCACCCCCTATGATCATATCATGAATAGTAGTGCTCTAGTTGTAGAATAATTTATCAATATTTAACAATTATTCATATGTACATCAAATCAGTTTTTCATTTCAATGTTATTTCCAAATTTTCTTATTGAAATGTTTGATCTTCTCCAATTTCTTAATATAATTTGACAGAACAAGAATTAATCCCAGTTCAGAACAAATCATTGAGTCTGAATTTTAGTTTTAAAATACCAAGCACTCATAACAGTTTTTCGATTGCTGAGGTTGGTAAAATAGCCAACACAGTTACCACATATTCACATAGCACATCACAATACAGTACCCATCAGGTTATTGTCCAAAATAAAAATGAAAAAGATGAACACTTATGGTATAATTTGAAATAAATATCACTCCTAAAACATTACATAAAGTCACGAGACCATTTGTCCCCATACCGATCATGTGCATGCCTGATAGTTGGCACCTCACTAAAATGGAGAGTGTCGGGCTCAATGCCATAATCAGTCAACGGCCTGTGCTCTAAAACCTCGTCATGCTCTGCCACGATTTCTGGTATCTCCACCTGGCCTTTTCGCATGTCCTCCCAAAGGTACTCCACTCTGCTCACATACTTTATTTTCCAGTACAGCCTACAACAAATCAAACAAATTAGTAAAGGGATGAGTGATATAAGAGAGAGAGAGATGGATCAATGTTCACTGCATTGATTGTCTTGATTACATGTACAAGAGTAGTATTTATACAGAAGTCATACAATTTAACTATAGTTAATAATGACTAAGGTAATTGACAGAAGTCTGTTAGAGGCTGTTATATCCGGAAGAGAATCTGCTGCGATCCTTCACATGTGAACAGTACCCTGAAATCCCTGCTTTTCCAAATCCAGCTGTCGAATTGTTTCGTGATGCGTGCACAGAAAAACCAGCTGTTTCGAGATGCGTGCACATAAAAAGTTGGACGGCTGGATTTGGAAAAGTAGGGATTTCAGGGTTCCTGTACCCAAACTTCGGATCACAGCAGATCCCAATCCGTTATATCCTAATCAGTCTGTTGAGGGCACATCATCATCTTGAGAAGGCATAGCCTCATCCAGTGGCAGAGGACTGGAGATTTCCAGTGCACTTGTAACAATTAGAAAAAATAAAAGCAAATCAAGTCCCTTTATGCAGGTTTTCTGGTACCTTTACTAGTTATTTAAACCATAACAAAAACATGATCATAACTAAATTAGCCAAAACAGATTCCGAAGAAGCACACCTAAGGCACAAAAACTGTATAGTACCAGTAAAAATCTGGCATGCTGCTGTTAATTATACCTGTCAATTAAAAGAATCTAAAAAGTAGAGATAAAAGAGAGAAAAGATCTGACCCGCCACTAAGGAACCAGCGGCCAAGAGTGGCCATGGCAAGACGGGAATAAATGCCCGGGTGAAGAAAATAGACGACCTTGAGTCGTTCCTTTGCATCAGAAGGGAGTTCTTCATAAACCCACCTCAATACTGACATTCCGGGGTTGTTATCTCCTGATCGCACCTTGCTATGCATGTACAATATGGAAAATGGTCCCTCTGCCAGATCCATATGTACTTTTTGAATTACATATTTCTTTAGACGCTCTGCATTAACAACAGGAGCTGTAGAAGGGGCAAGATGTATACATAGTTAGCATGTCAATTTTTTTTTTTCTAAAATAATTTTATAGTTTTTAATTTGTTTCCATTAATTTGGTGTTTAATTCATTGCTTTTAATTTTCAATGCCTACTCAACTTTAACAAATCATCGGTGGCACTGTCTGTGCTAAACAATACCAGACAGCTGTGTGAATTTTTGGTATAAGGCTTAAGTAGAAATTTAACATGAAAATTACAATATTAACCCCATAAGCCTTTTCATTGATGATGGAAAATGGGAAAAGCAATAACTAATTTCAATTAAGAAACCAGGTACGGAAGTCTAAAGAAATAATCAGATATAGAATTGAGAACACTACAACAAGGAGGATAAGTCGACAATTATTATCTTCAATCAAATGCATATACAAACTGAATAAGGTCAGACCATTCCCGATTTGAACCCAAAACAAGTAAATAGTGAATAAAAACCTCAAGAGGGTTTCGAACCTGGGAAGAACTTGCCAACGATCCGAAGAATCCGATTCCCGGCCTTATCGGATCCCTCAAGGCGCATGAACTGGAGTTGTTCCAGATCCGAGAAGTCCTCTTCCATGCAATCATGCCACTGCCACGTCACCTCGTCGCTCTCCTCCGCAAGGCGGCGCTCCGACGGAGCGAGGAGAGAGCGGCCGTCGATGCCGAGGTCCGATGCTAGCACCACCACCGATAAATCTTCGCCCGCCTCCCTTATCGCCATCTCCGTCAATTTGGGTAGCTAAAGCTGTTTTATTTTTTCCTTTTCTTTTTAGTTTAAGGTCTGCTTCAGTGACCGTACTATTAATTTTTTGAGAAAATTTCCACTGTACCATCAAAACACCAAACACCGTAATATCTAATATCCCTATAAAAACTTAACTTATCTTTTAGTTATTTTATAAATTAAATTGACACATAAATCCTTCTATTAAAATAGATATGTCCATTAAATGTGTCTAATGTTTCATGTTTTTTTTCTTCTGCTGTTTCTCGGTCGACCTCTCTCCTTTTTTCTTTAACAGTCTTGCCTTTGTCCTTCTCGATCCTATCTAGTTTGCCCTTCTCTTTCTCCATCAATATTTAAGGGCATTTATTGTACCACTCAAGTGAGGTATCCAGTTAGCATGAGGTATACTAATTGCTTGGACCGGACCAATTTGGGCCGTGCAAAGTTTGGTTGTATGCATAACTAGGCCCTGTGTGAGTGCCATCTTTTTTTGTATTATGAATTGGACCCGGTAAGATAGGTGTTGTTGCAAGACGAATATATGGGCCTAAAGATATTGAGCAATGTTTGCTTCACACAGCACATGAACAATAAAGTCAAGACACTGTTAAATATGAATTGTACTCTGCATGAAGTAAAAGAGGCTCTGTCATATCTTTACCCGCCTTTTGTCTTGGCACATTTTCTATGACGTTAAATAATTTGGATTTTGTTATTAATTTATCGAATCCTTAACACTAAGCTAAAACACAACGATATATCTTAGTAGCTGCGAGATGCACGGGCACAAGTTCTCTTTGTAACTTCTATGTGAAATATTTAACCAGCCTTTTTTTCCCTTATTTTTGGAAAGAGAACAGTAATAATTTGGTTCACAAACAGTTACAAAACTATGCAGAGTCTAATTGTCTGTAAGATTGTAACTAGCAATACGATTTGTATGTATATGCTGCAATGAAAAATACTAATTAAGGGTGTAAGTAGGGCTGCAAACGAATCAAACTGAATCAAACTTAACTCAGTTCGAGTTCGAGTTCGAATTAATTTCGAATCAAATTGGTTCGAAATTGAAACAGGGTTTTGAATTGAAGAGAAGAGTTCAAATTTGATTCGGTGCAATTCGAACTAGTTTCGAACCAAACTAGTTGGAAATTGAAGCAGGGTTTAGAACTAAAAAGAAGAGTTTCGAATCGAGTTAGACTCAATTCGAGTTCAATTCGAACCGAGCTGGGTTTTTCGTTTCAGAACCGAACTGATTTGATTCGTTTCGAATTGAATTTTTTTTAGAATCGAACTCAATCGAATTACGAACTACGAGCTTTTTGTGCACCCCTAGGTGTAAGTCTAACTCGATTAATCTAATCTAATTAATCCAATTAATTCGGTTCAAAAATTTATGGATTACAATTTAATTATGTATGAATTGAATTTTGATTAACTCAGAAAAAATATTATGAAATTTTGTAACAAAAATAATTGAGTAGAATTCAACTCAACCATTGAACATTCATTTTCACAAGAAAATTTGATCATATATAACTATTTAATATAGATTATATGGCATCTTCTTATATTTTTAATTTTTTTAATTTGAAATATTGTCTATTTTAATTAATTAAAGTATGTTATTTTTGTATATGTACTTATTTTAATTATAACTTGTTGGTAGTTATATTATCTTAACAATTTTTTTTAAAATAAAATTTGCCGAATCTGCAATCTACCGTTAAATTGAATAATTTTAATTTCAAAATTAATTACGAATCAATGATGTTATAACCCGACTAATAAATTAAATTGACAATTTATAAATTTCGACCTTTTTTTTAGAGGCATGGTAGAAGCTACTATAAATTTCGACTTAGTCGATCCGATTAGAACCGACCGAAGTTAATCACTGTCTAAAACCAAACCATAAATATTGGGATAATTTCCGAAAAGGTGCTCTATTACAACAAAGCAAAATCCAAAATTTCCGAGAACAGCTTGGCTCCGATCGGTTCAGAGACCGTCCGACCCACTTTAAGATCGTTCGCACGAATTTTAAAGCAGACGCGAAATTGTGGGCGCGAATCTTAAAGCCAATTGGACGGTCATCGAACCCATCGAACTCACTTTGAGTCCGATGGGCATCGGACCCAAATTGGTTCCAATCCAAAAACCCAGTCTGATTTCAACAAAGGCCTACGTGGACATTTTCCGCCACGTCGCCTCCTCCCAGTTATATGCGTGGCACCATCTATTGTCCCCATCTCCCCCCTCTCTCTCTCTCACACACACACACACACTGACACACGACCATTCCTAATTCCGAAGAAAGCAACAACGATGAATCCTGGAGGTCTAGCCGCATCGGCGGCGATCAACCTGGGTCTCGCGGTGGTAGTGCTCTCTCTGTTCTCTGTTCTGAAGAGGCAGCCCTATAACGCTCCGGTGTATCTCGCAAAATGCATGTCCACTGGTGAAAGCATGCCGGGAGGTTGGTGTCGCTCTTCCTCTACTCGCTGTGCCGTTCCCTCTTTCGCATGGATTCTTGCTGCCTTTCGACTCTCCGAGGAGGAGGTGGTCAGGATGTGTGGCTTGGATGCATTGGTCGTTCTTCGTTTGTTCAAATTTGGGTATGGATAGAATAACAATCGATAATGTTGAGATTTTGAAGGGATAATACATTTCAATTATTATGTGTTAATTTGGCATGTTTGCTTGAAAAAAGGGTTAAAAATTCAATTGGAAATTTGCTTAAGAAAAAGGTTAATAATTACCTTTCAGTGTAAATTTGTTTTATTTTTAATTCTTTTTCATCTTGTAGGATGAAATTTTTCTCTGTTTGTTCCCTTGTTGGATTGCTGATTCTCGTTCCAGTGAATTATTATGCAAGCGAAGAAAGTTCAGATAAAGCAAGGATCTCTCATTCCTTGGATTCCTTCTCAATTTCTAAGGTTGAACGGGGCTCCAACTGGTATGATGTTTTTAATATTGTTCAATTTATGATATTTTTATTTGAATCAATGAGTTAATGCGCCGTATTTGATATTAGTATGTAAATGATCCAACGTTGGGACGTAATTTTGGTGGTTTATATATATAATTGCAATCCTAGAAATACAAACAATAGACAAATCGGATAAGCTGAAGTAGGTTTAAAGTTTAAACTGTTCGTTGTGCTAGTGTGTATTATTAGTTCTTTTTTGGGTACTATGCAAGCATGATTTGTTGGTTGTGCTCTAAAAAGCTCTTCTTATTTTCTGTTTATTTTTCAGGCTTTGGGTCCACTTTTCATGCTTGTGCATTATTTCATTCTATGTAACCTATCTGCTCCATAAGGTAACTTTCTCATACACAAGGTAAACTATTGGAATTAAATTCAACCATTCGATTAACTATGAAATTAAAAATATACAATTTAGCTTTTTCGACCATTTAGTTTTTCAATTGTACATGCAAAAATCATATTTTCTCTCTGTTGGTTCTGGCGGTTAAATCTTTAAATATATATCCAACACATATTTTATGTATGAAATGACTTTAGTACCCCTAAAAGCAACCTTAATTTCTAATTAAATTATAACCATCCGATGAAATTAATATTGTCTGTCGAGAAGTTTTTAGGGTACTGGAGCATGAACCAACAAGAATAAATATGAAAACAAAAAGAACCTCTGTTATTAGGAAGCCTGTGTTTAAGAACTTGTGATGTACTCTGGATGCAATTCTTTTAGTTAAGCACTTCACTTGATTAAATTGTTGAAAGCAGGAATATAAAGAAATCCTGGAGAAAAGAATTCGGCACCTTGACCTCAATCGGAGACGGCCCGACCAATTTACTGTGCTTGTTCGAGGAATACCGCTGTGCATGGAGCACAGAGAACATGGATGTTATGTTGATCACTTCTTCTCAAAGCACTACAATTCAACCTATTATGCATATCAGATTGTGCATGACAGAAGAAACATTGAACAATTAATGGTCGCTACACTTCTTTATTTATTAATTGTTGATTTTTTATCCTTCCAATTTCTAGAAGTAGAAACGAAATATGTTCACCGAAAAAATTAGTATCTGTTAAGTTGCACGTAATGTTCTTCTTGCAGAAATCGGCAAATTCTATTGAACAGAAAATAAAGAGGCTTAGAAATAAGATCGAACACCAGAGGAGTTCTGTCTTTGCTAGTGCAAAAACCGGAAGTATAGAGAAGAAGGAAGCGAAACTCGCGGATATTCACAGAAAGATACATGGTTTGCAATGTGGAAACATGCTAAAGCAGAAAGTATGAATTTGACCCTGTTGACTTGTGCTCTATACCAACTTGATGACTTGATTAATTTTACAAAGTTTTCCTCTCTTTCTTTTGTTGGAGGTTTCATATTTTTAAATCCATTTTGCACTTTTACTTTCCAAACAACATCCATAGCGTATTCTATTTGTCACCAAAGAAGAGAGAACAACAGATTAATACTGGTACGCCATGTAGACAATGCAAGGACTGAAGAACTTGTACATAGAAATGTTAATAATATTTCTAAATTGTATTGTTGATTTGTTTACAGGATTTGCCTGTTGCTTTTGTCACATTTAAATCTCGTGTTGGTGCTACTTTAGCAGCAGAAGGGCAACAACATGAAAATCCATTATTACTAACCACAGAGCATGCCCCAGAACCAAAAGATGTGCTCTGGCATAACCTAGATATACCTTATCGACGCCTGGTTATCCACAGGATTGGGGTTTTTGTTGCGGCAGTTCTTCTAACAGTTTTCTTCACAATTCCTGTCACGGCCGTTCAAGGAATTGTTCAATTTGAGAAAATTAAGCAGTGGTTCCCACCCGCAAGAGCTGTACAATTAATGTAACTATGTTTTTCATTAAATGTAGATCTAATGAGTTCTGTTTTATCATGCTTGGTTTCTTTATTGGAATTTACGCGTAGTTTATGAATTATTGGGCTCAAATAAAGATCACTCGGGTGCTTCTAGAAAAAGATAGAAGACTTTAATTGACTATATTATAACCAATGTTATTAAAAAGATTTTGGTATTGTGCTTTAATAAGTGTGAAATAACTTCATTTCTTCTTTCTATAGTTGCAATTGTACAACTAACCTTTCCTCTGCAGACCTGGATTAAATTCCATACTGACGGGATACCTTCCGAGTGCAATTCTCAATGGATTCATCTACTTGATCCCATATGCAATGCTAGGAATGGCCTCGCTCGGAGGCATGGTGTCAAAGAGCAAGAAGGAAATGAAGGCATGCAGCATGGTGTTCTATTTTTTGGTTGGAAATGTGTTCTTTCTTAGTGTTCTTTCAGGGTCCCTACTTAATCAAATTGGCAAGTCGTTTGCCCATCCCAAGGAAATTCCTAGTCGTCTGGCAAGTGCCGTCTCTGCACAGGTATAGTTAGACATAAAGTTATTTCACACTTATATCATAATATAAAAGCAAATAAGGTACAATAAAATTATCAGGTATTATTACGAAGATGTAATTTGTATTTAAATTAAAAATTTAAAGATGAAATTTGCTCTTGATGTGGCAGTTGGATTTAATTTAAATTAAAGATAAAAATTGTTCTTGATGTGGCAGTCGGATTTCTTCATTACATACATTCTTACAGATGGCATGTCGGGATTTTCCTTTGAAGTTCTTCAGTTTGGACTCTTGACATGGAATTTTTTGAAGGGACATTTATTTTCACGAGAAATTGTGCAAGAACCCTATCTTTACGGATTCCCATACTATAGAGTGATTCCAATTGTTTCACTTGCGATATTGATCGGGATGGTCTATGCCGTAATCGCACCACTTCTGCTTCCATTTCTAGTGGTTTATTTTCTGCTTGGCTACGCTGTGTTTTTGAACCAGGCAAGTTCTCTTTCGGTATGGTATGTACTAGAACTGATTAATATATATATCACGTTCAATGTATTTCTTTCTCTATAGATAGAGCCTTCAACTGGAAGGTCAGATCTGAAATAAATATTCCCTAGAAAAACTTAAAAACTGATCATATAAATATACAGAGCATTTGTTTTGTGAAAATAAGGACTCAAAGCAGCAAATATCAATTAAGTACTAAGATATTGAACTCCAATATATCTTTAGTTCATAGAATTATGCCAATCTTTCACTACTATAATAAATTTACCCGACATTAATTCTGTAGTTTGCTTTCAGATGCAAGACGTGTATGAGATAAGTTACGACACATGTGGGCAGTACTGGCCCTACATTCATCACTACATATTTGTAGCAGTTGTGCTCATGCAGATCACCATGATTGGTTTGTTTGGACTCAAGTCAAAGCCGGCGGCTTCTTTTGCTACAATACCCCTTCTTGCTTTTAACATTTTCTTCAACGAGTATTGCAAAAAACGGTTTCTTCCCAGCTTTTATCACCGTCCTATCCAGGTATTACTTGGTACCTAATCCCTATGTTAAGTATGTGCCCAACTGCCCATTCAATCTGGTAAAAGGACCTCTGATTAGTTTAACAAATGTTAGATCCAATTAGAGAAGGATCATCCTTTTATCTTTTTCTTATATTTTGTGCGGATTCAGTCTTCCCATCAAGCTTCTATATATCAAAGCATAAGGTATGAAGGTCAGAAAATGCGAAATTTAAAATCTGGATGAACTGTTGAAAGATGAGATTGTGTTTAGGTAATTTGACCGGATATATATCAAAATGTGAAAATTTGTCAGTCTTTCATTGTGACAGCATTGTCGACATGATATGTATTGTGCATTGTATTAATTATTCATTAAGGAGTTTATATTAACAACTGCTTATTTTCCCGGTGGAACTTTTTCTTCAAGAATGCAAAGGTGAACGATGATCTTGATGAACAAGAAGGAACTGACAAGGATTGGTGTGAGCGAGCAGTAATGGCATACAGGCCACCGTGGATGTTTGCTGTCACTTCAACCGACGAATCTTGCTCCTCCACAGAACCTTTACTTGTTTGTTGACTTCCCTTTAAGCATCTCTACTTGTCATATGCTTGAAGCCTTGAAATTAATCTATGAATATGTTGTTCAGATAAAAAATTATGACAAACAGATGCGCAGTTACACATCTCTACATGTCAAATCTACCTGTCACAAACAAACTGTTCATTTCATATTAGGAAATGATGTATAATAATAATCTGAATTGCACATTTATACATTAATGCTATAGCTAACAGAAATGTTATTGTGAATGCTTACAGAAACTCATTTTATTTGAACTGTTGTGTTAAGCGCGAAGGCAATCAACCAGTTGCGAGTCAATTTTTCTTAGCTTTCATACCAATGATTTCTAATTAATTTGGATTTGTTAAGCCTGAAGGGCATCCATGATTGCCAATTATTTTATATACACATAGATGGCCGAACTCCAATATATTTAATTTTATACTTTGTTAATGAAAATGTATGTTTCACTAAGAACACTTTTGGTGTGTTACTTTGTTTAACACACAACTGATACTGTCACTTAGGTCCCTTGGACTTGGGCTTTGGCACTAGCTGTGTCAGACAATTGTCATGTTGGGCACTCATATTCGTGTTGTATTACAAATATATGTATTTTTTCTCCACATATTTAACGAGACAACTGCACGCTCATATTTCATATCAAGATAAACATGTATGTACCAGGAGGGGGGTTCCACTGCATCCAAATATTCATACTACCAAATGCTCCCAAAATTTGGACGATTTGATCTCCGTCAAAAATCGTGCAGATAAAAAGAAAAATTCAGCGCAAAAAATAGTTGTCTAGTACTGGGGGACTCCAGTTCTCCCTCTCTTCCCTGTGCGAAAGACAAAAAAAACTCTTTCCACACGACCCTCACCCTCTCAATCTCGCACACAATCCCTTCACCACGAATGAGGAAAACCCGCTCATCGTATCTAGTTGTTGTATTGGATCTCTAGGTATGATTTCCTAATTGAAACTTTAAAATGTCACTAGTTTATGCTGAAATTTTTGAAAAGAATCTTTGCCTTTCTTAATCGCATGTATATTCTCAACTATTTTGTGTTGCGTTCTGCTCTTACTCTATTCATTTTTTTTTATAATGAAACTTAATCGAATAATAAATTTTCAAAAAATAAAAGAGAGTACTGAGATGTATTTAGTGTGATAGTCTGATAGAAGGGTTGGATATACTAACAAGTAAATAGTAATATAATTAAAAAAATGAAAATAGGATCAAGATTTTGCAATATGAGATTCTTCCAGGACTACTAACTCAAATCAAGAGATGGGAGAAGTCGTCTTCTACCATTACTTGAAATTTCTATCTTGTATGGGTATTAAATGCTTCATTAATTAGATAGTTTGCAATCAATCAAACTGATTTGACCAAATTGGGATATTTTATGGATCGAACTGAGTAATTTCAACATAATTTTTTCAATTTTGACAACTAAAGTGGGATTTTTTTTGCAGTGTTTAGTTGAAAAACTAAAGTGAACAAAGTCACCATGTCCGTTTCTCCTTCCCGCGATGAAGAAATTGGCTTTTCTCTTTTTCCCACTTCTCCTTCCCATAATGAAAAAGTGTCCTTTTCTCTTTCTCCGGTGAACAAAGTCATGCCTCCGTGCTCCGTCGAGCCCTCATCTCCACCATCAGTTATGCTATTCTAAAACATTGTAGGGTGTTAAAAGTAAAATTGTTCATTGTTAGGTACAGTGTGAATTGTAAAATTGTTCATAAACTTGGTTATTGTTTTGGTAGATTCCAATAACATGTTTGACAAAAGAGTCATGTTTAGACCTTTGATGACCTTTTTCTTTTTTATGTAAATAAGTCAATGTCTAGAGATGTATCGTAGTTCTTGACAGATCGGTACCCATGTCTAATAAGCCCCAAATTAACCCGTGAACTTATTCAAAACACAACATCAGGTAGCAAGACCAAGTATATCAAGTAGTGTACCAACTGGTACAGAAAATCCAAAAAACAACACCTCCTTTCAAACAAAAAATAAACACATAGCTAGAGGGTGAATTTTGCAAAAAATGTTTTACCCACTGAAAAAGGATATCCTCATGAGTACACAGAAACAAGTTTCACATTTTTTGGATTTTTCTACAATATTTAGTGGAGTCTCAAAGTTCAGCTTTTAAAAAATATAAAAAAACTGGTACACAGAAAACTCTGAACTGACAACATTTACAAACACATATTAAAAGGGATCTAGGAGATGAATTTGACAAACTATTTCATGGGTTGATACAGGACATCACCATGAACAAGCATAAATAAATTTCACATTTTTTAGATTTGTCTACGATTTATGGTGATCTTCCGAAGTTTACATTCTGAAAGTTATAAAAACTGGTACTATACCATGCTAGTACCTTTGATTGTCCTGTACAAAATCAAGATTTGAACTCAGTTAAAAAAACCAAAAAATCATGAAATAAATCCTGGGTGTAGATTGAGTTTTATTGAAGATTTAGAAACAAAAAGTTCTATATGCAAAAGACAAATCAGCTTGTCAGAATATTTTATTATTGTAATTGAAGCACAATCTAAGCAAATCATTAATTAAAATATGTTGTTACAAAAACAAGCATAGATGCATTGCCACAAGGAAATAAAATTCACTCACTCATTTTCTTTGTTCCCTGTCAGCACCATCTTAATTAAAACACCCAAAATATGCATAATGTCCTGACAACTCAAAATATGGTATCGGAAAATGGTGAATTAAAACACCCAATTTCACATCAATGCCATATTAAAAAGAAAAAAAAAAAACAGCACAACCTCAATGACATAATAAAAAGAGATTGTTTTGATTTCAAGCTCTTTAATAAAAAGATAATTCATAATTCAATTTCCATACACAAAAATATTTTACACAACACATTAATTGTCATGCACAAACCAATATAATTGTATTTTGTTATAACTAGTATTATGTAAAAAAAAATTGGAATATTGAAAAATAATTGCATGAAAAACACCTAGGCCGTTGTTTTTTAAAAAACAAATTCTCAAGCAGAAATCATATGTTGCAGTAATTTGATCATCACTACAAGTACTAAAAAGGTCCAAAAAGCAGACAGAAATCAATTCTGATATATCAACATAGCAATAAGCTTAAGCTAGAAACTCCTACAACCAAAAAAGCAGCTGAGATAATACATTCATTCAACAAAACCCAAACCATACTTGGCTACACCACAACAAACACAATTCAAGATTCAATTAAATTAGTTATTTAGATTTTCTATCAAAACCAATCCTCAACTCAGAGACGGAAAAAACCAGGAGGGCGGTGAAACTGCACCACGAAAAAAAGCTGCACGAAACTTGCTCAAAGCACACTCGAGACGTTCCCCATTGCTATTCCCCAGATCAAATATAGAGATGCTATAGGTCCTTGACGAATTCCTCAAACCACCACTGGTCTTCGACTGTGCTGAATAGATGCAATTTCGCCTCAGCAGGCCATGATCTCTGACTTTGACCGAGAAGCAATGAAGATTGTCAACAAACAATGCACGATCTCCGATGTCATTGACCTCAATCCACTCCACCAATTCATCATTCAGATTGGCACGTTGAACCTTGTAAAACTGCGAATCGCTATCAGGAAAGAGATACATCCAGGTGGATTTAACCAAAAGTAACAATTCCCCAGACGATACAAATAAGTGTGCCCCGACTGGAGAATCCAAATAAGGAGCGTTGATCACAGTGATCTCCTCGAGAGTCTCGCTATCCAAGACAACTGTCTCGCATGTGTCAACTGGAAGAATGTAAAATCTACCTTCATAGAAAGTGATGCTACTGGCCATGCGAAAACGTTGAGATTCGATCAAGACCCAGGCCGTCTCACCCAACCGGCAGTGAAACACGCCAAAACTTGTGCTGCATGCGGCAACAACTACTGAGTCAGAGCGGTCCCAAATGAGGGTATCAGCCGCCGCATACGACAATGTCGAAGATGGATCAGGAGAAGGGAGCCCAACCGAGGCACCGGTGAAGGGATTAATTAGAGAAAAGGTGATGTGACTGTAACGGCCGCTGACAGAGATGAACCAACCGGAGGCAGATCCGAGGACGTTAGAGTTGTCCGCGACGCCGGGGGGAGGGCTGGAGTAGACACGATCTTCAGAGAGAGAATAAAAATGGGGGGAGGAGGTGGAAGGTAGGGCTAACCAGGGGAGTTGCCGAGGGAGGCGGAGGGAGAGGGATTGAAAGGAAGACCGCCAGTGGGAACAGACAGAGCGAAATCGGATATGGTCGGTGAACTCCGTTAGGTTTCCGGCGATCGTTATCACCAGTTCGGATGGCAGATCTGACCAGCCCATTTGTTTGTTAGAGCGAAGAGAGGGCCGGGGACTTGTCTTTGGATTAAGCGAAATGGAGGGTATTTGACCTTACCAGGGAATCGTGGCGGTCAAGGAAGGGAATTAGAAATTTGTGGAGGTATTACTTTTTGTCTGATTGCGAGTATAGACCCGGTTCCGGTTTCGAATTTGTTTAGTCAAATCCGATTAAACTGAGGAGGAAATGATTCTAAAAATATAATAGTTTTTCATATAATACGAGTATTGTCACACCCGATTCGAATGGTGCAACAAACCGTATCTATTTACTATTCAATATACGTAACATAAGATATGAATTTTTCTTATGCATTGTCAATAGCATCTATTATTTTTACCACATTTTAATTTATTATACAATAATTATCTATCATTTTATAGTGAATGATGCTAAAGATACACTCTCTGTACCGATATAATAAACTCAAGCCCCATATCTTTAAGTGGTCATGTTGTCAATATAACTCCAAAAGCGTTTTTCTATCTTCGTCTAACAAACATATAAATTCCACAAGGGGAAATGAGTGACAAATAATAAATTATTTCTCAGTGATGATTGCCACTCAGATTATTAGATTCGAAGAAAATTCATATTCATAATGAAATCTCCGCACGAGAAACTAACAGTTCATTTCATAATGATGAATACAAATGCTCAATAATAGTATCCAATTGAACAACAAAAATTACTTAAATAAATCAGAACTCTAAGAATCTTATCAGAATAAATAGTTTGGGTCAAAATCTTTTAAACCATAAAATCTAGTAACGTTTGAGACCTAATCTTTACAACAACTAAGTCTGGTAACGTTTGGTTTCTTAACTTTACAATTTCTAGTCTGGTAACACTGACATATACCATAACATGTATCTGTTGTGTTAGGACTTATACTGTTTGGGTCAAAATCTTTTAAACCATAAAATCTAGTAACGTTTGAAACCTAATCTTTACAACAACTAAGTCTGGTAACGTTTGGTTTCTTAACTTTACAATTTCTATTCTGGTAACACTGACATATACCATAACATGTATCTGTTGTGTTCTGTTTTAACTATCCTGACAATTTGTTAATAGAAACAATACATAATTAATATTACAATGCCGTCATTATCGGAAAGAAAATCAATGATAAGACGGTTACCACAGTTCATTAGTCTTACAGTCACAATTCACCATTTACTCAATATCACCTACTCAATTAGTACTGGGTTTAGTTGGGGCCATTCACCATATGCGCATAAGGGTCTTGGAGAAAAATCTAGTAGCTAGCTAGACTTTATGATATATTAATCATTTTTCTCCACTATATGGAGGTTCAATTACAGTATTTCATATTCAATCAATTCAATCACTGTGGTCTCAATCAATCATTTGTAATAAGAATAAACTAATTGATAAACAATATCAATATAACAGTCAACAGACTTACCTGTAATTCATTTTCAATGTATTGGGCTATGCATATGATACAACAGTTCAATCAATGCAGTCAATCATATATTCAAAATGCATAGCGAGCTACGATTTAATTTCTAGTTATGAATCTCAGACTAATCTAATGACCCCGCACCTGATATCGTAGGCAATAGGTGAGGTCTTTAGCAATATGTTCTTCCTGAATATTCATCTCGTCAGTTTCCTCCGTAAATATGCCTATATCAGAATTATATATTCTGATCAATACTTGTAATCCTTTAATATAACATAATAATTTATGTGTTCCAATATTTAACTCCCAAGTTAATGTTTATTCAATAATTATTGTTCAATGCTTTGAGTTATTCTCAATTTATTTCTATTGTGTTTAACTAATAAAATACCCATTTTAATCAATGGCATATATTAATTAATTATTTTATTATTTCATTAATCCTTCCTAATTCAATTCAATTTCAATCCAACAGTCCGAAAGTCCGACAGATCAGTCCATATATCCAATCAATTAAGGTCCAAATCCATTTATTATCAACCATAACAGAAGGGAGAAGGAATACCCTTGATTAAGGGAGAACAAGTACGTGGGTGTTTCACCCACTAGCCACGTGGCACTGTGCCATTTGGTCATCCTTTTTTTTTATTATTTTAAGTTTGCATTTTCATATATGTAACCTTCAAATTTTTAAGCATTGTAAATCAGTCCAAATACTAATAAGAGAATTATAATATTACTAGTTGTTTAATCCTCTCTTGTATCTATTAATTTGTCTGACTTTCGAATATTCGAACATTTTAGAATGAAGAATTTCAAATTAACAACATATATTTCGACAAAGTAACTTAATGATCATATTCTACTTAATAAAATGTTATTTCACACTAACATACAATTTATTTTACTAAAAACATATCCAGGCATTTCGTATATTATTTTCAATTATTAATTCCATATACGTATTTTGTGAAATGTTACAAGTATGAAAATAGTATTTGTTATATTCGATTCAGATCTTTGAGCCGATATTATTAGGGATAACATATGATTTTAATTTATCTATTCAACTCAAATCTGAACTCTAAATCAGGTAATAATAGTATAAGTTTCTATAAATTAATTAATAATAATGTACAAAGTATGAAAATAATATAACATTTAAAAAGGAATCAGAAGTAAGAATTTATAAAGACCGTCATATTACTATGTAATTTAGAATTGATATTTTAATTTTATTAATATGTTGCATTAAATTATTATAATTAACATTATAACTTTAATTTAAAAATAATATTTTAAATTTATATTATACTAAAACATTTGAAGCAAAATGTTTAAGAAATTAAGATTTATAGTTGTAAGGACAAAAGAGATTCATAAAGTACTTATGATCCAGATGCGTTTCGAACCCGTTTCGGATTCAATTATTCACAAATAATTTATGACTTATGAATATCTATAATTCAAAGAGGAGGGCTCAAATACTCTATTGTTTTATGCCCATCGTATCTCGACATCTTTATCTTCAATTTTAAAGTTCAAACAGACGATCCGAACCACTCAATATAATATCCACGTTAAAATATAATTGGAGACCAAATTTTATATTTTTTGTAAATTTTTATTATTTTTTAAAATAGATACAAAATCATTATGGTCCAATATGAAAAGTTCAGTATTCGCCAGACCCAATTTTATTCCAAATAAAATTTTGGATCAAAATTAGGATCAGAATATTCTCCAAATAAGGATCTAAATATTAATGTATCCAGAGTTCAGACTTCGCCTGCTCGCAGTGTGGCTTTGTGAGTTTCCGGCTAATGTGTTTAGATAATAGGGGGGATTTCATATATATCCCCAAAAAATCCCCAACCCCCTCTAAAATTCATATTATAATAGTTATCTTTCTAAATTTTAAAAACTCATAATTTTTTTTTCCAATTTACACACTTTTTTTGTTAAAACTTAATTTAAGTTTATAAAGTATCTATTTTATCTTTTATTAAAAAAAGAGAAAATTTCTGATGTACCCATGTAAAATTTTAAAATAACCAATATCTCCATGAAAAAACCATAATAGCTATACCCCCATCAAAAACTTGATATTGTTTCATCTATCTCCTTTTATTTATTTAACTCTTTATTTAAATATTTAAAAAATTAAAATGACAAGTATACCCTTGAAGTCTTCTTTTCTTCTCTACTTCTCTCCTTCCACGGAAAATTAAATTGATTAAATTGGTTGGAACGGAGACGGAAATATGTTTGACACTCACACTCATGGTACCACCTAGGGCTGCACAAAAAATTCGTAGCTCGTAATTCGATTCGAGTTTGATTCGAAAAAGTTCAAAAAAAGTTCGATTCAAAATTGAGTTCGTTCGAAATTAATTCAAACCAAACTTAGTTCGAAATTAATTCAAACCAAACTCAAACCGGACCTAGTTCGTTCGAAATAGGTTCGCAAACCAAATTTAGTTCGAAATTAACTCAAATGTGAACCGTTAATTTCCGCTGATAACTTATGTTCGCTGATGAAAATATAAGGCTGCCCTCAATTCTGACTTTTGAAAATTATTTCTTGAAACAAAAGGCCCAGTCCAACTACAAGCCCAAATAGAAAAATTCAACAACAAAGCTCAAATAGAAAAATTAAACAAAACCAGCCATAATCGCTGTAGTCAATTCCCTAGCCGACTTTCCCTCTGTTGGTTTCGAACTTGGGATACCAAAGTACCAAACCCTAGAGTTTCCCTCTCTTGGCTGCGAATTGCGATACCAAACCCTAGAGGTTGCGATACCTTAGAAATAAGGTCGGACCAAGTGAAAGACCACCCGCTGTTGGCTGCAACTTTTCCTCTGTTGTACTTTGATACTTTGGATATTTGAAAATTTTGTTGGCTATTTGGAAAATTTTGGATATTCGTAAATCGTAACAAAGTTCGAAGAAGTTCGAAATTGAGTTCGTAAAAAATTCGATTAGAAATTGAGTTCAATTCGAAATTGAGTTCGTTCGAAATTAATTCAAACCAAACCTAGTTCGAAATTAATTCAAACCAAACTCAAACTGGAGGTAAGTTCGATTCGGTTCGGTTCGTTTGCAGCCCTAGTACCACCTCTTCTGACGGGACATCTCTCGGTGAGTTCAGTTGTTTACCATTGACCACAATAGTGAAATATGTTTTGTACTAGCGTGGTGTTACTACCTGCCTGTAGGCATTTGCTCTCGGGTACCTCGGACCGGGCAGGGCAAAACCCGGGACGGCTAGCGGGCACAACGGGCACGGGTACAACAGGTACTCGGGTACAACGGGCACGGGTAGACGGGTTTTTTTTTTGAAAAAGTCTGCCCTGCCCGTTTCAAACCCGTGCCCGTCTCGGGTAGACGGGTAGACGGGTAGGCGAGTAGGCGGGTAGACGGGTAGACGTTTTTTTTTTCTGTTTCTGCCAAAAATTTCTGTTTTGTTTTCTGTTTTTTTTCTTATTTTTTTTACAGTGTCGTACGAATATTATTACGTCACGTGTTTATAATTTGACTTTTAAAATCTGAATAGTTCAATATCAAATATTGTATATATATACATAAAATTATTACTCCATTTTTTTTTTTTAGAGAGAGACTATGAAGAACAAAATATTGAAACCTAACTCTGAAAATTTGAAATTTTTGTTTAAATTATTTGTTATACTACTTCTTTTGATGTACAATTAGCATATTTATACTAAAATACGCTAGATTACTTGAAATTATGTTAAATTACACTATATTACAATAAATTATGTTCAATTATACTAAATTACGTTAAATTACAATAACTTCGCTAATTATGCTGAAATACGGTAAAAAAAAACACTAAACTACACAAAATTACGCTATAGTGACTGATTTTGCTCATCTTTCATGAATCATAAAAAATAGAAAAAAAATTTCAAAAATAGTAAAAATTGGTAATCTGCAAGTTCATTATGTAACTAATTTACTGAGCTACTTGGATTGAATGATAGAAATGAAAATCTTAATCGGAAACTTCAACTCAAGTTTTGAGGCTCTTCCCTTTATTTTTTGGCGATTCTGAATTTCAAAATCCGACGTAGCTAGCACAGATGCATGCGTATTTTTGCAAGCTTTCCGAAAAGTGGTCATTTGCTGAAATCAGACACTCGAGCGCCGTTTTATGACCGTTTGAAGTTTCGCCGTCGTTTTTCGCCTTTTCAGTGAAAAATATCCTCCCTATTCATTTGTAATTTAGCGTAATTTACCGTATTTTAGCGTAATATAATGTAATTTAACGTAATTTAACATAATATAGTGTTATTCAACATAATTTCAATTAATCTAGCGTATTTTAGTATAAATATGCTAATTATATATCAAAAGAAGTAATATAACTTTAGATATTAATAAACTTTGGATATTAATATTCAACATAATTAATAATTTGTATTAAACTTTGGATATTAATAAAAATATCGGCATTCTAATTATATAGTTTCATAATTTATTTATATCTCGAAATTTGTAGTTTACATTTTAAATTGATAATATATTTTGTAAACGTTCATTTTAAATTGATAATATATTTTCTAAACGTTCATTTATTTTTAATAGGTTAAATAAAATATAAATAAAAAATATCTTAAATCAATTACTTTAAAACAATAAAGCCTATTCAAATCTAAATTAAATATAAATCTTAATTAAATCTAAATTCAAATCTAAATTAAATTAAATCTAAATTGAATATAAATCTAAATCTAAATATAAATCTAAATTGAATATAAATCTAAATTAAATTAAATAAAAGAAAAAAAAACAAGGCATGAAGCCTCTGCTGGCTTTTAGCCTTTGCCGAATTTCAAAATAAAAAAATAAAAAAAAACAAGGTAGGTGCCTCTGCTGAATTTCAAAAGAAAAAGAAAAAAAAAATCTAAATCTAAATTCAAATCTAAATTAAATATAAATATAAATTAAATATAAATTCAAATCTAAATAGGTTTATATTTGAACCGGTTACTGTAGAACCGGAGGGAAAAAAATTTGAAAAAAAGGGGTTCGGGTAAACCCGGCAGGTACACGGGTCCGGGTACACGGGTGCACGGGTTCGGGTAAACGGGTGCGGGTACACCCGGGGCGGGTTCGGGTACACGGGTATTCGGGTTCGGGTACGGCGGGTACGGGTACACCCGGGTTTTTTCCAAAAATAGAGGACCTGCCCGTTTAAGACCCGTACCCGTGTACCCGTTTACCCGGGTATACCCACGCTCGGATACGGGTACCCCGGGCACCGGGCACCGGGCACGGACGGACCGGGTTCAGGCAGCCCCCCGGGCAGTGTCAAACCACTACCTGCCTGACAAGGACGAATCTTTTTTTGTTATGGTTAACAGATGTATTGATAATAGAAAGTATAATTACAAAAGAAAATTACAAGTAATGCTCCCTCATTATTTCCCGGCTACTATATACACGGAGCAACTTATACTACTATTAAAAACCTAGCCGTTATCCAGCCACTTTTTTATCTCCAGTGCTGTGTTATTGATCAAATGACCCACTGTTCTCTGCTCATTAGAGAAGAATCTTTTGTTTCTCTCACTCCACAGCGTCCTGTTGCCCAGATTACATCCCACCGAATTCTTTGTTGTTGCGGCAGTGTTCGTCCAGTTTTTATCCAAGCATCTCTTATCTTCTCGTCAACCTCAATCATATTTGGTCCCGTCCTTGGAATAAGTAAATGAGTATTTGGTATATATCAGTATATCATGCTGTGACAGAATCAAGTACTTTGTCAGGTACCAGACTTGACGAAGCTCGGAGACAAGAGAATTGAACAAACAAACTAAACAAATCAAACCAATTTTATTAATCAAGCTTCACGATTACAATAATGGTGAAACATCAAAATTACAAGATAATTCGCTAAATTGAGACCACAGGCACATTCTATTTTGTAGACGATCCTAATGACCCAAGAAAATAAAAAAAATGATGAACTGTAACTTCCAACTTTACTCGTCGCGCCACCTCAGCTGAAACAGGTAGTTGCCCTTTCTCTCCCGGGACCCCTCCAGTTCGATCTGTGTAGATTACCTCCAATCTTGATGACGTGGGCCCCTTTTGCAGCGACTCAAGGTCCCATCGGTCGCAGGAATCTTTTAATTCGCGGGTCCATTGCCCAGCTCCTTCGTCCCTTCCAATCACGCATTTGACTGGGTCAAAATAGACCCGCTTCATCTCTGATTGCGACCCGGGTCATAACATACTCATGATCAATTTACAGAGAGAATGATCAAATGCTTCAAGTAGTGCATATCTTCGTGCCATATTGACCACTCTGAAAAAAACATTAATAGAAAGAAACATAGCCAACTATTCCAATCTATTATGTCAAATTATCTTTTGCTAGTTTCAGCTCTTCATCCTAGCTTAACATAATGCATAAGGGCTTTTTAGCTTGAACAAAGAAAAAAATTTAGTAAAGCTAAGAGCAACTTTTGTCGGTGTTCCAGTACTTAATTTAGCCTTGTTATCACTTATCAGTAAGAAGAGAAAGGATCAAAATATGTGTCAGATGACAATTCGTTGAAGCCTTCCCTTTAGAAATTGTAGAAAAGGAATGAGACACCTCTTTTATTTTAGGTTGCGTTTGGATTACTCAAAAATAGAGCTAACCTTAGGTTATGCAAAATTTTGAAAGTTTTGAATTCATTTGCTACAAGATCAAGGTTATATTTGGTTGGAATGAGAATAGGTTATTTTTTAGGTTAGGGTATTCTAATAGTCTATTCTCATTCCAACCAAATATAACCTTTATCTTGTAGCAAATGAATTCGAAACTTTTAAAATTTTGCATATACATACATCACTTATGAAATACATGGATTTCAACGGTTTGAAATCGTCGTTTGAAGCCGATTCAATATACTTTTGGAGTTATGCTGACCAAACCCTCTTGGTAAGCACATCACACTCTAACTTTGCTCTTATTTTTTTCTATATATTTTTTTTATAAATAGCACCAATATCAGTAGAAGAAGAAAAACCAAGGAAAAAACAGATACATCAAAAAATGGTTTCTAGAAACTAGTCCAACAGATGGATACATCAAAAAATTGTCATAGGGTAGGACAAATTTTTAGAATAAAGTATAATCAGATAACATTTTTTTTTAATTTGAGACAGCACACAAGGAAACCATGGCAGCACTTGAGTAGACCACCAAACGAAAACCAATGTAGAACTTAAATGGACCGCCACTTTTCAAGGTCTTCATGGCACAGTCTAGAGACCCGGTGTAGGGGTATTTACCATTGGCATCGGGTTGCATCGCCTGGATCTGGGTCTTGACATAGTCGAATGGCAAACTGCATGCTGATGCAATAATACCCAATACAGCACCGGCAGCTACAAGTATAAAGATATATACACTTTCAAAGTCATGTCTCAGGTACACAAGTTATCAGCTTAAATGAACTGATGATGGCCTCATATAATTTTCCGAAAGTAACAATGCTGGAACTTCACTGTTGTTTTTATAACATGATATCTGCTTATATTAACTACTTATTAGAACAATAATGCTTACCAAACATAGATTTGACTTCTCCAAATCCAAAAGAATCTCTAAACAGTTCAACACTCTGATCATACAATGGCATACCCATGTTAAGTGCCATGGCACTGACAACAGTGGGGCCTGCACCCTTCCAAAGGGCCAAGACACCTTCATCAGCAACAATACGAAGTAGTGCATGGAAGACGTTCTTGTAATGACGCCGCTGGGCAGCAGAAAGAGTTGCATCAGCTTGCATCCTGATCAATGCCAAATCAGCTGGGCAGCTGACAAAGGCACCAATTGCGCCAGCTTTTACCCCAATTGCAACATTTTGGAGTAAGGTAAGTGGCTTGCCCTCATTGGCCTCTGCTGTCTTGTTTGTCAAAACACTAAGAAAAAGCGCAAGTCATTAACCAGCTTTAACCAACCAATTATCCTCCTCTTGATCTCTCTTGCTGAGATCAAGAGTTCAAAAGGCATAAACATCATTCTTTATTTTGGAAATTACTTTTTTGTTTATAATTTGGTCAAATTCAATGTTCTGTAACCAAAAGTTGCTGTTAATAGAAACCGGCAGCTAAATATGATGCTTATTTTTTTTTACAAAAATGAAAAGGAATAAACATATATGGTCACATTTCTTGCTTTCTAGTTTTAAAAAAAACTACATGCAATGGTTACTTACGGAATCATCCTATGATAACACCTTAACCAACTAGGTACTGCCAATAAAGGGAATAATCAGGTTTTGCCCAAACTCTTTAAAAGAAGAAAATCAATTCAGTGCCAGAACATTCATTTGCAGAAATCAGTCTTTCACATTCTGAAAAAGAACCAAGTCCTTGAACTTTGGAAAAAAGAAAAAAAATTGTCCCTTAACTCTTATCTGGACGAAATTGGTCCTTGGCATGGTTCAAAAAATTGGCCGATTCCGAGTCAACTCGGCCGATTCAACTTAGAATCGGACGGGACCGGGCTGAGTTTTTCCGATTCTCGGGTCTATGCGAGTTTCTCAGAAAAAATCGGATGAACAATGACGGAATCAGCCAATTTCTGATTTTCCGGCCGAGTACCGAGTTGAGCCGATTTAAAGCAAAAATTTTCAATTCTCACTAACTTGGACTGTGCTGTGCCATTCGAATTTCGTAGGAGTCTCAATCGCAGAAGAAGAAAGGCGGAGGAGAAGCTGTTAGCTGTGCCAATGGATTGCCATTTGATTTGAGTGAAAGGCGTAGAAGCTGTGCCATTTGAGTGAAAGGCGGAGGAGAAAGCCAGAAAGGGGAAATTGCGCAGGAAGGAAGGAGGAGAAGGGTCTGGATTTGTGGCAAAATAACAATTCGGCCCTTCTTAATTTTATTATTTTCAACTTTACATATATATATATATATATATATATATATATATATATTTTTTAGTGAAAGGCCCTCATCATGTATTAATTTATCAAAAAAAAGTCCAAATTTTAGTGAAAGGCCCTCAGACAATTATTAGTGCGCTACTGCCAAAAAAACCCGAGTTACCGATCCGATTTCTTCCGATTCCGGCCGATTCATCCGATTCTGATTCCACGGTCAAAAATCCGATTCCGATTCCGATTCCGAGTTTTAGAACCATGGTCCTTGGGACCTTTTTCCAAAGAAAACCAATTCATAGATTTTAAGTGAATTTTGAGAACTAATTTGTTCTTGCAAGGAGCGATTTTTGTGCAAATACAAGCTCAGACCCATATTTTATTTTCTTTTGAGAAATTCAAGGACCACATTTTCTTTTTCAATGTTCAAGGATCAAGTGATCAACTTTATGGAAAGAAAAGTACAAAAGCCAATTGGTGCTGATGAAAGTTTAAGAACCAAGTTGATTTGTTAACGTGCAAGGAACAATTCCTAATTTTCCCAAAAAAAAAAGGGTAAAAGAAAATAAAGAGAACTCAAATCAGGTGTGCACCTAAATCATGTTGTATTAAAAGATAACATCTTGCAAAAAAAAACAATTTTAATTAACCCAACTTTCCTTATCATTTGAGTCTACTCCTAAATCCTAATTAAAGAAATTGTGAGCTTCTCCAGTTTGGTAGGTGATCATGACTGTCTCTAATCTTGGAGTTGGAGAGGTGACGAATCTACTAAACATACATGCTTGATCACAGATTCTCTTTTTTCATACAAGAAATCTAGAGAACTTTCAAAGGAGTATAAATACCTTACCGAACCCAGTTTAACGGAGGTATAGGTGGCTCGCCTTAACAAACCAGCTGATAGACCCTGCAGTCCTCCACCATACATGTTTCAATATACAGAACAAAATGTGAAAAAAAAAATTTAAGAGTGCTAACATGAAAGTTAATAGAGACCATCTGTGGAAAATGTTGAACGTTTCAACTGGCACACTAATTATTTAAAGAAGTCATGATCTCATACACAACTGAAAGAATAGTTCCATCTAGCATGCAATTGTTGTAAACAAGTACAAAAACCTTGCCAATTGGAGAACACCGCAAAGTGTCTACTACCGTCCAAATCATTGAAGATTAAAGTGCAATTGGTGTCAAAAGACTTTAAATTCAATTCAGCGACAATCTTAGCATACAAGGACACAATACCTGGTAGAAAGATCCAATACCCCCGTTAAGCATGTTCCTCGTAATCTGATGGAAAGATCCCTGGCCTAATTGCGTCCTGACCTACAAAACCAAAAACAAAATAATTTTTAATTAACAAATCAAACCGCAATCAGCAGAGCCGATCGATCCAACCAACCAAAGGACGAGAGATCTTTACAACAACAACCAAGCCTCTAATCCCAAACAAGTTGAGGTAGGCTAGAAATGAAACCCAATCACAATCATAAAGAAAGGACGAGAGATCTTTGATTAGCGAAAAACGGCAGCTACCTTGGCCGTATCGAATGGATGAATCGTGAAAGTGGCGAGCATGCCTTGGGCGGCGCCAGTGACGAACGGCTTCATGGTGGACTCCACGCCGACGGAGCTTTTCAACTGTTGTTGCTCCGCTTCCGCCATTTCTTCACTCCCTTTTACTCTTTGCTAGTTTTGTTCATGCTTTGGGTTTTGGGAAATATTAAATCTGCTGTTATTCTTTGGGAATAACAGGAACCTGTTACTATACACGAATCTCAAAGAAGACCAACGGTTGGGATCGGAATAACAGGTTGCTGTCATTCCTAAAGAATAACAGCAGATTTATGTTGGGTCGTTAGATCACAATCGGATGATCAGTTTTGAAAAAAAAATTGGAATTTATGGCGGGTGATGGGATAGGGGCGCGATAGTCGGACTGAATCACTGGACTTTCATTGCTCCGGATCCCCTATGGTCATTTTTTGTGCCTCCACGTGTAACCACTATACGAGCATTGGTTTTGGCTTTTTTTTTTTTTATCGAAAATTTCTCAACCTTCTGATTTTAATCATATTAATGTATACATCGACATCGTTTATTTTATAACTATATTGCATGTTGATCTAATCATCCGAAACAAATATTATTTATTTCTGATAGTTTTCTCTATAAAATTGGTCGATTCTTAGACATGAAACAGATATTCAAAAAATATAAATATTACAACGATATTGTAATATAATGTTTTGGAAATCTCAAATTATTTTTAAGTTTTCAAGTACATCAAATAATTAGCTTGTAAATATATCGGTCTCCATATATATATACCGATTTGTAATATTAAATTCAAAAATATTTTAAAATAAAGCTTCACCGATAATATGTGTCCAATTTAGCTTTATCTTTTCATTTGTTTGGTCTTGAGTTTTACCAATTTTTCATTGATATTTTGGAATATTATGATTTATGTTACGTTGAGATGAAATTGTTGCACGTGTAATTATACAACGTTAAAATAAGAATTAAATTCACTGTATGGGTATTGTGTATATCATAAATAAAATTCAATATAATAAACTAATGCTCTTGCAGCTAGAGTGGAAAAAATAGCATAGCGGAGCCGGCTCTGTCACGGAATGGCATGGTGGAGCGGCTCTGTCATGGAACTGCACGGCACGTGTGTCAGTTACGTGACGTGACTCGCATGCCCCGTGCTGTGACTATTCGCGTGCCGTGCTTATCTTTGAAACTTTAGCACAGAACGGCACGACACGTAATCACGCGAGTCACGTATAATTAGGACCATTAGATATTGATTTAGTGGTGAATCTTGAATAAACTAATCTAAATTATGATTAAATGGTCACGCAAGTCACGTATATATGGTCACGGCATGTTTAGGCACAGCGTGACTCACGTGGCGTGACTATTCGCATGCCGTGACCACCCCTTAACATTTTAATCACAGCACGGCACGGCATGTGAAAAATTAACTTGTTCACGGCATGATACGGCACGGCACGTTTTTTCCCCTCTACTCTTGCTCCCTAGCTACAGATTGCTGATATTCGCTACATATTAGCGAGGCTAATTATCATAGATGGGATGTCGATCCATCCAATTTGAATTTGAATCTGATCATTATCTCCAGTTTTTGTAGAAATGGAGGAGTCCATTTTATCCTTAACACGGTCGTAAATGAAATCCACTTGATGGGTAGCCTTGTTAGTATCATGAAATCAGTTCATTTTTGTTTAATTTTGCTCATTGTAGGTAGGTGATCATTGTCTCTAAAAATTTAAGGTCAATACATCAGCAGCTGGAGAGCAGGTTGGGTCCGATGCCCATCGGACTCAAATTTGGGTCTGATGGGTTTCGGGACCGCCCGATCTGCTTTAACGCACGAATTTTAAAGCATATGCAAAAATTGCTGGCGCGAATGTAAAGCAAATCGGACGATCATCGAATCCATCGAACTCACTTTGAGTCCGATGAGCATCGGACCCAAATTGACCTCCAGCAGCTGCCGTTTCGTTTCTCCATTTCGAATTGAACGGTTATGAAATTTTTTATTTTATTGTGGAGCAAACAATCACGAAATGTACCAAATCTTATATTTGTATTCATCGTAGACAATTATATTGTTAACAAAGAAGTTTGGATTTTCTTTTTGAAAATTTTAGCCCTTTGTTAAATAATCTTTCCTTCAGTCCTGAATCCTGATCTATGGATAAAAAAATAATAATAAAACAATATAAATTTCTTTTACATAAATTTTTTCCAACATTATTTCTTTATTTTAGAATTTTCATTTTTTTGACATTTTTTTATTTTATAATAAGATAACTTAAATTAAAAAATAGTTAAATGTGAGCAAACGTCATTAATGATGGCTAACGTGATCAGTCACGACATAGTACAACACGCTAGTAGTCACAACACATAAGTCACGGCATGATTGATGTGTTGTGATTATTTGCATAATGCAATCACATTCCATCATTTTGGTCATGGCACGACAAGGCACGTAATAACTGAACTTGATCGCGGCACGAGAAAACTTAACTTGATCACAACACGACATGTCACATCACAAATTTCAACTCTATGCAGTTTCCTTTAGATAGTTACAAAGAAATCACATATTTGATGCCAATGGAAGAGCCACTATTGTTCAGGGTTGGGCATCTGCTCTACCATGGATTTTAATTTTTTTTATAAACTCATATTGTATTGGATTGTTGTCGCACCATATGAAGTTCAGATTTTCCAACGCATGATGCAATTTGTAATAATATTGTGATAAAATTTGAATTGTTAATATTTTTATCCATCTCCGATACAAATTATGAATACGCTACTGTTTGATGCAATATTTTACCATGTTACACCTCTATACAATTGGTCACGTTGTCATTTCTAGAGAACTGCGGATTAAACTTATTTCTTGTTCTCCGTTCTAAGATTTCTGCTTCATTTCAGATTTTGATCGACTTAGGTGGTGTTGATTCCCTGAAGTGTCACCCCAGTGAGAGCAGTTTGGGTCTGATGGATTTCGGGACCGTCCGATCTGCTTTAAGATCGTGCGCACACATTTTAAAGCAAATGTGAAAGTTGCGGGCTCAAATCTTAAAGCAGATCGGGCGGTCATCGAACCCATCGAACTCACTTTGAGTCCGATAGACATCGGACCCAAATTGACCTCCCTCAACACCATGTATGTAACTTTTTTATTTGAGTGAGGCTATGGTACTATGCATAGCACGGATTGGGTCCGTGCTACGGCTCAATATTTGAGTTTTCAAAATCTTAACGGTCGATCCGAACCGTTCAACATAATTATAAAATGAATATGTACTTGCAAACCAAATTTTACATTTTTTTTATTTTTTTTACTATTTTTTTAGATAGGTAGAAAATCACTGTTTTTGGATGGTCCAGAATTTTCAGATCAAGTGATTTTCTTTCTATCTAGTAAAAAAAATCGAAAAAATGTAAAATTTGGTTTGCAAGTACATATTCATTTTATAATCATGTTGAACGGTTCGGATCGACCGTTAGGATTTTGAAAATTCAAATATTAAGCCGTAGCACGGATCCAACCGTGCTATGCATAGTACCGTAGCCTCACTCTTTTTATTTTTACTTGCCCCTCATTCAATTCTAAACTTGATTGTTTGATTGTATAAAAGATATGCAACATGCAATTGTTATCAGCCCTTCAGTAGACATGAAAGGGGACGATTACATTGGCATCAGACTAAATTCGGTTCAATATCCGATCAAAGTTCTTCGATCCGCATAAAGTTAAAGTTTCTTGTGTTTATTTAAATTCATGGAGCGAATTTTAACATAAATTGTTGGTACGAATCTTAATGCAGATCGAACGTCTCAGATTGGATATTAAATGTTAAATATGATTTCGTTATACCTTGCCCTGCTCGTGGTAGAAGCCCACAGACACGGTGTTCCCGCTACTTCATCATTAAGATATATTAGCGTCTACTCGGTAATGAAAATTTTTATGAGAATGAAATATTTTGAATATGGGAATGAGAATATTAATTTGTAAATTTTTAAATTAATTTTTTTATGAAAAATTAGAATATAGATTTTCGACAAGTAAATAAGAACTTTTTTTAAGAAGTTGGCGCTTTTTTCCTTTTTTTACAATTAAAATTATTGTAAAAATATAATGCTAACATCGAATTATGTCAAGTGTATTGATACTGAGAACTCATTTAAGTCAATATAATTATTATATAATTATTGTACATATTAGATTCTCAAAAATTAAACGAGTGAAGTGATTATACATGTAGCACTTTTATCGGTAATTTATGTGCTAAATTGATATATAATTTCTTGCAAGCTAAATTATATGTACCAGTTTAACCAGTTTGCAACATAAATTCTGTACCAGTATGCATAGAGGTCAAATTTACATTACCTTCCCTTCACTGATTCATAAGTAAATTAAATGCGTAAATAGCAAATAAAACAAATGCAAAATGCAAAATTAGGTATGATTTTAACCAAATGCAAAATTAAGAACCATCAAAAGAAGAAAATAAAAGGTCTGATTGGCGAGCTCAGCATTAGGAAACACAGAATTAGGTCTGCTTCACTTTGTTTCCATAAACAATGAAGAAAGAAATAGAAAAAAAAAAAATAATCTATAGGTGACTGAAACGAAATTTAAAATTAAATGTCCAAATACTACATTAGAAAAAAAATATCCATGAATCTATTTTTCTAAAAAAAAGTTTCATAGAAAGGCCTAACAGGCCCTTAATCTTTTGCTCTCTCTATTTTGTGGCTGTTTAGCGTTTGTGAATTTTAAGCCGATGGATCTGCCTTTTTCTGCACACTTCGCGCGGGCCAACATTTTTATTAATATCCAAAGTTAATTACAAATTAATAAATATATCCCCGTTAACTGAGTGTGACTGGTCAAACAACAATTGGTATTTTTGATAGATTGATCCACTTTTAATTTTTGACATTTTCTCTTTATTGTAGATTACATTGATTATTTTTTAGAACCGGCCATTAAATGATCGGTTTTGACATTTAAAAAAAAACTCAGGTGAATATATTTATTAATTTGTAATTAACTTTGGATATTAATAAAATTACGATCGCACGGGTCCATACGACCCTACCTACCGGCTATCGTAATTTTTATTTTTATCATCTCTAAAAATAAAATAAACCGAATAACTTAATTTCTCTAAAATTCAATTTTTATTCTATACGGATCAAATTTAAATGTCCTCAGTTTCAATTTTTTTTGTTTTTTCAGTCAGCCGACAACAAAACAAAAACCAATCTCTCATCAACGCCCGAAATTTTTTAGTTATCATCTCAATAAATCGAAATTAAACAACCACCATTCATATCTTCAAAAATAAAAAATTACCACCCATGCTAGCTGGGTCCGCACACCAATACAGACCCGTGCGCTAGTTGGAAAAGCGCACCACATTCGTACGTCAACTGAGAAAACGCACCACTTGGTGCGCCAGCTAGAAGAGCACACCAAGTGGTGCGCAGACTGGGGAAGCGCACGAGATTTCAGCTAGATGAGCGCACTATTAATTGATTTGATAAATATTGGTTGAAATGAAGAGCATCATCAAAATTTAAAACTGGGTGTGACCGGTCAAACAACAATGACTTTTATTCTTCCCATCTAGCGTCTATATATCAAAGCACAAGCATATTTAAGTCAGAAAATGTCAATTTAAACTCTGGATGAATTGTTGAAAGATGAGATTGTTTAGGTAATTGAACCAGATATCCATCAAGATGTGAAACTTTGTCAGGTCAGTCCATTGTCACAGCATTATCGACATGATATGTATATATAGTGCATTGTATTAATTATTCATTGAGGAGTTTATATTAACAATTGCTTATTTTCCCGGTGCAACTTTTTCTTCAAGAATGCGGAAGTGAACGATTATCTTGACTTTTCCCTTTAAGTATTACATGTCATGCTGAAATTAATCTATGAATATGTTGTTCAGAAAATGATTATGACAAACAGTTACACATTTACACATCTTTGCATGACAAAAACAAGCTGATCATTTCATATTAGGAAATATTGATGAAGAATATAACAAACGACACATTTATGCATTAGGTGTTAACAAACTTTAATGCTAGCTAACAGGCTGAAGTTTGAAATATTATTGTGAATGCTAACATACAATACAACCCATTTCATTTGAACTGTTGTGTTAAGCGCGCGGGAATGGAATCGGTCAATTGCAACAGTATCTATCAATGATTTCTGATTATGTTATATGCACATGGATGTACATTTTTCTGAACATCATTTTTTGAGATACTTCAAAAAAAAATGGCGTTGACGAACTTTGATCCTTTTTTTTTTTTTTTTTTTATAGCGTCATAGCTACAAAAATGGCGCGATGTCTATATTGTGCCACTATAATGTGCTATTTAGAACTATGGTTTCAAACAATAAATCCAAATCGTTGAAACGGATCTACTTCGAGTGATGTGTGTACATGTAAAATTTTAAAAATTTTGAATTCATTTAGTACAAAGTCAAGCGGTAAAAAATGATGAAAAATGAATGTATTTAAATAACTTATAAAACTCTATTTTTCGTCTTCTTCTTTTTTTACTGCTTGATTTTGTACTAATAAGCTCAAAATTTTCAAAATTTTGCATCTACACGAGTGACATCACTCGTGAAGTATATCGGTTTCAACAGTTTGAATTAATCGTTTGAAACCAATCTGATAGATTTTGAATTTATGCTCACCAAGTTCTTTGGTAAACATAGTACATGCTTGCTTTGCTCCTATTACTATTCCATTATCAAAACCAGATATATATATGTCCATAATTAGCGTTGCTGCTGAAGTTAAAATTTGCTCATCACTAAAATTTAAAGGTTTAAATAGCGTTTATCGTGTCATAGCGGAACGGCTGAAAAAACGGCGCTATGGCCATATAGCGCCGCTATAGCAGCGCTATATGGCCATAGCGTCATAGCTTTTTTGGTCCGAAAACGCTATAGCTCGGTATTTAGTATATTGCTAAAATTTGATAGAACAAAGTGTCCCTTGTCACATTTATTGCTCCCCTTGTATCAATTTAAAATTTAGATGGCAACTGAAACAAAAAAAAAGTCAACCCTTGATAAAACGGTTCAAATTATATCAAATAAATGAGGTAATACCATATAAATATAATTAACAACATTAGTCACGGATTCACAAAATCACGTTGTGTCCATCCAAACAAATTCTAGTGGTGTTCTTAGAGGGATCCAAATTCTGCTGAAATTCGATATCGTGAACAGTAATTCTGAAATTTCTGAAATTCGAATCCAGCCGTCAAACTGTTTCGAGATGCGGGCACAGAAAAACTAGTTATTTCGAATGCGTGCACAGAAAAAATTGGACAGCTGGATTTGAAATTTAAGAGATTTCAGGGGTACTGTTCATGGATCTCGAATTTCAGCATATTTAAATTCTTCTTAGAGAAGATAGAGTAAGAGTACTACTCTATTTATTTCTTGAAAATATTAGGATCCGAATTTTATTTCAAATCGGATTGGATTCTGCGAATTCTGGACCTTTCGAATCTAGTAGTTCGAATTTGGATATATAAATATTTATAATTTATTTGTGAACGATTGGGTCCAAAGCGGTTCAGAAAGCATCAGGGTTATTATAAGTAAATCTCTTTTTCCTTACAATTACAATTCTTAATTTCTTTTTTCTTAAACATTTAGTATAATATAAATTGAAAACATTCTTTTAAATTGAAGTTATATTATTGGTCATAATATGATAACGTAATAAATTAAAATAACAAATCTAAATTAAATAAATATTAATATGATAGTCATTTAATCAAGTTATATAATAAAGTATTACTTATGGTTCTTGTTAAGATATTATATTATTCATTGTTGAATATGTTATTTTCATATTTCTACATTAATATTAATAATTTTTTTTATAACACAATAATATAAGAATTACTTCAGATATTTATATGGTTATCGTTGAATTTGGATTTAATTGAATAGATAAAATTAAAATGATATCCTATCAAATATAATATCACCTCAGAATCATATTTAGATGGGATATAAGAGCATCTACATCTCTGAAACTATCAGAGTTTCTAATCTGATGTGGCAGTTTCTAGACCAATTTCAGGGATGTAGACTAGTTTCTTATTTAGCAACTGTGCTCAAGAATTTCTTAATAAGAAATCGTTTATAAACTATGAGTTGGCAAAATGATTGGCCGGTGTTCACTTAATTTTTTCCTTTATTTTATTTTATTGCTGATGTGGCATTTTAGAAACTCTTAGATTAGTTTCAGGGATGTGAACCCTTAGAAACTCCATGGCCTATAATTTCTGAAAATTAGTTAATAGTTACTTAGAAACTCTAAGAGTTTTAGGGATGTAGATGCTCTAATACCAAATCAATGAATCCCTTGATCCCAGCTCCAGATTTAATACTTAAAATAGTATCATGTAGGACTCATTTCTTCAGGTTAGTTGTTAATTTTGGTAAAGCAAAAAGCGGGGAAGTATAAGCCGAGGTCAATTTGGGTCGATGCCCATTGGACTCAAAGTGAGTTCGATGGTTCGATGACCGTCCAATCTGCTTTAAGATTCGTGTCCGCAACTTTCGCGTCTGTTTTGAAGTTCGTGGGCACGAATCTTAAAGCATATCGGACGGTTCCGGAACCCATCGGACCCAAATTTGAGTCGATGGGCATCGGACCCAACCTGCTCTCGTATAAGCCTGCTAACTTCCAATGAGTGCAGACTTTTTTTTTCGAAAATAGCTAATTCGTTAAGTACTCGGTTCAAATCCGAGCGGCTGTATGGGTATATATATTTGAAAATATATTGAACAATTCAAAATTCAAAATGTATCACGGGTCATGATACCAGATTTTTTGTGTCAACTCAGTGATGAATATGCAGTGCAGACAAGGTTAATGATATGAGAAACTGTTCATTGTTTGCTGACTGTTCTCGTTGCTTCTCTATCGAAGAAACATGTATCAGCAGGTTGGTCGAGACAGAATAATATTTGGCAGAGGTAATGGTTCTGGATCTTTCAAATTTTGCGAAGGCATAGAGTATGTCTGTTTTTTGATATAAATGACTACTTGTGAATTCCATGAGGGTGTGAGCAGTTGTTTTCTTCATGCAGCAGTGGTCGTCCATTTTCCCCCTTGGGTTTAATTTGCATATCTTTCAATTGATGTGGAACAGAAGGTAAAGAGTTCAAGGAATTATTAAGCAAAAGGAAACGAAGCTCAGGAGTGCGATGAACTATTGTGCTCCTGCTTCCTTTCCTCTCCTCAGTTGTGCATTTGTTGTTCAATCTCAAAAGATGTCTTGTGTTCTGCCTTCATGTTCTTAAAAGTGTTTTAATTTTATAAGAATAGAGTGCATGATCTATTATGGAGACTAATCATTATCAATTTATCATATTCCTATAGATAGCACATTACACAGACACAATCTCCTGCTAGTAAAGTAACAAAAATTGAATTGAAACGGCTGCTAGTAACTGAGCCACATTTGCAACTTGTCCATAAAGGCAATTGAGACCAGTATGCCAACTATTCAGTAAACGAGAGAAATAATCATTACATCAAAAGATAGATAAGTAAAAATACAAGTGAAGCACACATCATTCTTTAAATCCTAAACACAGGATTATTCGCTCGTCTTTGTTCTCAAGGGAAAAAAAAAGGGCAGACTCAAGAACAGTTGGACATGCCATCTTCTTGAATAAGACAGTGAGGGTTTAACCAGCATCCAAAACGAAAAAGTAAATCTATGCCTTCTTAAAAACTCAACCCATCAAGTGTGAAACAACTATTTCCTAACCAAAATATAAATATGTCCTATTGCTGACAAAACATATTAATCAAATGTTAAAACAAAACCAAAATTAAAGCAGGATACGCTACATGTCATGCAAACCCTTATTCTTGTTTCATCCCTGAGTGCTATCAGTATAACTGCTCAAGTGACGCCAACTATTGAGGTGCCGAGGTATTAGGTAGTTGAGATGAAGGCGGGAGCCCCATGTTACCTCCTGAACCCATTCCAGGAATGCGTGCATCCATCATTCCGGGCTACAGGCAACAACAAAGAAAAAAACATAAGCAAAAACTACACAATATGTAATATATGATGTTAGTATTGACAGCTCCAAACAATGATATTTGCCTTGCCCTGAAAAGGTTGATCCATAGTTCATACATCCTTACACAAAAGGCAGTACTCAAGGGAGATTATGGTATGGTTAGTACCTGAAAGGTGTTCAATCCTGGTATCGGCCCCATTTGTACCTGGGGGCGATTAAACATGCCTCCCATGTTAAAATTCTGCATGCCAGGCAAACCTGGTGCACCACCCGGAATACTTCCCATATTATTTTGGAACCCTCCCATCTGAGGCATATTTCCTGGAGCCATTGGACCAGGCCCAGGTTGCATCTGATTCATGCCCATCATGTGTTGTGGCATTTGAGGCATCATCTGATTACCCGCACCTTGCATCATTTGATTTCCAGACGCTTGCAACTGAAAGCACAAAACACACCAATTAGGTGTAATTGATAGACAAAACTTTTGTCAATATTTGCTTAAATAAATGTTGTAAATGTTTTCTTATTATGTTTTTCAGCTCTAGACTGCCAATCATTAAATCACATAATTAGTTTGATTTTGCAAATATCAGCATACAAAATGCAAAAGCAGTGTAGATACAAGTGCAATTCAGTTATAACAGCAGCCCTCAATACAGTAATGTAGTTTATACCATAATCTTTATATAAAGTAATTGCAAATTCCTTGTATTTGCACCGAATAATGATACAAGATACAGAAATTAATTTAAAACCAAACATTGGAGTGGGAATTTATATAAGCATACCATAGGATTAGGCATAGGGGGCAAAGGGGGATTCCCTGGCGGCATCTGAGGTGGTGCTCCCGTCACACCCATAGGAGAAATCTGGCCAAATGGCGAGTGGGCCCCATGCGGATGAGTAAGTACCATAGGCATCTGACCAGGCTGCAGTTGTGGCATCATCGGCATGCCTGGTAATTGTTGTTGCTGCTGCTGTTGGCCACCTTGTGGATACTGTTGTTGCTGTTGCTGTGAATTGGATGCAAGAAGGGAGGGATGTGGGCCCGGTGGCAGGGGAGGCTGCGCAGAAGAGACTAGACCCGGAATGCCTTGATCCAATCCATCAAGCGACATGCCCGGAATTGCACCATCAGAGCGGGATAGGCCGGGGACAAACTGACCATGATTCGGTGAGGCAGCCTCAGGCGGTGCAAATCCTCCCATGGGACGACCTGCAAGAAATTGGTTCTGATCGCCATATCCTGCATAGCATTGGTATGAAACTATTGGTAATCAGTGTTTGCTAAATTATCACTGATTGGAAGTATCTTGTATGGTCACGAATTATAGTTCTGTTTAATATTATATTATCAAAGGTACAATAAGTCAAATATTACCTGGAATTTGGCCACTGTTGTATCTATCACGTGAAAGATCACCAGGCCTATTCCGACACCAAAACTTCGTGGTATGGTCATTGCTACCACTGAATCAAAAACAAAGATAGAAATAAACAATGTGACGGAAGCACAAAGAAGCAAATTTTCAGATTTGATAAATCTTGTAATAAGCAAAACCTGGCAAGCAGATAGCCAATAGGATGCCATGCAAGATCCCAGACACAATTATCATGTGCACCCAAAATCTCTGCCTGGGGAGTTTCATGACTGTACAATCACACCAAGACTAGTCACAATTAGACTCAACTTAAATATCATAACCTTTCTTCAGAGACAGGATAAGAATTCTTAGATACAATTAATCCAGATCAATTAAATCAGTTAATCCCAAATAAGACTTTTGCCTGAAATAAGACTAAATTAAGCCCCTAGTAGTCTTTCATGAAAATCAGATCAATTAAATCAACTTTTGCAGAATTAACTCTTATTTGAGCATCTACCAACACTCAACTTAGGAATAAAGCCACAATTTAACACTACTAGTTCAATTAAACACAGCACAAGCATGAAACTTACCCGACAAGCCAATGAAAGATTGCTCCGTCAAAACTACCACTGACAAAGTACTCTTCGTGGAAAGGGTGCCATGCCAAAGCTAATCAAAACAGAAATTTTAAGTCAGATATATATCTTAGACAACAACCAGACGTAACAGAATGTAAATTTTAATTCATATCCAGCAACACAAAGATGATTCACTATATCTCACCAGTAACATCTTTGCTATGTCCTCGAAACGATTCCAGCTCTTTCATTGACCTAATGTCATAGAGCTGTGAAGCAAAAAATACTTGTGTAAGCATATGCAAAATTAAAAGTAGGTCATTTCACCCAAAAATATAGAAGAAAACTACCTTAATAGTCTGGTCCTTTGAAGCAGTCAGCACCCAGTTACCATTTTGATTCCATTTCACACACAGAACAGTATTCTTATGACCATGACTGCAAATACATGCATATACTATTAGTCTTCAACTGATTGAAAAAAATATATACATAATACAAACTTGAAGAATATCAAAACAACTCACAATGAACAAAGTGCCGCTCTTGATGACCGTGCATCCCAGAGCTTTACAAGGTTGTCTTTTCCACCTGTTTGAAAAATGAAAAAGGTGAATTACAAATATATTTATTATAGTAAAAAGGAGGAAGGGAGATTAATTTTAGAGAACCTACCAGAAACTAAAAGGGACTTCGAAGGATGCCAATCAACACATTTAACGTCCCATCCATGGCCTGTCTGAGTTTAAGTTACAATTCAGAAATCAAGGTTACAGGAGTAAAAAAAAAAAACTGCAGCTAATACTAGCACAGCATCATGATTATAAGGATGTAAATTCAGAAACTGTAACACGCACTAAAAAAACAAGCAACATTACCAGACAAAGATCTCTCCTCCTGGCATCTTGCAAAGTCCCAAACTTTGACAGTGGTATCATCGGAGCATGAACAAAATTTCAAATCAGTCCTACAAAAGCTGCCCCAGAAATGCAAAGTTTTAACATAAGAACTACTAATGTAAAGAGAAAAACATTTACTATTGTAGAAAGTTTTTCATATGGATTATGCACACACCTCAATCCGCGAACAGATTCTTTGTGAGCTGTTTTATTTGCTTTAACATTGTTCATGTTACTTTGCCAATACCTAAAAGAAAATAGATCTAATAAGATATCACAAATCTAGAAATGCTCATGCTAGAAGTACACAATTAACATACATCAGGAAAAAAACATACTTTATTGCACCACCATCATCTCCACTAACCATCCAATTTTCATTATTACTCCAAACCATTGACCTAATTGGCTGTTCATGTGCCTAGATTTAAATGAATAATAAAAAAAAAACAAGATAGGTTAGAAAATGATATCCGATCTAAGACATAGAGATTTTTTACACAAAAAGGAATATCTATTAACATTACCTGAAGAATCATCTCAAAATTGAAAGATTGGCCATTCCATAAAGTGAACTCGCCACTCTGTGAACCAGTAATAAGACGGCGCCCTGTTGGGGTCCACTTTTACATAAAAGTAATTCAAGATGTTAGATAATATAAAGGAACAGCACAAATAGAATCCTATAGCACAAATTGATAGTCTAATCAAATGATGGAGATATAGAAGGCCTGCCGAGACCAAGTGTACTCTAAGCATATCTAAAATGGTATCATTAACAGAAGAAGCAGAATGATATTAATGCAAAATACAAGAAAATAATATACAAGGCAGATGTCAAATTATGAAAACCAACAAATACACAACAACAGAGAAGAACTTGTAGCCTACAGGTCAGGTTACTATGGTAGAGCACTCACCAACAAAATGAAATACCAAACTTAAAGTTTGAATCCATATGTAACAAGTTCAAGTTTATGGACTAAAGCTCACCACGACACGATTTATTGAGCATCGATTTTTGTTTGTGGAGGCATGAACAAATTTTGCGGCAAAGCTTGTTGAAGGATTATCAGCATAAGCAGCTGTCGGTAGCATCTGCAAAAAAGAGGAAGTATGAATTACACAAGCTCAAAGCTCAGCATTATCTACTTTAAAGAACATCAGTGTTTGACCATAGAGTCAAAGCAAAATGCATACCAAAACCACTATTTGATATAAAGTACCACAAAATTATATAACATATACACGGAAATGAAAAATAGAAGGAAAAAGGTTGAAACACAACAGAAATAACCAATGCAATTTTTGGTTTCAATATTGTTTCAGTGGTGACCACACCTGCAAAGTTAGATCATTGATTGTTGCAAGATTACAATACATGTTTAAATAAAAAAAATTGATGAAAATGGCTAATTTAGAATTCCGTAAAAGTGAGCTTAATTGAAGCTGAAATATTATAACTTGGAGAAATTAAGTGTACTTACATCCAAGGCAGCAGCTGGAGTGGGTTGTATTACTGTTCGGTCCCTTACATCTCGCTGCCACATTCGAGCCTGTAAACAGCACACCAATTTTGAATGTAAAATAAATACAATAATCCTTTCTTTTTATGAGAGTGGGAGGGTAATTACTTGAACATAGCGCACAACAGTGCTGCCATAGTCAACAGTTCTCCTATGTACAAGCTTTCGCATTCTCTTAGCAGCATAGCTATCTCCATAGGCTGAAAGCAATAATGTAGTCATATTTCAAAATATGCAACTGAACATTATACATCCTAGGTTAAAGGTATTTACATTTGACATGGAGATAATACTTCCCGAGCAACCAGAAGAACCATCTTATTAATGTTTCAAAATTGAAATGAAAGAAAATGATGGATCTTGGGTTAAGCACATAAGCCAAATTAACTAAGAACTAACAAAGAAAAACCTTGAATAACAACGACTACGCAAGATGACACCAAATGTACACTCCTAACTGTTGCCCAAGACCAAATCATTATTTTCTCTGATCAGACAATATTCGCTATTGTTCATTACCAATTTCATATATTTGGCCGAATACTAAAGAATTGAAAGAAAATTGCTAACCATCAAAAGGAGCTTGCATTTGGTTAGAATAATCCGGTGGCAGAGTTGAAGACGAGGCCGAGGGCTGACGCATAGGCGGTTGGCCCCGGTGGAACTCCCCCATCCCCTGTGGCGGAGGCGGTGGAGGCATTTGCTGCTGCTGGTGCTGCTGTTGCATCATCTCCGCAACCAACCACACCTCCCGCTTAAAACCCTAACCTAGTCACGTGAAGCAGTCGGCGAAGCGAGGAGAATTAGAAGAACCACTCTGTGCTTCCCTTTGCCTCGACAACTCGAGCGCTGAGGAGAGGGAAGGGGTGAGGGTTCTAACGGGAAATTTTCACGATTTTATCGGACGAACTCAGAAAATTTGGAAATAGTTTCTTTTTGTTATTTTTTATATTTTGGACCTTTTATATTTTTGTAAGAAAATCAGAAAACTCTTTCTGTCAAGATTTTCTAGGGAACTGGAGGGTCGGAGTAGGTTTTAAGGTTTGTAAAGGAACCAGGAAGCGACTCGGCCCAACTCGGCCCAAAGTTTGTAAGGTTTTTAGCTTTTTTATTTTTGTTTGCTTGTGGTTTTAAGCTTTCAAACGCTGCACAACACAGACACTCGGTCATGTGCCAGTGCCATGATACATGTGTCGTGTTTATTGACGTGTTCTGGTTATCTTTTGAAAAAAAAAATGATGTGTTGTGACTATCTTTTGAGAAAAAATAATACACGAATTGTGTTGCAATTTGTCTGGTCATGACACAAAATATAGCACAACATGACACGTAACCACGTTTAATATTATATTTTTATCATTTTCATATTTTTTTTCTTTGTAAACAAACTTAAAAATAAAAAATAATAAAACATGACCACTCACTTCACATTTAATCACGATACATATGGTCACATTGTAACTAACGTGTCATGATCATTCACACGCCGTGATTATTTCTGACGATTTTGATCACGACACATAACCCTAGTCATGGTATGATTCAGTGTTGTAAAAAACGTCTGTTTAAGCCGATTAATCGGTCGATTAGTCGTTAGCGGTGACCAAATCGTCATGGATTTTTCTGACTAATTGGCTGATTATTCCTAATTATAACTGATTATTTCCGATTAATCGTTTGACGGTACCATGTCCGTCCGACGACCGCATACCATTATTTACAACACTGGTATGATTAATTGGAACACAACACGGGATGAAACAAATTTATATTTCTAATAGTTTTGTTCAACTCATTTTAGGAGAAAACTATTTTGGCAAGAAAATCCACTGTAAGTTGTACATTGATGAATATACATTAAAATCATGTTAGGTAAAAAGGGAAGCCAATATCATTCAAAATAACATGCAGACATTATTTCTGTAGTATCGTTTCATTTCTATTCCATTGAAGATAAAAATTAATAAGGTAACTTCACATTTCTACAACCACCACCTACACTTCACCATATGATATACATAATGCACAAAATGTGAATCAAAAGAGCTCCAAATTATATTTTTGTTTTCCTCCTTCACAAAAGCACCAAATATTTTACTGATTAAATAAGGGAGAGGCACTCTCAACCTCTATGTCAAACCTGGCTGCCCCAAATGTTGCATAGGATGCTGTCCCTCTTCATTCAAGCGTGAAGAAATAATCATTTACAAAAGCAATGCAGAGAGATTATTTCTTCCATACCTCCATCACAATTATACCTTTCTATAATCACCATCAAGTCAACGACAACTCTTCCCGGTGTAATCAACTAAATAACAAAAAAGGTCCACGAAAAGCAATTATTTTCATGTGGCACAGAGAATGCTTGCTTCTATTGGCTAAGAGGAACACACTCGAGCTCAATGTCAAGCTCACCACGCTCGACGTTTTGGAGGCGGAGCGTGATGTCATGCTTGATGCAACCGTCGATCAGAGAGATTGCGCTGTCCGTAATGAGCGGGTTGTTTTCTGTCGCCAACCACCTCCCGAGCTGCGTTGTGTTGGTGATTATCGAGTTCTCGCACGCCTTTGCGGCGGCCACCAGCGGCTGGATATCTAACTCCGCTTCCCCCATTTTGTCGTCGGTTGAGAACGTGTCCTTGTCATACACTTGCTGTGCATAAAAGATAAATGAGAGAGTGTTAAGCCATTAATCAATCAATTGTTGCTAGAGGAATTCTATTTTTAATTTTGTGCATGTGTATGTTGGTGGATTTCAACGCTAGCAGAGTAAGTGGATTTAAAATAAGAGACTTCCAGACTTTGGCTGTTATACCACAATCAGCCAGTGCTCTGGAAATTTAAAAGCTGGAAAGAGTTGTTACTTGATTAATTAGTTTAAAATTCGGTAAAAGGAAAACATTTTTTTGTTACTGACTTTAATAGATAATTCAATTAAGCTTGAAAAAGACCCATGTCTTTGTACATAGCTTATAACTATAACAAAAAACAGAATGAGAACAACTTTACCAGCTTTAGCAGCGGGACAGGATCAGGAATTGATAGCATCAGGATTTCATTCCATTCGGGGTTCAAGTTACTCTTTATTGTCTTTGTTCTCACTGTCTACAACACAGAGAAGGAAATATCAAATGAAAACAGTTTTGGCACATCTTGAGTTCTCAGGAAAATAATTTGACTTAAAACTAGTGAAAAATTTTATGAAAAAAATTACCTGGTGTCCTAGATGGAGGATTACATAAGGATCACTCGTTATCATGTCACGCACTGCCAGATTCCGTCCCCTTTTTATATTAACTCTTATCAATCCAACAAACTCTACCATTCCCATCTGTAATAATGCAGCATTACAGACACATGCTCATCATACGAGGAAGTAACAATTATATGTTTTGTTAAGAAAAGCTATCTTCCTTAAATTTTTGGTTCTATTTTAAATAAGAAATCATTTTGTACTTCACTTTTCCAAAATATACTTTTACTCAGAATGTGCTGTCCTGCACTTCTCAATCAGGACTCTCACAGTGAGGATATGTACCTTACCGCCCAATAGATAAAAAAAATGATAACAAATTCCTAAATCACAATATTAACAAATAAAGGCAAACATAGGCCAATGACAGGTACAATATCTTAGTAGTAACACCTCCAGCATAGTCCCATGCAAGTGCAATTCACGACCAGTACAGAGTTAAACCATGTGATGATACTCCTTCCTGTCATTATTTTCTTTGCTGTTCTTCTTTTGATCGAATGGGGACAGCTCAAAATTCGAGATAATTTTAGCAATTATGCCAAGGGCTATAGGCCAGAAATGTTTGGAACTGCATGTGAGATAAATTTGTACCAATTTCTTTTTGGAGACTTTATGTTCATCCTTTCTCCTCCAACTGTTCCTGAAGGCATGGCGGATGCCAGTATGCTGCTTCTCGTAGCTTTTGGTGCCATTACTCGCCCCGTTGCTATGCAATGGATGAATGTTATGATTGCCCGGCACCATGAACTGTTGTGTCTCATACTTTCTCCTGAAATATCCAAGGTTGAAGAGTCAGATTGAGTACCAAGTTGATAGCATGCCAACTAATGTCTGGTGTGAGCGTACCGGAAATTTTAGCATTCTATTGTTATGTTCCTTTTCTTTTCATGTACTCATCTTTTTTATTCAATTTGTCTGAATGAACTCAGTTCTTTTATTTTGTATATTTGTGTTTTTTCCGTTGATTTGTTACACAACAGTCTGTTTCCATGGAGCAACCATGGTTTCTGAAATCGAAAGAACAAAAGATGAAAAAAGAAAAAGGAGAGAAGGGAAACTTTTAAAAATGTACTTGATGAAGTCGGTGCGTTCTTCTGATGAGGATTCGGGCTTTGGCTTTCTGTAGTATTCTGGTAAGAAGGCTTCATATTTCATGTTAACGGCAGCATTACCACCGCGGTCGACTAAAATATCAACTTGTTCATTTGTCCAGTCATCTAATTTCACTGATAAAACCTAGAAATTAAAGATTTTTGCAACCAAATATACAGATTAACATATATGCATGTTTACAATATCCATTAGATCTTTATGCTTCCTTCCAAAGTATCTTACAAAGTATCAATTAGATATTAGTATTGGTCGCTAGACGGGTACCTTTGATATGTGAACACCCAGGCTTCTATGAGCGCCTGAACACTTGATACAAATAAATACACCCAGACTTAGGGACCTGAAGATTAGGTTCTAAATTAGATTATGCATGTTATAGTGTGTGTTACAGAATCACTATTGATAAATCAAATATCAAATATATAAAATAACGGAGATAACAGACTTACACCCATTTTGGATCAGGCGACCCACAGTCGGCGCAATATTTATTAGCCTTTTGCTTTAATAAATATTCCAATCTCTCCCTTGGGTTGGCAGTACCTAAATTCATCAAAAAGAAATTAACAATCAGAACATATAAATTTGCTATTCTCAATTTCTTTCTAGAACCATCTAGAGAACTTCCTGATCATGAGATCCGCTTGATACAATAAATTTCTCTAAAGTGCATGTGTTGCCAATCATTGCATGACCCTAATAATTCCAAAATTATTATTGATACCATGATATCTAATATTTAATTTACTGACATTAAAAGAGGAGAAAAAAAAGCTCGGTTGATGACTTGATAAATATGGACAGAAGCAAAACCAAAAACAAAAAATTAGTTTGAAAAAATTGCAACAAAGAAAGAAAACCTTGGAATTTACTCGAATTATGGCATCCAAGCCGTGTCGCCATGTGGGGAGCATGCCCGTGATCGTACCAATCTGCTTTTTTAACAATCCCCGTCTCCATCTGCCTCCTTGCCCCCTTCATGAAACCAAAGAACCTCAATCGTACATTCCAATTTTGATGCAATTAGGACAAATTACAGGGACTATAATGGAAGAAATCAAAATTACCTCGTTACGTTGACTTTCTTTCAATGCGAAGAAGATGCAATGTCTCTCTTATCTCTCTCTCTCTCTCTCTAAGAGGAGAAGAGACAAAAGAGAGAAGGATGGATTAGTTTTGGACTAATATCTGACTTATGATGAGAGCAATGATCTTTCATTTTCTTTGGGGTTAAAGGAAATCAAATATCGAGAAAATCATTGGAAAAGAATAAACCGTATTAAATTAAAGAAAACAGGATAAAGCTGGCAGGAAAAGTTGTAGCCGGCTGGAAAACGGATTGGAGCTGGAAATTTCGCTTTTCTATTTTTTTCTTTTTTGGTTTCTGTTTAATTTTCGTTCACATTTTCCCAGAGCAGAGATGGAAATGAACTTTTAGTCATAGCCCCCACACACACGAGTCCGGATCCCCTAAAGTAACCCAATTTTTGAGTTTAGACGTGTACGGTGCCTATTCGGTGGTAGCGCAGGGGGCCAGTATTATTTGTGGGGTCCAGGTTCTTTAAGATTCGTGTTAGAGCACCTTGAACGGTTTGGATCAAAACTCAAAAATTGGGTTACTGCACTGGATCTGAATTCCACACACACACCGGAACGCTATCCTCAGCGGAGTTTTTAAACTCCGCACCTGCGGTTCTTTTAATCTGGTCCGTTAGTTTTGACTTGGCACGAATCTCAAAGCCCAATAATACTGCCCCCTCCATTAGCCCGAGTCTCAAAGCGGCTGAGAGTTAATCTGGTCCGTTCGTTTTGCTCCGCAGAGGATACGGGTCCTCCCCCCCCCTCCCGAATTGACATCACCCCGGTACTGTAACAGGGAATCTTTTTACAATTACTTGATCTGGACCGTTCTTTTTAACTTGGCACGAATCTCAAAGCCCAATAATACTGCCCTCTCTATCAGCCCGAATCCCAAACCGGCTGGGAGTTAATCTCAAACCGTAAAGTGAAGGGAATCCTTTACAGTACCAGGGAGGATATGGATCCCCCGGTCCGGATCCCCTAAAGTAACCCAATCTTTGGGTTTTGGATCGAGACCGTCCGATTAGAATTCGTCGCTCGAGATTGTCTCGGGATTCGAATTCATCGTCGGAATGTGTGTGCTCACTTCGGGAATGAATTTTTGCGGATTCGAATCGGACGGTCTCGATTCAAAACCCAAAGATTGGGTTACTTCACTGGAACCGAATTCCCACCCCCGGTTTTTATTATCTGATTTTATGTGACTCCATCGCATAATGTAGATTCATAACACTAGCTAATCTAGAGAACCAAGCTAATCTGTAGAATCAATCTTTGATCTAATAACAAAGGCAATGTATTCCGTATAGAAAATCGTAGCTAGATTCAAAATCTAAATAATAAAATATACATACAAGTAAAATTTGATTGCAACTACATTTTCATATGAAGATCTTATAATTAATTGATTCGAAAATTGTAAAATTTGGTTGTAAGTAGATTTTTATATGAAGATCAAGTTGATCAGTTCAAATCAACTATCTGGACTTTAGAAACAAAGATATTGATCCATAGTACGGACCGATCTGCACTATGTATAGTACCATAGCCTCTCAATGCATATTATCACAATCTCACTCTAATTATTAAGAGGATGGCTCAAATGTCTCATTACTTTCATGCCCCAATCATATCTCACATTTTTATTCCGATTTCAAAGTTCAAACAGACAATCCGAACTGCTCAAAATGATATCCACATTAAAATGTGCTTGGAGACCAAATTTTATATTTTTTTGAAATTTTTTATTATTTTTTAAAATAGGTACAAAATCATTGTGTTTAGATGGTCCAAACTTTTCTGAAAAAACAGTTATTTTATATTTATCTTATAAAATTAGTAAAAAATTTCAAAAAATATAAAATTTGGTCCCCAAGCACATATTATTGTGTATATCATTTTGAATGATTCAGATCGTCTGTTTGAACTTTAAAATCGGAGATAAAGATGTGGGATATGATTAGAACATGAAAGCAATAGGGCTTTTAAGCCCTCCTCAAGTCTTCTTCAATTATAAATACTAATGTGACAATTATAATACTAATTGCATAGCAATTATTAATTAATTAGCTTTTTCTGTTTGGTAATCCCGCGAAATTTATCATCTCGATGTTTGTAATTGATTTGAAATTGTCAAATACTAGAATGTAAAATAAAAAAATATATTAAAATATAGAATGAGTTCGACAAGTTGAAATGGACATGTTGAAATGGATTTATCCTCTCCAGTTGGGACACAACAGGATAAACTGGCGAATCAATCTGCCAATGTATTTATATTAAATTAAAAGATACTATATACTAATGAACTGGAAAGATTATATAATTTATTCGTACCAGCATCTTATTATGATTGTTTTTTATTTATCATCTTGATGATTTTATTTTTCTATTTTAACTTGGACATGAGGCCTGGATCAAAAAATGGATAGACTGAAAGGGACAGGAACTGTTGGGGAACTAGTAGCTAGTTATTACTTCTTTCCTTAAAAAAAAGAAATATATTGTTTTCTTTTATTTTTGGACTGTAGGTTTTTGGATTTTTTTTTTTTTTCATGAGTTGCATCGTACGACGTGGATGGCCACTGGCCAATAGCTGGTATGGCAATATATTTAATTTGCGGGGTCCCTTATGAATATGCAAGATCTTATATTATTATGATTATTTATATAATTTTCATTATTTAGTACTTATCGTTACAGGTCAGTTTTAGGGGTGTAAACGGTCGGATACAGATCAGATAGTGGTCAAACTATATTCTTATATGTTATAATTTTTCGGATACGGATACGAATACAGAGTCTCAGATACGGATATGGATCGGATACTGGACGGATACGAATACGGATATGAATATAATTCGGATAATTAAAAGTAAATTACTAATATACATTCTAATAAAGAATAGCATCTAAATATATTTTTTAATTTATAAATTAGATCTAATATTTTTCATAATAAGTATGTTGGTTACAAAACATATATTATATTATCAAAACATAAGTCACTAATCATGTTATAGTGTTATATTGTTCATCAGAATATATATGTACGTATATGCAGTTTAATAAATTGTTGGTATGTATATACAATTTCATAAATTAATTTAAGAACATAGAGTACATTTGTTGTGGTTTAGGGGTGTAAATGGTTGGATACGGATAGTAACGGATAGTTAAAAATTATATTGTATCTTTATCCGTTATAATTTTTCGGATACAAATACAGATGCGAATACAGATTGGATAATTTAAGTAATTGTCCAGATTCGGATCTGGACAAAATGAATATTATAATATTATTGATTAAATGAATGCAAAATAAGATTAGAACGGACGATTCAAGTCTGATCCTGTAAAAATCACTTCATCTAAACATTTGATTTGAACAAAATGCACAGCAAGTAACAGTGTATCTGTTTTTTTTTTGGTAGTTCAGTTTGAAGTAATTTAATGATTTCTAGGAAGTTAAATTTCAATAGGAACTTTATTTTTCTGTTTATGTATGTTGTAACAGGCCAAGATCCTTTTTGATTTGAATAAATGCCTACGGATTTTCACTCAAAAAAAAAATATACAAAGCTTGGTAATATTTTTTTATATTAAAATTTCAAGGTAGCTAGGTCGTTTCTTTTTTTTTTCTAAAGCGGGGTCCACAAGCTCAGCTTTTTTATCTTTCGCAAATCACAGAGAAAAAAATGAGAACGTTCTCTTCTGGTTTTGTCATTTTTACCTGTGATTTTCTTCACTCTTTCAAACTTCATATTTCTCTGTCTTGCAATCAAACTAACGATCATGTCTTCCACTAACATTGAGATCTCTCAAAAAGGAAAGAGTATTGAGATGGGCAGTCTCGGCCAAAAGAATGAGGTTGGAGAAACCAACACAACCTAACGACCATGGAAATAACTGTGACTGGCTAAGAGACTAAGAACAACGAGATGACCAGCGACACTAAGATCCCTCAAATAGAAGAGAACAGTGAGATCACCTGTAGCCTTGCTGACACTAGCGGCAGCCAAGTGAATGTGCCATCTTCTGATGCGTCTTTAGTGGTACCCCGTTTTTGTTCCCAGTCCTAATATGAGCCTCAACTGATGGTACCCCGTTGTTGTTCTCAGTCCCTCGGCCGCCCCTAGTCCCTTGGCCGCCCAGAATCAGACAACAAAGCCCAACTGGTGGTACAGAGCTGCTACGGGGAGGCAGCTGAGACTCACCAGAAGATGGCACACTCGCTTGGTTGCCGCTAGTCTGTCAGCAAGTGTGCGGCTGGTGATCTCACTGTTCTCTTCTATTTGAGGAATCTTAGTGTCGCTGGTCATCTCGAAAAATTCACATGTTCCTTCTATGGAATCGAAAAAATTTATATATTCCTTCTATGGAATTGAAATAATTCATATGTTCCTTCTATGGAATCGAACAAATTCATATGTTTCTTCTATGAAATTGAAAAATTTATATGTTCCTTCTATGGAATTGAAAAATCCATATGTTCCTTCTATGGAATCGAAAAATCCATATGTTTCTTCTATGGAATCAAAAAAATCCATATATTCCTTCTATGGAATCGAAAAATTCATATGTTGCCTTCTTCAATATTGCAGAAAAATCCATATGTTCCTTCTAAGGATTAGTCCAAGAATAGCATTTTTTGGGTTTTAAAAATAGTGCTAACATGAGTGGTTTGAGAATAGCGCTAACTTTGGACTATTTGGATTAGTAAAAATGTCGTTTGGATTGTATAATTGGAATAGCGATGGAAGGAATGAATAAAATAATAATTAATCTAATATTTAAACTAATATTATATTACATTAAACTAGGAAATTTCAACGGCTAGAAATTAGATTAGAAAACTCCAATGACTAATTGGCCTTTATAAACCCATACAATGATTGTAAATGAACAATTCAACAATACTTTCGTATAAAAATCAACATGGTATTAGTTATTTGGTAAGAATATGAATAATATTTTTCATACTAGAACAGACACTCGGACTGTATCGCATGAGTCATTAATCTCAGTATCCTCCATTTTTCCCTACTTTCAATTATCTGCAATAGTTTTAAAATTTATCAAATTTACTATTTTAGTACATGAGAAGGTGACAAGGACTAAATCACAATATAAAAAAGGTTAAATTTCTACCATTCGGAATATAGTGTGTGATCTGCTGCATCCGTACTGTAAATTAAAAAAAAAATTCAACATAACATGATCTCCATATGCAAACGAATTTGTAGATCAAATTTTATATTTTTTAGGATTTTTCTATAATTTTTTTTAATAAGTAAAAATAATGATTCTAGATCATTTAAAAACAATAATTTTCTACCTATTTAAAAATAGTAAAAAAAATTAATATATATTTATATATATAATATTGTCTATAAGTATATTTTTCATGTGGATATCGTGCTGAACAGTTCAAATTGGTCGTTTGAATTTTGAAAACGAAGATATTAATCCATAGTACAGTACCAACATGCACTATCAGGGGCGGAGCCAGACTTTCGAAATATGAGAATCAAATACGTCCAATCACATATAATTTTTATGCTAAAAATAAGAATCAATTGTATATAAAATCATACATAGATAAAAAATTAAAAACAAACAGAAGTCAATTAATCCTCATTTAATATAAATCGCATTCAATATAAATGAATCCGCTCTGGCACTATGCATAGTGCCCTAGCTTCACTCATATATATATACAGTTTGTTAGAGGGTTAGCATAATGTTGTTCCCATGCTTTTTTTATTTTCTATTTTGTGTTTGGATCACAGCCTTTCAAGAATAGTAGAGCTATTTTTGAATTAGAACTATTCTAGCCCAATACAAAGGCACCTAAAAATTCATAATTGGTTAGTCTACTTTAGAAAAAGATGATAATTTAGAGAAAAAAAAAAAAATCATGCTATCTTCTTCAATCTTATCAGTCTATTTTCAATTCCTTCGACGTATTTATAACTTTTCCTTGTTTGGTAACTTAATTTTCTTGCAAGATCTAACACAATCTAAACTTTTGCAAAAAAAATAAAAATAAATAAAAAAACACACACACACACACTCTAAACATATCTATCTAAAAAAGAAAAATAAGAAGCAATATTAGAAAACCTGCTCCTCGCTGGATTTTGAAGTTTTATACAAATTTATAGGTTCGGTTTGACTTTGCCTCTCTCTAGAATTTTATTTGTCCCCCTCTAGACTTTTGGTTTGTAATTAATGTTAAATTTAGGGTTAAAATTATAATAATTTTTTTGAATTCTAATTGGTAATTAGGATTAGAAGTCAGAGTATTGAAAATTAGAAGTCAGAGCATTGAAAATTAGAAATTAGAGCATTGTTTTATATCTATTACCCGATTAGCTAATGAGTTTGAACCCGATTAACTATTCAAATCCGATTCGTTATTTTCTTATCATTCCTTGACAAAAATCCTAAATCCGCCTCAAGAGGTAGATAAAGTTATTAAAAAAAAGTTACTCGGAATATCAATTCCGGAATGATATATATTGTAAAGTATGCAGGTACAAATTTTGATAATGAAATTTGTATACATTTAAATTGTTTGTTGTCTATTTTTTTTAGTACATTAATTTTGTATATATCTGGTTCATAATTATTTTGCTGTAATGAGTCGGAAAGGATTAAATTCAACGCATCAAAAATAGTAAATCATGTACATGATATGAATTTATACATGATTCATCCTTTTTGGTACATCAAAATTTCTGCGTGCAAATTGTACAGAGCACAACATTATTCATGTCAACGCCTAAGCAATTCTTACAACTTAAGAGAGAATATATTTGTGGGATCTTTATAATAATTTGTATATTACAAATTTACCTGCATTATGGATTTATATTTTTATTTTTAAAGTTAAATACATATTCTTCGTTATCTCTGTAAAATTTAAAGTTCAAGACGTTACATGCAACATAGTCGACCGACTATAGATGTGCCATCCGTGCATATAAAAATGTACCGAAATTTTTATTTATACCAGATTTTCAAATAAAATAAATTAAAAAAACCATAATTTTGGGAGATCTCCAAAAACACCCAAGTCGCCAAGCCAATCTGCGGCCCAAAAATGGAGGCCGCCAAATGGCCCTGCGAACCCGGACAAAACCAAAAAACCTCAGATTTGATCAGAATGAAAATAATAATTGTTTAATAATTTTCATAATTAGAAAGAATGATTAATAATTTAAATATGTTAGAAAGAAAATTAAATAAACTACATAAAATATCTTATAATTTAGATGTACTAGAAGGACTCCGAAATATTTTTCAGGTAGGATTTTTTCCGGTTGTAAAAAAATTAAACTATATCTTAGTGTGGTACTGGAAAAAAATAAAAATACTTTGTATCTGAATTATTGATCCAAGTTCAAAAGTCACTTTTACTAAATATAGAAATTATTGTGTTCTTTCTATATTTGAAAATTATTAAACAATTATTATAAAACTCATCTGAAATTTGTAGTTTTGTTAGTGGGTAGTTTTGGAAATCCCATGAAATAAGGGTGTTTTGATTTATTTATTTTTATTATGGTATAAATAAAAATTTCGGAAAAAATGTGTGACATGAGTATGTGTTTATCATTGAAATAATTTTATTTTTTAACGTTATAAATTTGACTTTTCATGCAATATAACAATATTCAATTTGAAATGTTAGAATTATTTTTCCGCTTAATAATTTATATGAAAAGCGCATCATATTCTTTGCCAAAATTGCTTTAAAATATATTATCAAAATGATCAGATAGTTCCACCAAGAAGATTACACACAGACCTAATCAAAGGCGCATAATTTTCTTTGCCAAAATTGCTCAAATGTGTGCTCTGTAGGCACTTTGAATGAATTGAAGGAACAAATCATGTTAAGAAAAACGCTTTTAAAGTTTTAACTAAAGTTACTTAAATTGATATGCTCAATATAGTGTTTTGAAAAAAACCGGCCGGTGCAGGATCGGACCGGACCACCCGTGGAACCGACTCGGACCGTGGTCAAAACCCGAACCAGCTCGGACCGAGGATAAAAACGGTCTTAGCACGGTTGTTGGTGTGTTTTTTCCACTAGATCCGAACTAACCCGGGTGGTTCTAAGCCCGTGGACCGGACCATAACCATACTAAACCTAGACCGGACCGTGCCAAAACCGTGATAAACCGGACTAAACTCGTGATAACTCGTGGTCAAAACCATGCTAAACCGTGAAAAATTGGGCAAAACCGTGCTAACCCGTGGTCAAAACTGCGCTAAACCGTGCCTAAACCATGCTAAATCGGAGCAAAATCGGACCAGACTTGGTCAAAACCTTGATAAACTGGTTTTTTTATTTATTTAACAATTTAACCTTTTAAAAAAAAATAAATAAATAGATTCGTGGACCCGTACGGACCGGACTGGAATCAGACCGGACCGTGGTCAACTGGACCATGGTCCTAGCACGAGTTTGGACCAACCATTTCAAGTCGGGCCCGCCGGATCTAGACCATGTAGACCCGTGGAGCGTGCGGAACCATGGCCTGGCCGGATCGGACCGGACCGGACCGGCCCGTTTGCAATACACTAGCTCAATATAATCAAAATACACAAAAACAAAACTCAGCGAGTTAGCCAGGCCACACGGAATTCGTATCACCTAAGGTAACAGAATATTTCTGTTTGGATCCAGACCGTCCAAACAGAATCTGTTCGAATATTTCTCTTTGGATCCAGACCGTCCAAACAGAATCTGTACGAATATTTCTCTTTGGATCCAGACCGTCCAAACAGATCTGTACGAATATTTCTGTTTGGATCCAGACCGTCCACACAGAATCTGTACGAATATTTCTCTTTGGATCCAGACCGTCCAAACAAAACCCAGCGAGCTAATCTCTGGCCGGATTGGTCCGAATTCTAATCGGACAGTCTATATCTAAACAGAAATATTCTGTTACCTCAGAGGATATGGATTCGGCCACACAAACCTACACAGAGAACACCTCAGAAAACCAGATTCTTCGCCGCACGGGTTGACCAATCCACCAAGCCCGCTACACGCGTCCCTATATGCGTCTCACGTGCCAAGGTCCCAGGCGAGAAAATTAAAATTAAAAGAGAGAATCGTTTAATATCTTTTTTAAACCATAGGCTAAAAGGAATAGTTCTACACTTGTACATATATCATATATCAATTGCATCAATCCAGCTTAGCTCCTCGCGCCGCACTCAGTCACTCTTTCTTCCTCCGCCTCCAAAACCTCTAAAAAACCATGGACAAAGCTTCCTTGGAAACCCTAATTCTCGAGCTCCACGACATAGAAGCCGTCAAGTTCGGCTCTTTCACGCTCAAATCTGGCATCGTTTCGCCAATCTACATCGACCTGCGCCTAATCGTCTCCTATCCTTCCCTGCTTATTCGCATCTCCGACCTCCTCTCCCAGCTCGCCGCGCCACTCTCTTTCTCTCTCGTCTGCGGCGTGCCCTACACTGCTCTCCCCATCGCCTCTGTCTTCTCCACCGCCAAAACCATCCCCATGCTGATGCGGCGCAAGGAGGTGAAGTCGTACGGAACCGGGAAATTGATCGAAGGTAAGTACGAGAAGGGGGAGAAGGTGCTGATCATAGAGGATTTGGTGACGAGCGGGGCCTCTGTCTTGGAGACGGCTGGGCCACTGAGGGAGCTGGGGTTGGAGGTAGGAGATGCAATTGTTGTAATCGATAGGGAGCAAGGCGGGAGGGAGAATTTGGCCAAAAATGGAATTCAATTGCATGCCATTGTGAAGCTCTCTGATGTGTTGAGTGTGCTATTGACAAAAGGCAGGATCAGTGAAGAGAAAGCAGAGGAGGTAATAATTGGTTTATCAGTGATGTCATGTATTTATTGGCTAATTGCACGTTTTTTATTTGCAAATGGGATGCAATGTTTGTTCAAATTTGTGAAACCTGTTATTTCTAATGTTTGCAACCAAGCCCCAACTTTCTTGGGATACATGCCTTCTTTTTTAATGGAATTAATCTATACTTTTAAAATTACAATTTAATCACTGGCTTTAATTGTAAGGTTCAAGGGAATCATGTTATAAGCTAATATCTAGTGTTAATTATCAACCCTGCGAGCAGCTTCTAGTGAATTTTTTAGTACTCTTTTCCAAATAAGCCAAACGATTTGGTCGCCATTTGAAAATTTGAGGATAAGTGGGTTTGATCTTCTACTGATTTTTAATTGCTTATCTCATGTATAAATTGTGCCTGTATAGGTAAGGAATTTCTTGGATGCAAATCGGAGTGTGGCTGTTCCAAAACCAGCTGCAGAGGTGGCAGTCAAAGCATCGGCTAGGGTTCGGGTTCCTTATGGAGAAAGGGCAAAAGTGTCAAAGAACCCTGCAGGAAAGAGGCTATTTGAAGTGATGGAGGCTAAGCAGACTAATCTTTGTGTGGCTGCCGATGTGGCGACTGCCAAAGAGTTGCTCGAAATAGCTGATAAGGTTAGTAAATTCCTATAACATTTCATAATAATACCTTTTTCTTAGTTCTAAAGCATTTATGTAGGTAAATATAATTGCAGATGGATTTTGTATTGCTAAGATTTCAATTTGTTTGATGTTTTTCATAACTTGTGTAGGTTGGACCAGAAATTTGCTTATTGAAGACCCATGTCGACATTTTGTCTGATTTTACACCTGAATTTGGTTCTCAACTCCGTCAAGTGAGTAGTAGCCTTGCTATTTTTTATTACACTTTCTTATTATTAGCCTTATCCAGTGTGTAACTCTAGTTCTTCAATCAAATATATCTGACTCAATTTTGTTTCCATCTCGCTAAAGATTGCAGATAAGCACAATTTCTTGATCTTTGAAGACCGCAAGTTCGCTGACATTGGTAATACTGTAACCATGCAATACGAAGGGTGAGTTCGCAAACTATTATCAGATTCATATTTTATTTCCTTGTCCGTCGATATATAACTAAGAGTTTGCTCCAATCTTGTTGCAGAGGAATATTTCGCATTTTGGATTGGGCCGATATAACCAATGCACACATCATCCCTGGACCAGGAATTGTTGATGGTCTCAAGTTGAAGGTTCATTTAATCTTTTCTATAGCAATAAAGCTTTTTAATTCAACATTATCAGTTTAAGCAATCAAATCTAACTTGCATTGCTCTTTTTTTTTATCTTTTTTCTTTTTCATTGTAAAAACTAGGGTTTGTCAAAGGGAAGGGGGCTACTTTTGTTGGCTGAGATGAGCTCGAAAGGCAACCTCGCACAGGGAGATTACACAGAAGCTGCAGTCAAAATAGCCGAGCAGCATTCTGATTTTGTAATTGGGTTTATATCTGTTAACCCAGCATCATGGAAGTGGGGCCCATCTGATCCATCTTTCATTCATGCAACACCTGGTGTACAAATGGTTTCTGGTGGTGACTCTTTGGGCCAACAGTACAACACTCCTTATTCTGTAAGTTTTGGTTATTTCACTCCCTTATTTTCTTTTTGTTACGTATATTATACTGTATGGGTGCATTGATAATTGATTTCCTGAGTTTGGCACCAAGGAAGACCCTAAAAAAGAAAGAAAAAAGCTTGACTTAAGAAACAAAAGGCATACAAATTGTTCATAGCCAGGGGCCGATTTAAATTACACTACATTAGTTTATTCAACCCCCTTAATCTCACTATTGCACAACTGGTATGATGTCTGGTACATCGTCATAATCAGCAAGTATTGTAATTTTGCAAACTTGACCTCTTAGTTCCAGCATTACTGTACCTATATGAGTCTTGATGGCAAGCATTACTGTACCTATGCAAAGTCCTAATGGTACAATCTTAAATTTCTATACTAAGAAAAATATTTGATGAGTGCAGGTGATAAATGATAGGGGCAGTGATATAATAATAGTTGGTCGTGGGATTATAAAGGCTAGTAACCCAGCTGAAACTGCAAGAGAGTACCGGGTTCAAGGATGGGAGGCATACAAAGCCAGCTGCTCTTAAGTCCTCTATGAATTACTTAAAAGCCCAGTGAATTAATAATAACCTATTGCTTTTGATTTAAGTGATTTGGTTAAGGGAGTATTTTGTTGCCGCATAATATATATTAGTGCAGTAGGATTTATGCCGGGTATTTAGTAAATTCTGGTGGCCTGAAATTTTGTGGTTATTTTCTTGTGCACTTGATGTAACAGTAATACTCCAATGAGGATTTTTTTGTTCACCAAGAGGGTTTTGATGTGAGCCATTTGTGTTGTGCGCGTGCATTCGTGTGCTTGTGATGTTTCTGCCGATTTGGGGTTTCAAGTGGAAACTATATATATTTCTGCTTGGAGATAAGGATGAGTACATGGTATGTTATGGTATGGAATAGCAGCTACTAGGAGTTCAATTTGAAAGGGGACTTATTGGTTTTGTTGTCCGATTGTGAATTTGTGACTATGGTAATATCTTTTTAAATTGGCATTAAAACCAGAATTTAAGGGCACATAGTGAAAATCGTAGCAGAGCTTGTATGTTGACAACAACCTTAGCGTGATGCCTTGCTACTTTTTGGCTTTATAGGCTTTGGAAAGCTATGAAAATAGCCAAGGAAATAAGAAGTGTGTAAAAGAATTGAAGTATAATTGTATAAACAAGGGAATATCCAAAGAAAATGTTGGAACAGTAAAAGAGTACAGAAGGGGCGATAAGATTTATTTTTATAGTACTGTTATATATATTGTTCATTATCAAATTGCAGATGGACAAGGCAAGCATATTATTTGGAGCTTTCATATTTTTTTTTTTCATATTTTTACCAAAACTCTTAGCTTTCCTCCATTTATTTAATTACATTGGTTATCCATAAAGGCATTAATGATATTAATCCTAGGAAGTAGGAAGAGTACTGGACTACTGGTCACTGGCATCCACAGGTAAGTAATTTGATTATACTAAACACACATGTCAAGCTATAATTTGCTCTCAAAATTTCCCAATTTACTACATCTATTACAAAATTATTTCAGATAGTGAGACGAAGATTCAAAACATAGAAATTAATCAATCTTGCTACCACAAAAACGCCAATCAAAACCAATTCCCACAAACTCGTGCCAAATGTTCAAAATTTCGTGAAGAGTCTATGAAAGTATTGAATATATTTCATGATACTCTTTATTTTTTTTTAATGAAATTTCGTGAATTATCATGATTTAAGGCCGTAGAGATTACGAAAAAAACATTATTTGTCGTACATTGTTTCGAACGGAAATATTATTCGAGAACAAAAAATGCAGATTCTATGATTTTTATTTTGGAGTCGGATGCTGATATGTAAAGTTTTGAATTTATTTATTGTTAATTCAAAAATTTTAAAACATCAAGCTAAGAAGGGATTAATAGAATTCACGAAACTGGAAAAAACACAGTAATTCAAATTTTGAAATAATACATATTCATTAATTGAATATGTATCTGAATCATACATAATATATCTAATTTATTATTTTTATAGGTTTTGTGAAAGCCATCATGGATTGTTATAATATTTACAAAAGTTCAATTTTATTTGATAATTAAAATCAAACATTAATAAATAATACTTAATTTAGAGCCTTTGATGAATAATTAGGAAACTTTTTTTGAAAATCTTCAAAATGAAAATACTTATTTATATTTTAGTATGATATCAATTGACAACCCTTCTAAATATAATCATAGTCTATTAAGAAGGTTGAAAATATAAAATTCTCTTGTTTTTTTCTTTTTTGAGAAAATACAATAACATATGGAACTCATTATGTCAAATGAAGAATTAAAATTCAATGATATTATATCCAAAGCTAAGACAGAGAAATTGTGAGTCCATGTTTCCTCTACCTCTATATATAGTATATAATAATTAAATAGTTTCTCTCTATTTATATTAATTTGATATAGGTCTTGTTCCATTAATTATATTAATTAACTATGCTTCAAGTCTTCTCTCAAATATCAATTGCCATTTTTTTTTGTTTCCGAAAAACTAACATGTCTTTAACTATGACACATAGTATAATATTATTGATTAAATGAATGCAAAATAAGAAGAATAAATTTTAGTGTGTGACAACTGCGAAAAGATACTAAAGTTAAAAGATCATTATAAACAGATAATGAAATAAATAAATAAGAAAAAAAATTAAATGATATTATTAACATTTTGTATAATTGTATAAGATAATTATCTATTTTTAGCCACACTTGTGAGAATATATATATCAAAGAGGCTACAAACTAGTTGGAAGGGTACCTACTATATCATTACTCAACAACCACACATATCATAATAGATAATTATGCAAATGGTGATTAATTGTATATGTTGGAGTTTATTAAAATTAGACCGTTTTGTATTGATAATTAATATGGTTGTTGATGAGTCTCAAGATATTGAAATTATGGATTAACCCACCAATGAATGTAATTTGTTGCATTTATGTTAAGTTTTAATACAATATTGACAAAAAGATAATATAAAGTTAAGAAACATTAATAGGAAGAATTAAAAAAGATTGTATTATATTTTTAAAAATAGGGAGAGCCTAGCTATCCCCCGTCAATCATCTCCCATTTCATCCCCCATCAGCACATTGATTAAGTGGGAGGACTGCATAATTGTCAGCGCATTTTAAGAATTTGCGGAAAAATATTCATCTGTAACACATCATCCATCTATATGAAGGTATTCACATTTGCAATAGAAGCATATTTGGATACATTACAACATTCAGCGTATTAAGAAAGTAGAGGACCACAAACAACATATGTGGGAACCGCATAACCATCAGCGCATTAATTAAGTAGGGAGACCGCTAACCGTCAGCACATTAATTAAGTGGAGGGACCGTAAAACCGTCAACGTATTTTAGGAATTTGCGGAAAAGTATTCATCTGTAACACAACTAGTATTCATCCATCTATATGAAGGTACTCATCTTTGCAATAGAAGTATATTTGGACACATCACTCACTCATCTTTTACACGTTTTTAGAGATGTGTTTTTTTTTCTCCGTTCAATCTAACCAATATTTCTGACGATCTGTGAGGAATTTTGCAAATCTAAAATCACGAACGTCTTCTACACAATTTTCTCTTTCAAATGAGATCCATGATGACATACTTTCGAGTTGTCCGTTGCACAAGTATTCATACCTCGTCGCAAGTATTCATCTCTCATCGAGCAAGTATTCATCATCGTCGTGTAAGTGTAAATAGTTAATGTACCAAGAGTATTACAAACATATGTGCATACCTCGATTAATTTTACAAGAGCAGCCGAATAGTATTCATCCATAAGATATCAAGTATTCATACATATACGTTAAAGTATTTATACCTAAGATATCAAGTATTCATTCATACACGTTGAAGTATTCATCTCTAAAACATCAAGTATTCATTCATACACCTCTAATTTTTTCAAAATTTATTTTTCTGTCATTTCTTAGTACTTAGTACGCACTGGTCTAATTCACCATTAATGAAGCTTTGTTCTTTGCAAATAACTCGCTACTGCATGAGGAAGAGGAACATAGACACGATGGATCTGACCCGGCGGTCGACAGTGATGGATCTAACCCGGCGGAGGCGGAGGTGGGAGAGGGAGGCGGCGGATGTGGGAGAGGGAGGCGGAGGTGGGGAGGAGGAGGTGGGAGAGGGAGGCGGAGGCGGAGAGGGAGAGGTGGGAGAGACGGGTAGAGGCGGAGGTGGAAGGCGGAGGTGGGAGAGGGAGGGGAGAGAGGAAAGAAATAAAGGGAGAAAATTGGGTAATTAATTTGTAGGAACCATTAGGTAGTTAGAATTTGTAATTATAGTTAGAAGAGAAAGTTAGTTAGTTGAGGGATAAAATGGGGGATGGATAGATGGGGAAAAAATATAATTACCTTAAAAATAATACAATCATCCAATCTCACATTAGTCACATTTAACGGAATCAGAAAATGATAAATGTATATGTATCAAATCAAACGGTGTAAATTAGATTAAAAAATCTTACTAAAAATATAAGGGCAATTAATTGAAGCCTTAGTATATATTCACATTTCACAACGACAGTTAGGTCTCTCTCTCTCTCTTTTTTTTTTTTTTTTTGTTTTTTGTGAAGGCTTATCTCCAAGCCTTATCCTTCTTATAGCAAATTGCGGTTAATATATACAAGGACAAGACCTTTGTTTTAAATTTTTACATCATAATCTCATTTGTTAGTCTAGGATTTATAATATTCAATGTATTTGATCTGTTCGGATATTTTTTTCAACTCCTAATTAATATAAATTGGTTGCGACGCTCTTTTTTTTTTTTAATAAAATAACCACTATATTTCTTAAGTTTAAATCATTAATTATATGTTAAGATAAGACGTACCTTAATATATATTTCAATTGTATGTTAAAACTAATGAAAAAATAAATAGTAACCTGAATTATTTAATTATGATGAGTGTAACTGATTGGATTAACCCGGACTATAATCAGACGGCCCGGATCTAACCTCAAAATTTGAGTTGCCTCAGAGGATCCGGCCTCATTTAAGTTTTAACCCACAAGCCCCATGCAGAAGGTCAAACATAACAAAATGGAAGTACTGTATCAGGATAACATAACAAAATGGATTTTATAATGAGGAGGGATCAAGTTACAACAAAGTTATAACAACTATTTTTTTCATTTTCAAAGTCCAAATCGTCGATCCAAACCGTTCAACATGATCTCCACAATTAAATGTGCTTGCAGATCAAATTTTACATTTTTTTGAATTTTTTTACTATTTATTAAGATGAGTACAAAATTCAATGGTCTGAATATGACTATTTTTTGTAAAATATTTAATAAATAGTAAAAAAATTCAAAAAAAATGTAAAATTTGATCTGCAAGCACATTTAATTGTGGAGATCATATTGAACGGTTTGGATCGACGATTTAGACTTTGAAAATGAAAAAAATAATTATTGTAACTTTGTTGTAACTCAAATTTGTTGTAACTTGATCCCTCCTCTTTTATAATTTATCTAGTTTGGGATGTAATATACTAATATGTAAGCTGCAAATTGTAAGGCCTACGGGCATTTGTCTGAAAAAAAGAAGAAAGAAAATGGATCTGGTTTTATCTTACATCACCCTCTTCCTCTCCTTCCTCCTGCTCCTTCTTATCGTCCGATGTACCGGCACCACCCGTACCAGCACCAATTACTGCCCATATCCAAACCCAATCTTGGGCAACCTCATCCCATTCCTTCAAAACCGCCACCGTTTCCTTGACTGGGCAGCGTCCCTTCTCAATCTCTCCCCAACCGCCACGATTGAAGTCGTTGCCCCTTTCTCCCTCTCTCATGGCATCGCAACGGCTGATCAATCAGTTGTTAACCACCTCCTGATTTCCAACTTCCACACATATGTCAAGGGTCGTCGTCTCCAGTCAGCACTGTCTGATTTGTTAGGTAATGGATTGTTCATAGCAGATGGTCATTTGTGGTCTCTCCAACGTAAGATTGCCAGCCGAGAATTCACCACTCGATCGCTTCGGAGCTTCTCGGCTGATGTCTTCCAGTCTCATATACACAACCGGCTCCTTCCTGTACTCTCTGCCGCTGCCACGTCAAATGAGGTTATTGACCTACAAGATGTACTCAAGAGGTTTTCTTTTGATAGCATATGCTCTATTTCATTTGGTCATGATTCAGGTTCTCTTGGTGTGGACCGAGATAGACAACAGCATAAGCTATTTTTCAATGCCTTCGATGATGCGGTGGAGATCTCCACCAATCGTCTTTTTTCTCCCATTCCCTTTCTATGGATTGCCATGCGATTTTTCAATGTCGGATCTGAGCGGAGGCTCAAGGAAGCCATAGAAACCATCAACAAATTTGCTATGGAGATAATTCAATCAAAAGAGGACCAGTTACAAGTGTCACAGAAACAAGATTTGCTTTCACGATTCATGGCTGCGATCGAAGAGAAAGATTCTAGCTATGACAAACTCAGCACGATGTTCAAGGACCCGAAAGAGAAGCGCAGATTTTTGAGGGATGTGATTGTGAGTTTTGTGCTTGCAGGAAAAGACACAACCTCATCAGGTCTTACTTGGTTTTTCTGGCTTATTTCCACAAACCCAAAAATTGAGATAAAAATCTATGAAGATATCTCATCCATTAATGAAAATTACGATTATGAAGAGCTCAAGGGGTTAAATTACCTCCATGCGGCAATCTCCGAATCACTACGTCTATACCCACCAGTCCCGATCAACTCAAGAGTTGTAAAAAATGACGATATACTGCCAGACGGGACCCGTGTGCGTGCTGGGTGGTTTGCTGATTACTCAGCCTACGCAATGGGAAGAGATCAGAGGCTGTGGGGTTTAGATGCTGATGCATTCATCCCGGAGCGGTGGTTGGATGACAAAGGTCAATTTCTCGGGGTTGATTCGTGTAAATTCCCGGTTTTTCATGCCGGGCCAAGGGCATGTCTTGGCAGGGAGATGGCATATGTCCAGATGAAAGCAGTTGTTGCGGCTGTGCTCAAGATGTTCCGTCTGGAGCCGGTTGGTGTTAAAAATGTGCCGCCGGCATATGAGATGGCAGTGACACTCAGGATGAAAGGAGGGTTGCCGGTACATGTAAAGAAGAGGTAGATTAGCTGAATCAATCGTGTTTTACAATTTGTACTGGAGACTGTTAAATAAAATGATTAAAATCATGTTGGGTTTTTGCTCACACAGCCGGGTCAACTATTTCGAAATAAGCAAGTTGCTCTTTGTCAATGAGTGAGGCTTACATCGATCCGTACTAATATATATATAGAGGAGGGATCGGATGACACCTCTTTTTGGTGACATCCGAAGTTACCACATTCATTTTTTTCATTTTCAAAGTCCAAATCGTCGATCCAAACCGTTCAACATGATCTCCACAATAAAATGTACTTGCAGATCAAATTTTATATTTTTTTGAATTTTTTTACTATTTATTAAGTATTTTACAAAAAAACAGCCATACTTAGACCATTGAATTTTGTACCCATCTTAATAAATAGTAAAAAAAATCAAAAAAATATAAAATTTGATCTGCAATTACATTTTATTTAGATAATCATGTTGAACAGTTTGGATCGACGATTTAGACTTTGAAAATGAAAAAAATGAATGTGGTAACTCGGATGTCACCAAAAAGAGGTGTCATCCGATCCCTCCTCTATATATATATATATATATAGAGTAAGGCTACGGTGCTTTGCAAAGTAAACCAACCCCTTTACTTCGGGCCATTTTTTGGATTTTGAAAATTCAAACAACCGATCCGAACCGTTCAACATGTTCTAAATATTGAAATGTGCTTGGAGACCAAATTTTACATTTTTTGGAATTTTTTTACTATTTATTAAGCCACTTTGAAAATCGCTGATCCAACGGTGAACAGTAAAAAACAGTAAAATTTTCTGGACCACTGGATCAGAAACTTTCAAAGTGGCTTAATAAATAGTAAAAAAATTCCAAAAAATGTAAAATTTGGTCTCCAAGTACATTTCAATATTTAGAACATGTTGAACGGTTCGGATCGGTTGTTTAGATTTTCAAAATCCAAAAAGTGGTCCGAAGTAAAGGGGTGGGTTTACTTTGCAAAGCACCGTAGCCTTACTCTATATATATATATATATATATATATATATATTTTTTTTTTTTCAAATTTCAAATAATTTATCTGCACCGTTCAGCACGATATTCATACAAAAAATATATTTAAAGATCAATTTTTTATTTTTTTATTTTTTTTGCTATTTTGTAGAATACAAAATTAGTAGAAAATCATATAATTTAAAAATTCTAGACCATTTAAATAGTATTTTTCAACCTATCTAAAAAAGTCCAATTTTTAATTACATTTTCATATAAAGATTATGTTGAGCAGTTGAGATTGACCATTTAATCGTCTTTTTCTCAAAATCGTGACAAATGTTACATGCAAATCATTCAATTACCACAACTATCCTTAATCACTATTAGTGGTGATTTTTAACCACTAATAAGGAATGCTTTTGAATTGAACAAGATGCAAGCAGGAATGTCGAAAGATCACAATTTTTAGCCACAGATGGAACTGACTGGCACAAGACAAGGCAAACCCCACTAATGACAGACTAATATCCAATTTTTTTTTTTTTTTTGAAAACCTTTGCAGAGACTGCGAAGACGTGAGGGGAATCGAACAGTCGACTTTTGGATAACCAACAGTCCTAGAACTTTCTTCTTAGCTAACTGTGCTACCTCCCTTTTCTCTAATATCCTAAGACTATGCACAATTATTCATACAAAGGAGGCACATAGACATATATAACAAAAGAAAAATGTTTGTTATTTTTCTTTTGTTATATATATATATATCTATGTGCCTCCTTTGTATGAATCAGGCGTAGTTAGTTCATAAGGACCTGTTGGACTAGAAATTTGTAAGAGCAAGTCCAGCTAGAAATCCTCAGTCCTAATTTATCTCGTTGTCAATCAAAGAACAATTCAAAATTGGAGGCCCATATTCACAAAATTTTAAGATCCAAACCCACTGGATTTTAGGAATGTCAAATTTAAACTTCTCTTATGCACTGACATATCACATATCGTCTTTTTAAGTCGATAATAACAACAAAAATTGTGGCAACAATGATTATCACCTAATTTTGTTAGGTCTGGGTGCTTTTCTTCTGGTATTTAAAGCTGTTTATTTTGGAGGAGTATAGAGAGACAGTGAAAAGCTTGCGTATGTTGATTGTTGAAGCAAAATGCATGGCATATCAAACATTTTTCTTTCCTATATGAAAATTAAATTTCTTGAGTCATAAAGAATTTCTAAAAAAGGAAAAAGAAAAGGGAAAAGGGAAAATAACTCCCATAAGTGGGTGTACCAAACTGTGTTTTTATGTATCTGAAACTGGCTCTGGGTAAAAAGGCATTTCACAAACAGAAAAAAACATAAAAAAAAAAACGGCACGACCAAAAGTCGAGTGGCCATATCAATATTATGAACTAAATCGGGAGACGATGAACCAAATACGCCATAAATTTTCTCTGCAATAGAAATAATCAAGAACTTGAGCAAGTTTATATTTATAATTACATCCAATGATCTGCATAACCGTTCTATCAAGGTCCGATACATCACATGGTGATAAAATTAATTATCACTTTCCGTGCATATTCTCGCCTCGGCTTGTCGTTTCCTCGTGCACCAAGGCCATCCGGCTTGAGCTTTCATATACCCAACTCATTTATTGACTATATCTTTGGTATCAATTTTTTCATCCCTCCACTAGCTTTATCCTGACAATGTTCAGAAATATGCTCAAATAGTGTGACTAATCTGGAGGATTGGCCATATCTTTCGAAAGAGCTCAATGGCTTTTGTTTCTGGGTTCACTGGTTCAAAGACCAAATTTGAGACATGACTACATAATAAATTTCCATATATTAAATAAATGCAATTTAAAATATATAAGATTTGAAGAGCCACAACATATCTCTATATAAACGCGAAAGCAGAATGATGCTCTATCAGTATTCTGAAAAACCCCTAATTCTTTTTTTCTAAACATTTCAAGCTTAAGCTCTTAAAATGGCGACATACCCAAGCACTTCCACCCTCCAGATAGCGGTATTGGCATCAAATGATTCCAGACACATTTGCCAGTTATTCAATCTCGCAACATCAATCGCCGAGCTAGGCCACTATGTTTCTTTTACCTCCACTCCATCAGGTATCAAAGCTATAACCATAGATCCATCAAATCCAAAACCCTCAAATTTGGATTTGGTTCCTCTTCCAGGAGACAACGCAACCATTTTGAAAGAGGAATTCAGTAAGTTTTTGCTGCATGTTACTCAAGATATTGATTGGGTATTATTTGATATTTCTACTTTTTGGGTCCCAGAAATCTGTGAGAATTTAGGTATCCATACTGCATATGTTACTTTTGCGAGTACCATTGAAAATATCTTTGTTTGGCCGGCCGTATGTGAACCTGACGGACAGACTATAAAACGAATAATGCCCCAGGAATTCGGTTCAACAATAGCGTACAGTTTCAAGGAAGCTTTGGCAGTACTAAAACACCTTTTATCGTGTGATTCACAAAACTTACCGTTGTACAACAGGATTAAGAAAGCAATCACAACATGCAACGTGATAGCTATGCCAAGCTATTATGAGCTCGATGAAATATTGCCACAACATCCTGATCAATTTTTCCATAAGCACGTTCTTTCTTTAGGCCATCTGCCGCAAACCGCTACAAATGCGGGGGATAATAATTATTTGATGAACTCAGCCATTATCCAAGAATGGTTAGACAAGAAGCGTCAGTGCTCCGTAGTCTATATTGCATTTGATACTGAAATTCCTCTAACTCATTATCAAGTTCTTGCAATAGCTGGGGGGCTGGAGGGATCCCGCTTTCCGTTCATTTGGATAATAAGGAACCCACTAGGGGATCAAACACTTGACCTTCCAGATGGATTTGTGGAAAGAACAATTGAGTATTGTCTTGTGTGCAAACAGTGGGTCCTGCATGCAGATATCCTAAGTCATCCATCTGTCGGCGGCTTCTTAACCAATGGTAATTGGAATTTGTGCATAGAAGCACTTGATTTCGGCATCCCTCTAATTTTAGTTCCAAATTCAACTGCTGAAGTGCCTAATACACAAGTATTACAAGAAAATAGATTTGGATGCGAGGTCAAGAGGGACCCGTTCTTGGGGATTTTCTTCGCTGAGCACGTTTACCAGGTGTTGAAGTTTGTCATGGTTGATCAAGGTGGCGAGGAGGTAAGACAACGCGTGATGGCCATGAAAGGTGTCTTCACTAATCTCCGATATCAATATCTGAAGAGTTTTCTGTATCGCCTCAATGAAATAAAGAAGCAGAAGGTGCTATGCAAATTTTATGGATGTGTTATGTGCAAAGACCAAAGGGAGAACATTGGGGCGTACCAGCAAGATTAATTTCAAGCAATCTGAAGACTCAAATGAAATGTGAAATTTGATTGTTTCTAGCATTTTCTTTTTTCTCAGTGGGATGGGTTATAAAATGAGCATTGTGGAGATTAATAGACTCGTAATATGGATTTTTTTTCATTTAGAGGTTTAGAATTATAAGGTTTCTTGTTATGTTTATGATTTTGATATGTTGTAACATATTGTGTTTCGGTAATATGAAGCTGGTGGTGCTTGTATTTGATACACTTTCATTCTGAGAAAGAAAGAAAAAAAAAAAAAACTCAAACCATTCTGAGAAAGCTGGTGGTGCTTTTTGTTGCTCTCATATTCCTCTTATGCATGTGCAATTAAGCGCAGACTGAGATTTGAGTTTAATTATTTTCAAAGGCAAGCACTGATTATTAAATAGAGAAATTCATTGAGTTGGATTACAGTCATAATATATTAACTATTCAATGATGAAGGTGGGTCATTTGGCCTGCTCATTAGAATTCCTATTTTGAGGAATGATCATCAGAATTTAATAATAAAATTCATATACCTGCTTGATAATATTTTTGTTTCATATTATTTGGTTGTCTGCCCTTGTATGAACTTTTACTATATACTTATTGATCATAGGTAGCAATCAATTAAACATAATAGTAACCCTCAATGTATAATATAATATATTATTATGCAATATGTATTAAACTTACACAATCTATATATATATATATATATAGAGAGAGAGAGAGTTGGACTACGGTGCTTCGCGAAGTAAAGCGAGTGTTTTACTTCACACTCATATTTTGCGGTTTCAAAGTTTAAAATGTCGATCCAAACCGTTCAAATTGATCTCCATATTAAATTGTGCTTGGAGACCAAATTTTACATTTTTTGGAAATTTTTTACTATTTCTTTAGAATTTTTGAAAATTGTTGTTTTTGATGGTCTAGGATTTTTTGAAAAAGAGCGATTTTCAAAAATTCTAAAAAAATAGTAAACAAATTCCAAAAAATGTAAAATTTGGTCTCCAAGCACAATTTAATATGGAGATCAACTTGAATAGTTCGGATCAACGTTTTGAAGTTTCAAATTGAAGATATAGACGTGAAGTAAAACACTCGTTTTACTTCGCGAAGTACCATAGCCCAACTCTATATATATGTGTGTGTCCTACTAAATTAAGTTTGACTATGTATGAAATTAAATCAATGGTTTAAATAGCGATTATAGCGGTATAGCGGGACGGTTAAAAAAAATAAGCAATTGCACTAAGTAGCTAGCTATAGCTAGCTATAGCGCCGATAGCTAGCTATATATCGCCCATAGCGCCATAGCTTTTAGGGTCCAAAAAAGCTATAGCGCAGCTATAGCTAGCTATTTAGAACCCTGAATTAAATGCTTGGTTTTCATTAAAAGAAAAATGCATAACAACATGTTAATATTGTACCGATCATGTAAGTGATTCTAGTAAATCGATCTTCTGTAACACAACAACATTAATTTGACTAGAAATAATGAGCCTAGCTAAAGGAGAAAAGGGAAAACCATTTAAGGTCTATTAGTGTATATTGGGCCTTTGTTGGGCCCAGATTGAGTTAAACCTCGCTGAATGTAAACCAAATTGGTTCTTTGTTCTTACAATTGATGTTCAACATTGCCTAAAAATATTCTTTTTAGGGTAACATATATAGCGAGTAAGCGGTATACATGCATATATTATTATTTCTCGCTCATAAGTTAGCAAGATCAAGCACCCCCTTTCCTCCCAACCTCTCCACACGGATACACTTACTGTAGTCTCCAGCACATATATGCATGCAATGTCAATGTCAATGTCAAACAAGAACGCCAAGAAATGCACCTCCAACTCAATACCACCCTCCAACTGGTGCTCCTATCCCACATTCTTCATCTCTCTGCGCCACCGCACCCACAAACTCCCCAACTCTCCACCACCGCCTCCAAACCATCTCTCCCCTGACTGCAAGAAGAGGCTGAGGGAGCTTGAGAGAGACATCAACAGTCTCAAGGCAAGAATACATCATTCCATTCCCACCAACAGGCATCTCACCGTTGGAGATGACAGAGACGGAGATGAGGCCCCCCCTGCAGCGAGGTTTCAGGACGGGAGCTTTCTACATGAGATCACTAGCATCGGGAAGCCGTGGGACCGGTTGTGCATGCACGTCTCATTACCTACTGTAGCTGAAGAGGCCACAACTGCAGCTGAGGTTTTGCAAAGAATGACAAAGATGAAGATATCAGACTTGTGTAAATGCCTGATGAGCCTAATGCCAATGGCCGACATAACCGGCCTCAAGTCCACGGGTCCCGCCATTCAGCCTTTCCATCCAGAGAATGACCTAGACTTCCTGATCGAAGCGATCCTCTTCGACTCTGTTAAAAAATTTGAGGAACTAGTCCTGGAGGGACTAAAGATCCAATTAATGGGTGTCACCAGGAGCTCAGAAAATTACACAGAAGCCATTGCCGTTGCCAGCACAGATCTTGAGGCAAGAGCGAGTACATCAACGGCCAGCAGTGATTGTATTGTGCTGGTGGTCTTGATCCAGGTGAGAGACCCAAAAGAGGAATTTGGGTCTGTTGGCGAGCTCATGATTGGGCTGATTGAGGCCCAATTAGGAGAGAATGGGACTCTTCAATTTAGCATACAGGAGGTGCATGTGGCAGGGCTCAACCTTGCAAGAAACAAGATTGCTGGGAGAGATTTTCTATGGAGCGCTTCTTTAAAATGCTGTGGCGGGTCAGATGAGTTGGAGGTAATAACAAGGAACCCAGACCGTCTTTTTCCTTGTTCAAAATAAATGCATGTACTCATTTGGATTAATAGACTGGTCATTTGGAACTTTTCATTTAGAGGTTTAGAATTATATATAAGGTTTCTTGTTGTAACAGATTGTGTTTCAGTAATATGAAGCTGGCAGTGCTTATATTTGACACCTTCATTCTGAAAAAGAAAAAACAAATTTAACCATTCATGTTCTGTTGAATGTTTCTAATCTTCAATTTCAGTGTTCTTTTGCTTGTGTTTGTTGCTCTCATATCCTCTTATGCATGTGCTATTCTTCTTATTCCTCTCATATTCATATTATTTGGTTTTGTGCCCTTGTATGAACTTTTATTATATACTAATTGACAAAAGGGGTTGATATATGAAATGCTTGGTTTCGTAATAGAAAAATATCATACCAACATGTTAATATTAATTGTACCGATCATGTAAGTGATTCTAGTAAATCTCCGATAAAATAGGTTGACAAGTTTATGTGATGTTTGGATAATTGGATGGGACTACATTTGACTAAAAATAATGAGCCTCAAGGAGAAAAGGGAAAAACTTTAAGGTCTATTTAGTGTATATTAGGCCTTCTTCAGGTCCAGAGGAGAACCTCGCTGAATGTAAACCAAATTAGTTCTCTGTTCTTACAGTTGATGTTCAACATTGCCTACATTTTAGGATACCATAACAGGTAAAAACCGGAGAAGAAGCCGAGTGCATAAACTGGCTGTGTTTGCATTTTTTTTTTTCTGGATATAGGTGTGGATACAAATTAAATTTGATATTGAATGTATAGCCATATTAATTATGTCTAACTCGAGAAATAGTCTGACAACACACTTTTAAAGCACAATTTCATATAATGATGTTATTTCACACAAAAAAAATTCAGTCACCGATTGAATAAAATTGATACTGAAGATATAGTCGAATAGTGAGTTGGGCGTATGAAAGCTCGAACTAGATGGTCTTGGTGCATGAGGAAACGAAAAGCCTGGAATATGCTTGAAAAACGATAATTAATTTAATTACAAAACCTACTCAAATTCATGATTACTGTCAGGTGCAGTAAAAATTTATGGTGTATTTGGTTCATTGGTCACCTGAACCAGTAAAAATTTATGTGCCTCTGTTACAATGAAGAACCAGTAGTGATTTGGGGAAATTCATAACGACCTGTTAGACTAGATACTGGTAAGAGCCAGTCCAGCTAACAATGTCCTAATTTATCTCGTTGTAACATCATTACACCAGACTATCAGAGAACAAATCAATATTGAAGGTTCATATTCACAAATTTTAAAGATAACCTTTTCTTGTACACTAACATTTGGGCTTTTTAAGTCAATGATCACAAGTTCACAACAAACAATAATGGCAACTATAATAACAATAATTGCGCATAGTCTGATAATCAATATGACAATTGTACTTTTGTTTTCCTTTTTTTGTATTTCAATTTGAATATTAGTCTGCCAATTAATGTGCTTCGCCTTGTATTTGTGTCTGTTACGTTACAGCTAATGCAGGATTGAACTTTGAGAAAAAGTTTGGTTTGATGAATTTGGTATAATTGCAGAATGAGACGTGATTTTGTAATTATTTTGAATATGAAATATATTTGTATAATTTTTTCAAGAAAAGTGTAAAACTAGAAGTATAATCTGTAAAAATAAAATAAAAGGAGACAAAATATTATATTTATTTTTGTATCTTTTTAGTCCCTCCGCCCCTGCTAGGGGCCTAAAGGAGAGAGAAGCTTAAAAACTAATTAATATATCTTAAGCCCTTTACAGGTGGAGATATTTATAAATTATAATCGAAACTGTCTAATTCGCGTTAAGATTCGTGCATAGTGCTTGAAGATTCGGTCAGATCAAGCTCGTGTGAATCTTAACGCGAATCGGACTGGCGCCCTCCGCTTCCTATTTTCAGACATAAGTCTCCCAGTAGATGTCTTTAGATGTAAATCAAATTGTTGTATGTTTTTACAACTAAGATCAAAATTTCGCTTTGCTTTAATTATTTATTGATTTGATTTTATATTATGTGTTTTTTTAAGGTCGGTGCGTGAAATGCCCACTAACTAATTATGTTAATAAAGGAAAATTTTACAATGTTGGTGTAAATTTCAATTATATTATGTGTTTAACAATGAAGAACGAAGGACGTGTTGTACCAATATTTGATTAATTTAAATACAAATTGGAATTTCAGAATTTAAAGTAAAGCATTTTTATAATATGTTATAAATCAATGATTATGCTGTAAATAGATTACGTGTACTCGTCTTAAAATCAAAATAAATCATGTTCTGAAGCTAAACAAGATGTCTTGTATAATAAATTTTTGCTATAACTTATAAACCTTTACATAAAAGCAGTTATATTTTAATATTCTTAAAAAAAAATCTAAGCACCCAGAAAAAAGTGTAGATAATAAATACAATATCAAAGAAATTATAGCTAGATTACGGCAATACTGACACAAAACATTCAGTTGGATATTATTTTTTCAATTGTTCAATATGCATGATGAATGGCAAATCACATTTCAAATTGTACCAAATTTTGATGTACAACATATGCAAACTATATCACATTTCAAATTGTACCAAATTTTGATATGCAACATATGTAAAATATGTATTGTTGAAGGCCATATGCAATGTCTCCACCAAAAGAGCTCAAGGCTGTGCTCTACAACACCAGTACGGAGAGGAAAGGGAAAGAAGAGAAAGGAAGAAGCAACGTGCAGGTTTCCCTCGCTACAGTGAAACCTACACTCTGATTTGAAGGGTACACATTTTGGAACTTTCTATAGCGTGTTCCCCCGCATTCCCCTTGCTACAGTACCCACATTTTTCCTTTCCCTCTCTGATTATCTACTTCTTGAGCAAGTGAATAGCGTGGGCAGACCGTCGTTGTGCAGATTTCTCCTTCCCTTTAATGAAGGGGTTCTCCCCCTCTCTGGAGCACGCCCCAAGCGAGCCCATAAAAAATATTCAAGAGTTATCCAGAAACTATCAAATAAAATATATTGTAGTGTAGGATGTAGAAATATCTAGAGGAAGTCAAAAATATCTTAAATCTAGATGTTTCCTTGGCTCTCATGGGGTCTTGGTCTCCACTTTGAACCAAGCAAGTAAGAAAAGTAAGAAAAGAGAGAAAGTAAGAGGAAAAAAAAGTGTTGTGTAGTTGGGAATTCAGATCCTCTCCGGTACCGTAATAGGAAATCTTTTAGAATTATTGGATTTGGACCGTTCTTTTTAACTTGGCACGAATCTCAAAGCCCAATAATACTGCCCATGCGCTGGCCCGAATCTCAAAGTGGCTGGGAGTTAATCTCAATATGTAAAGTGAAGAAAGGAATCTTTTACAATATTGGAGAGGATACTTGTCCGAGGATGTTTAGGAAATATTGAGTAGTAGAGGTGTGATTGTAAGAGTTGTTTGAGTGAGTAATAAAATTAATTTGAATATAGTCTCTCTCAACTCAACAGGTATAATTTCACATTTATTAAATAAATTTATTGTGAATATTAAAAAAAAACAGCTCTAAAAACTTTTAAGTATTTCTTGACAAAATATTATTCTAGTTAGAAAATTATAATTATAAAGACATCATCTATTTCGTGATGAGCACGCGTATCAAATTTGAACCTATTTGGTAAACGTTTAGTCCTTCATGAAAAACTTTAAAAACTTTTGAATAACGAAATTTAATAACTTTTAAATAACGAAATTATTCTTAGTTTTATAGGGTCTTTTTTTAATATTGGACTACGTATGGCATTGCTACTTTTGATAGGGGCTGTTATGCATGTTTTAGTTGTGAACTTGTTTTTGTTATTGCTATGATGTATTAGGTTTCTGGTACCAGTTGAATATTGTAAGGTTTTCTGTTATATGAAAATTGTTGGCTTCTGCCACTTCTTTCCAAAAAAAAAATTTAATAACTTTAATAATAATAATATATCACTAATTAAATATCAAAGTGACTCAAATCTGATACACACTATGTTTAAATTATTAAAAATACATATAATTTAGATCTTCAGTTAAAATAATATTTTACAATATATTAAATTAATGTATATGTAAGCACATACTACAATTATTTTAAAAATAAATTGTTGTGGATATAACTGGTTCCCAATTTGAAACAAAATCAGTTTGAATCATTTGCACGGTGATTTTAATTCGGATCAATTCGATCTAAACATGTAATGTACATGACCTCTTTTTAAAATTAAGGAGGATTCAAATGTCTCGTTATATCTCACATTTTATATTTTTATTTTAAAATCTAAAATGTAAATTTAAATTGGATCTTCATATTTAAATTTACATGGAGATGTTTTTTTCTTAAAAAAATTGTTCGGTAGCTTAGTTGATATGAATTGATATGTGAATTCCATTGTACAATTACAATTACAAAGCGTAACAAGTGGGCACCCCAAATAATATCTCCCTTTCAAATTTTGGGGACAAGTTCATTTTCATGTGTACGGTGTACCCCGCAAATCTTGCATCGATATATTTTAGAAGGCCCCAGGCCTCGGGCCTCAGGCCCAGCAAAAATAAGATGTAACATGCATGCCCTTGGAAAAAGTAAAAATTACGGTATTCGTTCTCTCGCTTCTTGTTTTTTTTGTAAGATAAATTATGATAGCTCGAGCAACTTACAAAAATCCAATCAATATTCAGGAATAATGATTTTGTATATTTATTATTTAAGCGACAATCAATATCGTCTCAAGTACTAATTAGTTAACCAGTAGAGAAATAATGAAATTATATTCATCAAACCAAAAATAGATATAGTATAGAATTTATTTGCTATGTTTGCTGAATTCAGAGATAATTAACATTCACATCTCGTTATATTTGCTAAAGTTCATCAATTTTAAAGTTCAAACAGATGATCCAAACCACTCAACATAATATCTACGTTAAAATATGATTGGATATCAAAATTTTATATTTTTTGAAATTTTTTTACTATTTTTTAAGATAAGTACAAAATCACTATTTTTCATAAAATTGTGGACAATCCAAAAACAATGATTTTGTACCTATCTTAAATAATAGTATAAAATTTCCAAAAAATATAAAATTTGGTCTCCAATTATATTTTAACGTGGATATCATGTTGTGCGGTTCGGATCGTTTGTTTAAACTTTGAAATTGAAGATAAAGATGTTGGGGTACGATTGGAGCATGAAGCCCTCCTCATAAATAATATATAATAATATATATAACTGAAATCTAATTATTCAGATATCATATAGTGTATGATGAGAAATTGTTATTTGGGGTTCATTAGGGACTTATATGAAAGTTTTCCTAGAATGAAAATGATTTCGAGTGAGGGGAATCATCATAGGAAGAGACTTTGCACTGGGGCCCACACACATTGAAGCAAGGTTTTATTGCTGTCCAAGAGATGCCATCCATTGACATGTGCTCCTTCCTGATTTCTTGGTCTGCTTCAAGCTCTACATCTCAAGTGCATCCCTACCCCACAAAAATAAAAAATAATAAAACTAGGTACAACTTCATGACAAGTCCCTTTCCTTTTTGTTAATTTAATCTTATCATGGCAGCATATATGACAGTTTTTTCTATTTTTGAAAAAAAAAATTTAAATAACCAAAAAAGATGGCGGAAAATTTTCTCAAGTGCACCTTTGAATTGCAATGCACATAAATAACGTTCAATTAAGCTTTCATTCTGTGAGCCGTTTTTTATTTTTTTTATTTATTGGGACTCTGAATAAGCAGGGGAGAAAGGAACAAGGAAGTATTATTCAACTAAAATTTTTAAAATGTTACTTCTCCAGCGTAGAATTTTACTAGCTGTGTACTGTGTAATAAAAAAATTCCATTTTGTTGTATATTTCTAAACGGGATGATTCATGCAAACAAGCGCCGTTGAAATTCGTTTTACAATAACTCCACATGCAATTGTATATGGTCTCACATAAAAAAAAAATTGTATGTGGTCCAAGAGATATTCAAACGATCAATTCTGTCAAAACCGAAATAAAATAGTTAAATTAAATTTTTATTCGGGTTTTAAAATCTAACTGAATCAATCAAATTAAATTTGTAAATCGAATAACAACTATGTTACCCCGATACGCCACTTAGAGTACGTGTCGGATACGCCAGTTGGCCTATAAGCATACGTGGCGTATCCTTAACCACCCGATACGGTCGCCGATACACGTTGAAACGTGCCGATACGGCTCCTCTCTGCTCGGATACGGCGCCGATACACCAACAGATGCTTTATATTTCACCTGTGAGCTGCGCATGGACCGGAATGTTCTCTCCATTTCATTTTTTGTGCACCGTGAGCTGTGAACCGCGCGTAGACCAGTGAATTGAGCAAAAATTAGTGCCATCCGCGGGACTCAAACCTGGGTATTGTGGTGAATGCAACAACTACTTAACCACTACACTAACTTAATTTTGTTGTTACAATGCACCAGCTATTATATTTAACTTATACAAAATACTTTATCTATGATTTTTGATATTTAATTTATATAGTAATTATTAATATAATTAAAATAATAAAAAATAATATATAATTGACGTATCGTATCCGGGATTTTTGAAAATTACCGTATCCGTATCGTATCCGATACAATACCCGTACTCGTATCCATGCAACATAGAATAACAATCAAATAAAACTAAACTAAACTTGATTTGTTTGGTTGAATCTAAACAAAAGATGTTAATTAAATTTAAAAAAATTAAAATTCAATACATACATAAACACCCGACATTTTTATTAATATCCAAAGTTTAATACAAATTATTAATTATGCCCAGACTTCCAAACTTTCGCTAAAAATACCCAAACCGGCCAGAAAATGGCCGGTTTACTCCCCCCCTAAACCGGTCATTTTCTGGCCGGTTTACTCTTTCTTTATTTTTTTTAAAACCCACAAAAACCCCTATATATACCCCTTTTTCTCTCTCTCATCTCACAATTCTCTCATCTCTCAACCGAATTCTCTCTTCTTTGAGGTAATTTTTTTTTATCTAATTTAATTTTTAATTTATTAATTTTAGGGTTTATGATTTGGGATTTGGGATTTAGGTGTTAGAATTTAAATTATATTGTTGTAATTTAGTGTAATTAGCTAAATTGACCAATATTTAGTGTATTTGGTCTTTTTTACCATAATTAGGCTGATTTAGCGTAATTTTACCGAAATTAGCACGGTTGACCAATATTTAGGGTATTTTGGCCCTTTTTACCATAATTTTGCTAATTAAGCTTAATTTTACCGAAATTAGCACAGTTGACCAATGTTTATGGTATTTTGGCATTTTTACCATAATTAGACAAATTAAGCTTAATTTAGTGTAATTAGCACGATTGACCAATATTTTGGGTATTTTGGTCTTTTTTACCATAATTAGGCTAATTAAGCGTAATTTTACCGAAATTAGCAGAATTTACCAATATTTATGGTATTTTGGCCCTTTTTACCATAATTATGCTAATTAAGCGTCATTTGACCGAAATTAGCACGGTTGACCAATATTTATGTTATTTTGGCCTTTTTTCCATAATTAGGCTAATTAAGCTTAATGTTCGCTGTAGATTGAATGAACAAAGTTTTACCATAGCCTAAGCTGTGGAGTTTAAACCCTATTCAACTCTTGACGAAGATCGCAAGTGTACGATCCTGTCGTGTAGTTAGATCGGGTGTCGATCCACAGGGACGGTTTATTTTCTGAATCTAAACTATTCCTAGTTAGGTACTAGAAGTTTGAATGTTTGGGGTTTGTTTGTCTAATCCTAAGGTGTATGAACAAATCAAATGAAATGAAAGAATGTATTAACAATTGTATTAGCAATGTATGAATGGGTAAATGAATCAACTAAAAGTATGTATTTTGTACTAAGGTATAAAAGGTCGTTTCAAGGTTTCAGACTTTCATCTTCAACTTTGCTGCTCAAGACCTGCCACGCGACCCGCATACTATCGCATGCGACCCGTATGACGCAACCCGCATGCTTTCGCATGCGACCCGCTTGGCCTTAAGCGCCCTGGACCTGGCACGCGACCCGCAAGCTGAGGCTTATGTCACGCGACCCGCATGGCCCTTGAGCTGAGTCTGCACATGTCAGAAACTTATTGTTTTAAGTTGTGTAAGGCTAGACTGACCGTACCTAGTGTCACTGAACCTCAACTTTCGTGTGTTGGCTTAGCAGACCTGGTTTGGAATTGCAATTTCACCTTCTCAGGTCTAATCAAGCTGTTTGATCTAAACCTAAGTTCTCTATTCTGTTTACTAAAGGTATCTACAAGCTGAAGTAGAAACTTTCACCTTTCGGCTACTCATTGATCTACAAGCTGAATAGAAACTTTCACCTTTCGGCTACTCATTGACCTCACCTTTCGGTTCTCAGACCTACCTCAGGTACTTAACCTAATTTGCAAGAAACGTCAAGCCTTTGGTACAAGAAGAAATGCCAAAGGCATTCAACAGTAAGCAATCAAGAATCAAACAATTCAAATCAAGCAATCTCAAATAATACAAGAATCGAGAAACACAAAATAACAATAAGAATCAATCCATATGCATCATCAAGTAAAGTGTCAGACTACAAATCCAAACCCTCGAAACTACAGTATCTACTCAGACATCAATAAAATCGAAACAAGAGAGAGAGGAAGAAAGCAAATCATAGTGAGAGAAGAGGTAGTGAAGAGGATTGAAGCTTCAGTTGAGTCTTCTTCTCCAAGTCGACTCCTCTTCAGCTTTAGATGAGTTCCTCTCCTCTCCAAGTCGCCTCAGGAGCCAAGCTCCCTTCCTGGCGATCAGATCCCCTTTTTGGGAAGGTGTGTCGGGGGTCCTTTTCTCAATTCGCGCAGGCCTTATATAGGCATCTTAACGGGCTTAAATCGGGTCCTGACACAATTAACTCGACGCGGGTCATGTGCCAACTCATGCGGGTGGCGTCGAGCTTTCCGAAAAGTGGTCATACGCTCAAAACGGAGTTACGAGTCAAAAGTTATGACTGTTTTAAGTTCGGTGCTGAAATTTCAGGGTCTGATGCGACCCGCGTGGAATCTGACGCGGGTCGCGTGGGGGAAGTCAGAACTTGCTTGTTTTGCCTGTTTTTCGCCTATTTCCTGCAAATCAACCACAAACTGCAGCAGTACCATATTCTAATTGATTTTCAATATAAACTATGCAATTTAGTGGTCAAAAACATAGGGTCTGGTCTAGAAATAGGACGAAATAATAGATGAAATATAGACATATCACTTAATTTAGTGCAATTAGCACGATTGACCAATATTTAGGGTATTTTGGTCTTTTTTACCATAATTAGGCTAATTAAGCGTAATTTTACCGAAATTAGCACAATTGACCAATATTTAGGGTATTTTGGCCCTTTTTACCATAATTATGCTAATTAAGCGTCATTTGACCGAAATTAGCACGGTTGACCAATATTTATGTTATTTTGACCTTTTTTACCCTAATTAGGCTAATTAAGCTTAATTTAGTGTAATTAGCACGATTGAACAATATTTAGGGTATTTTGGTTTTTTTTACCATAATTAGGCTAATTAAGCGTAATTTTACCGAAATTAGCACAATTGACCAATATTTAGGGTATTTTGGCCCTTTTTACCATAATTATGCTAATTAAACGTAATTTTACCGAAATTAGGTTATTTTAGACATCAGGATGCCTAGAGCACGGCCAGTAGTGGACGAGCCGATCAGTACCAGCAGCACGGAGCACATCAGTCCTCTCCTGTGGATTCCCCACAGCGAGCACCGAGTCTCGCTAGCTTCTCGTGAGGTACGTTCCTTTTCTTAGATTTTCTTTAAATTTTGTTGGGTTTAAATTTTATTATGTTATCACCATACGGAATACATTTTTCAACGCAGGACACGGGTCTGTTAGATGTGAAGTTGCGGTGTCCTCACATGCAGTATTACGATTTGATGGCCTCGTACCTCATCAGCCTGGGTCTCTACCAGGTTGTGGACATCGTGCGGACAGAGAAAAGCATCATCAATGCTTCTCTCATCGCTGGACTGGTGGAGCGATGGCTTCCCGAGACGCACACGTTTCACATGCCATTCGGAGAGATGACGGTGACTCTCCAGGATGTGAGTGCTCTTTGGGGTTTGCCTATCCGTGGCACACCCGTCTGCGGCGTCTCTGACAGCACCAGATTCGTAGGTGATGTCGATGAGTTGTTGGGAGCTGATCCGGCCTATATCATTGGGGACAATGGGAGGTCCAAATTTCATTTGCGGATGACGAGGTTACGACAGCACTTCAGCACAGGTCTCTCGGCAGATTCCACCGCACTGGAGATTCAGAGGTAAATTTTATAACTTGTTTCTATTAATCAATTTATAATACGAGAATTATATTAGAATTTTTATATATTTTGTATTGCAGATATACATGGGGCTATGAATATGAAAATGTAATCACGCCTTGGTTGTAATTAACCAAAAAAAAGGCTGAAATTTTGTAAAAATAAATAAAATATGAAAATAATGCAATTAAGTCAAAATTCACCCTTTATCTATCATTTTATTTTCGAAACGTATCATGTTATAAATTATTTTGAAAAAAAATTTGATTATAAATCGTAAGTCGTAAATTATAGAATGCCGTATATCATGTAGTTATAAAAGTATATGTGCTATATTGTTTTATGGCAAATTTTTCTATGGACTAATACCCGACATTTTTATTAATATCTAGAAGTTGAATAATGCGGGGGTTAAAAAAAAAAAAAGAGTAAACCGGCCAGAAAATGGCCGGTTTAGGGGGGGAGTAAACCGGCCATTTTCTGGCCGGTTTGGGTATTTTTAGCGAAAGTTTGGAAGTCTGGGCATAATTAATAATTTGTATTAAACTTTGAATATTAATAAAAATGTCGGCATAAACACATTTAATAATCATAGAAACAAATATCAAGATATATATTAATTGTTGACATAACACACGTTGTTCAATTTCATATTAAATATGCAGTTATTTTAAAATATTCAAACTAAATTTTTTCTTTATTTTAAGTCAAAAAATGTCAAACAAATTATCTAACATTCAACAGAAGTTCCATTAAAAACTTTTGTCAATTTGTATCCATGGGTGAAGATATTTTTTTAGTAAATGTTAGATGTCAAATTACTTAACTAATTATCATACAGATTTTCTATTCAGATTTTGAATCTGTAACCCTTAACTATCACACAGATTCTCTATTCGGATTCTGAATCTACAACCCTTTCATACGAAAGACATTACCTTTGCTACTAGATCAAAGATTGATTCAGATATCACCACGAGAAAAGTCTTATAGCTCCATCCTTCTAACCTAATTGATAGGGTTTCTTTTTTTATTTCTTCTTTATCTTTGTATGTCAATTTTTAATTCATTGTTTTCTTTTTCTATTTGTCGGCTTGACACCATGGTTCGTGAGAGAGAAAGAGGAAAAGAAAAGAAAAACATATTTGTTTCAAAAATTCAATTAAAATAATATGATGAGTAAATTGTTTTTGGAACTCATAAACTTTATCATATATAAAACACATGCATCAAGAGTAAATGAAATAATAAGGAGATGAAGGGATATGGATTGCTTTTATTGTTGTGTTCTCAAGATTTCTACACAATCCAAAACGCCATTAGGATATTTGAACTAAAGCGAATTAAATATAAAAACCGAAGTAATTTAAAATTTCAATTGAACTAATCCATTTAAATTGAAATCCGAATCATTTAATTCAAAATTTATCAGTTTGGTTAAAACCAAATAAACCGAATATGACGCAAAATATTATCACGGTTGCACAGCTGTGAATATTAATGTCAGACATTTTGTGTGATTATAATCAAGGAGTAATTTATCACTGTAATATTTAATTTCTAATTTCTGTATCTCTTAATTGTATTATACTGCCTGTCACAGTGGAAGGTAAGAAAGCATTTTTACATTGCTTAGAAAGTATGCTCAGAAATTGCACACCAAAATATATTCGATAAAAAATGTGTACCACACAAAATTTCTTGTACAGTCCAAAATCTGTTCACATGTACCAATTAATATACAAACACGTGTGTCTCATGAGATTAGGATAACAAACTACTACTGCCGACATTTTTATTAATACCCTTAAAAAAAAAAAATAACAAATCTGTCCTTAATCTCAATTTTTTATTAAAACTACCCGGACGCCTCACAGTGGGATAGTTCACTATTCAAACCAAACCGTCTCTAGTGGGGCGGTCTGCTGCTTACATCAAACCGCCCAATTTGGAGGCGGTCTGCTATAAAACCTGTATAAAAGTCATTTTTCTCTCTCTTGCCCACTCACAATTCATTCTAACTTAGCTGAAAGAGAAAGAGGAAGAAGAGGAAGAGAGAAGTGATTTTGTGGCGATTTCAGATAACAATAGAGGTAGATTTTCATAATTTTTTTTAATTTACTAGTTTAATTTGTCTTTTTAATTTATTTTTTTGGACGAGAATGATGGACAGTAACAATAGAGATAGAGAGAAAGAGAGCAACTGAGGTAGGTCGTCCTATCGTGGCCTAGCGAGAGGAGGGTCAATTAGTGATCGAAGTAAAAATGAGAGAAAAAAAAACAACTGTCAAGTATGCCGTGATCTCCGGAACTGTCAAGTATGTACGATGGAGGAATTATTTAGACGGCCTATTCGGTATGAAATTTCAGACGATGACTTTGTGAAAAACCCCTACGGCTTTGGTTTGAAAAATAAGAAGGTTGATCCAGAGCTTCCAACATCGGACGATGAGTTTGTTCCGTGTACTTATACTGGTAAGGCTACCACTTCGTCTGCTGTGACTGATCCAGATCCAGCAAAATCCGATGATGACTTTGTTTCATGTACTTTCATGGCTCGTTGTAAAAAGTAGTATTACTTATTAAAAATTTATGTTGTAGACTTTATTCCATGCAGTCTTTATTTCATCAATTTTGTGTTTGTTTATATTTTATGTTGTCAATTTGTGTATATGTAATTAAGTTATGAAAATAACAAAACTCAAGCACATAAAATAATTTCACAAACTCTAAATTAAATAGTTCACAAACTACCAATTAAAATAGTTGACAACATACATCTAAATAAAATAGTTCACAACATGCATCTCAAGTAACTTGGTAATCAGCGACGACGTCCGAACAAACTAAGTCTACGACCGGTTACTACCGGATGTCTCTCCATGTGCGACACTACCGGATGTCTCTCCATGACTACTACCGGTTCTTGGGCTTTCATGAGTGCGCTGGCTACTACCGGTTGCCTCAGCAACAACTCTAGCATTTTCTCTTTCATTGGCTTTGTTTATGGCATCTGCATTGCATTTCAGTTCACCAAACATGGTATGATATTGAAATTGTAAAATATAAAATCAAATGTACATGCTCGTTGCCTATCAGAAGTTGAACGGCGAGCCTGATATCCTATTCTCCTACCTTGCATCTGGTCCATGGTCATTACAACACGCTTGTGGGGCCTTCTCTTTAACCTGATCCACTCTTTTGAGGACATGATTCTATCTCCAACATAGGCCGACCACGCATGCTAGTTGGGATAAGGATTGAAAGATGCACCCGAAGTACTCGCAAGGTACTCGGTACGGTACATGTCGGCGACAAAATCATCATCACAAAAGTTTCTTGTTCGGCACACCACCATAACATGAGAACAAGGTAGGTAAGCTAATTGGATTCCTTGGCAAGTACATGTTGCAGTATTGTTAGGTCCAAAAATAACAACATACTTGAACATCATTTCACAAACTCCATTGTCCTATCTGGTCTACGGCTGGTTGGAACATACTCACCTACAACGTGCACTTCGAATTCTAAGTCGCGATCCCCGTACGGGACAACGTTCATAACTGAACCTTTCTCCCTATGTTTCCTTAGTTTTCTCTCCACCTTTGTTAAAAACGTTTGATTCCTAGCCAGTAATTCGAGGGCTTGGACCCATTTGTGGAACAAACTATGCATTCAACTTTTAGGGGTATCCTCTACAATTGCTGCCACAGGCAACATACGGCTCTGCTTGAAAATATTATTCAAGGACTCGGACCCATTTGTGGTCATAATTCTCCATCCGGCAATTGCTGCGACGCATCGATGTTTTCTTAGCACTATCCGACTAATAAAACATCGATGTTTCATTGCAAAAACATCGATGATGCATTGATACATGCAACCGATGTAACACACGCATCCAACCAAATACATTTGTTTGATCTTAGCCAAACTGAGTGCAAACTTCAATCCGAGTTTCCTACGACTTTTTCTTCTAGCCAACTATGCTATGCCCATCCTTAAAAATATATATATATATATATATATTTCTTCTAACAGAAAATGGCCGGTACTGTATTAAAAAAAAAATTTGGGTACCGGCCATTTTCAGGCCGGTAATGAATTAAATTGGGTACCGGTCAAAAAATGACCGGTACGTGCATTTTTATAACTTTCTAACGGAACTGGGTATATTAATTAATTTCTATTAAACTTTGGATATTAATAAAAATGTCGGGAAATGCTACGCCATATATCAAGCACCGGAAAAACAGCATGCTTCATTAAGATTGACTTTGCTAAGGCATTTGATTCTGTTAATTGGTCATATTTAAAGGATATCATGTTGGCACGAGGTTTTCCTACAAGATGGGTTCGGTGGATAGAGCATCTGTTACAGACAGTTTCCTCTCGAATTTCAGGTCAATTTGGGTCTGATGCCCATCGGACTCAAAGTGAGTTCGATGACTGTCCGATCTGCTTTAAGATTTGTGCCCGCAACTTTCGCATCTGCTTTAAAATTCGTGCACACAAATCTTAAAGCAAATCGGACGGTCCCAAAACCCATCGGACCCAACCTGCTCTCCTCGAATTTTGATGAATAGTGGTCAGTCTAAATTCTTTAATCATAAAAAGAGTTTAAGACAAGGGGATCCACTGTCTCCAATGTTATTTGACATTATGGTGGATGTTCTTCAAAAAAATGATCGAGGTTATAAATCAGTCGGTGAGTGGCCAGATTTCAAGGAAGTTGAAGAAATCAGTCATAATCCATCAGCATGCAGATGACACGGTGTTTATTGCTAATGCGGATACATCCACGATAATCTCCTTGAAAATTATCCTGCGATTATTCACTACTGTCTCAGAACTGTCCATTAATTTTGATAAAAGTTCTTGGATTCCTATCAATGTTTGCCCTAATCATGTGCCGGTTATATTGGCTGGTGCTTGGCTGTACTCTTTCGCAATTCCCAATTACTTATTTGGAACTACTTTAACTCTGAAACGACCGAATAGAGCCTTATTCATGCCTTTAATTGAAAAACTAGAGTCCAAATTGGAAGGATGGAAAGGCAAGTTCATTTCGAGGGGTGGCCAGCTTCAACTCATAAACTCGGTTCTTAGCTCAATACCTATCACTTCATGTCCTCATTTTTATTACCCAAGTGGGTGATCAAGAGGCTAGATAAAATTCGAAGGAAGTACTTATGGGGACAGTCTGAGATAAGGAAAGGCATATCCTTACTCAATTGGACGGCAGTTTGCCTTTCTAAGCGAAATGGACGATTAGAAATTGGTCTCTCTTACTGCGCTGGTGGTGGAGATTGTACCGATATCCTAATTCTTTAGGGTCTCAAACTGTGATCTCACTAAGATCTATCACTAGGTGCCAGTACTTGCATAGAGTTTAGATAGTACAGGGGTCATTCTTTTGGATGCAACTTCTAAAACTTAAAACATTTATTTCAATGGAGCACCACATGAGAAATCGGTACAAGGGCCTCTGTTTCTTACTGGTTCGACTCTTGGACATTCCCTACAATGGCCTCTTTGAATACACCATTGCCCTCTAATCGAAACTAGTCCTTACAAAAAGCGGTGTCACAAGGGCTACATATCTTGCCTGATAATCCGAATGTTCAGGCCCCTCATGACAGGTTACTATGGCTATGGAGCAGTAACAAGGAATACTAGTAATTGTTGGAGGAAAAACTGAGTGGCATCTGAAGATTCTGCCAACGGTACGGGTTTTTGCATTCCTTCTTCTTAGAGGTAAGTTGTTGACTCATGACAAGATGGCCAGTAGAGTGTTGAAGCAGAGCATGTACGGTCCGTGTGGTAAGATACACGGACCGTGTACCTGGCCGCCAGATCAGTTATGGAAGACGGCAGCTGGCTGTCATTTTTGATATGGAAGGTGGCAGCTGGAATCCATTGGTGGTTTATGATTTATTTCTGAGTTATACTGTTTCTTATTTTAGAAGATTGTAATATATGAAAAAATAAAAAGAAAGAAAAAGGAAAGTAGGATTTAGAAAATTTGAGGGAGGTTCCCTCTATAAGACCTCTCCTCCTTCTCTTGTAAGATGTACCTTTCTTGTGTAAGAAATAAAAAGTGTGTGTGCGAGTGTAGAGGACGTAGGTACCAAGTTGGTACTGAACCTCGTTAAATTCTGTGTTTCTGTCTCTCTCTGTGATTGATTATATATGGACCGTGTCCAATAATACACGGACCGTGTGTAATTCTGCTGTTCAAATTGTTACAGAATGCACTGTGATTTGAAGTGCGAGGTATGCCAGTCCTGTCCAATTGAAACGCAACTGCATTGCATTTGTTTTTTCACTGTACCTATGCAAGGGCATTATTTTGGTCAAGAGTGAATATGGTACTGGGTTATAATCTGGTACGATTTGGAAACACGGTACATAATACAGTGGACAAATCTTGGAAATCATGCAGGAAATACAAAGAGGCGTCAATGGGGAATTTTTTTCTTTGCTGCTTGCTGGTACTTATGGAGAAATCGAAACAGCAAAATTTTTGAAGGGAGAAGCACTGATCCAAGATGGGGAGCTGATCATGCTATTCAGGAAGCAAAACTTTGGCTCCGATTTTGTTGAGTTGAATTGATTGTGCTGTTGTTGTTTATATTTCATTCTATTTTGTTGAAGTTGTATTTTATTAATTATAACAGTTGTAACAGTTGTAATCACCTGATAGCCACTATCAGGATTTCAAAAAATATATATTTTTTCAGTGCCTATTAGAAATGGAGGGGGCACTATTAATATGCTTTGAGATTCGTGTAGAAAGGATTTGAATTGTCCAGATTTTGTACAGATAATATCGAATAACCATATTAAATTTTCGGATACGGATCTGTGGATACGGTCGGAGAAAGTCTGAGATAGCAACAGAGATCACATCATCGATAAGTGGTTTGATCTCAGAGCAAAATGGATGCGACTTTATTTTTAATTATTTTATTTTTTACTGATAAATGCGACTTTTGGTAGGATTTTTTTTAAAACAGTAATTAAAATAATTAATGTTAAAAAACCAACATGATTACCGAGATTTTTACAAAAACAGCAAAAACCAAATAGCCTATTCAGTTTAAGGGTTTTTTTTTTTTTGCTTCACCGAATAGGCTATTCGGTTTAGCCTATTTTCACAAAAAAAAACACCAAACTCTGTAACCTTCCGTGTAAACCCTCCTAAACCGAGATGGCAATTTGGTTTAGGACTTTTTTAGCCTAAACCGAATTGACATTTCAGTTTAGGTTTTTTTTTTTTTTTTGTAGAGACTAAGAAGAGCAAAATAAAGAAATCTAACACTAAAAATTTGAATTTTTTGTTTAAATTATTTGTTAGATTACTTCTTTTGATTTATAATTAGCAACAAAAAAATACACTAAATTACTTGAAATTATGTTGAATTACACTGTATTACAATAAATTATGTTGAATTACACTAAATTATGCTAAATTACAATAACTTCGCTAATTACGCTAAACTACGCAAAATTACACTAAAATAGACCGATTCTGTGCCATCTTTCACGAATCATAAAAAATAGTAAAAAAATTCCAAAAATAGTAAAAATTGGTATTCTACAAGTTCATTATGTAACTAATTTACTGAGCTACTTGGATTGAATAATAGAAATGAAAATCTTAATCGGAAACTTCAACTCAAGTTTTGAGGCTCTTCCCTTAGTTTGTTGGCGATTCTGAATTTTAGAATCTAGCATCGTGGGCACGGACGCATGCGTATTTTCGCAAGCTTTTCGAAAAGTGGTCATTTGCTGAAATCGGACACTCGATCGCCGTTTTATGACCGTTTAAAGTTTCACCGTCGTTTTTCGCCTTTTCAGTGAAGATATCGTCCCTATTCATATGTAATTTAGCGTAATTAACCGTATTTTAGCGTAATGTAATGTAATTTAGTGTAATTTAACATAATTTCAAGTAATTTAGCGTATTTTAGTATAAATATGCTAATTATATATCAAAAGAAGTCAAATAATTTAAATAAAAAATTCAAATTTTCAGATTTCTTTATTTTGCTCTTCTTAGTCTCTAAAAAAAACCTAAACCGAAATGCCTATTCGGTTAAGTCCAAAAAAACACCAAACCGAAAAGCCTATTCGGTTAAGCCTATAAAATGGATTTTCTGTGGCATCGTATTCTACAACCCCAGTTAAAATCCTGTAAACCGAATAGCCTATTCGGTGAAGCAAAAAAAAAATCCTTAACCGAATAGGCTATTCAGTTTTTACTGTTTTTGTAAAAACTTCGGTAATCATGTTAGTTCTTTAACATTAATTATTTTAATTACTGTTTTTAAAAAAAATCCCTTTTGGTATACTCTTCGAGTCCAACTTCGTTGTAAAATGAGATTTGAGGGACTTAACTACTAAATTTGTAGGTTTTTTTTTGTATATATATATACACACACACACACGGCATGAGTCGGATTTTTTGTAATTCTTTCAAAAACGATGGTAGGTTTTGAATTTCCATTTTTTTATTGTTATATATATAATTTTCGGCGAAATGTCTCCCTCTTTCTCTCTTTAATTGCTCTTTTTTTTTTTAAAAAAAAAGTTTGTGAATGTTTGAGTGTTCATTACATGATACTCAAAGAGAGAATCAAATCGATATGTGTTCATGTCCCATTCTTTTAAAAAATAAGCCCAATAGCAAATATTCTAAAATCTAGAGGAAGAAGCTTCGAGAGGAAATGAAATTAATTAGGAAGAAAAAAAATACTATATTGCATTGCAGTATTAAAAATAACAAAATTAATATACATGATATATATTTGTTTTCCTCCACGTATTTGTTGTCATCATTTTTCCACTTATTTCTGAAATTTAAAATAAAAATAATAGTAGGATGAATATTTTGTCTCCTTCATCTCAATTCCCGAATTTTTTATTTATACCATAATAAAAAATAAATAAACCAAAACACCTTGATTGTGAGATAATTCCATATCTACCCTAGTCGCAAAGCCAACATGTGACTCCATTTTGAGGTCCACAGATTGGCTTGGCGGCCCCCAAAAGCTCAACAATGCACTGCAATATTAAATATATTTAGGTTTTTGTCTCAGTTATGTCTTCAATTTTAAAAGTACAATAACTTAAAATTTAAAACATAAATATCAAAATAAAATCGTTAGTTATGATTTATGTTATTTTCTCTATGCACATGTAATGTAATGTGACATTTTGATTTGTTTTGATTAGTATCAAGGCCTTGCAAAAATATCCTATCTATTGATATTGTTAAATGCTGGGCATTGATTTTTCAACGCATTGATTCATATAAACCAAAAGGTGATATATTTTTATGTGTATGTATAAAAAGTAATATATATCACATCTAAAGATTTTATTTTGACATATAAATTTTAAAAAAATTGTTATTGAAAAATAAAAAAATTAAGACATGATGGAGGCACAAAAATGGAGACATTTGAACCCTCCTCTATCATATTTACCCCTCTAAATTTCAAAAACTGACAAAATTACACAATTACACAATTATTGTCTTTTCGATTAAAACTCATTTTAAATTTATAAAGTACCTAATTTACCTTCTTCTTCTTTTAAATGTAACATGTTTAAGTAAAATATTCAGTCGTTTGCTAGTTGTGAGGACAAAAGATTAATTTTCTTGTGACGTGCACACAAGCGTATGCCTAAATGTCACCGGTATACGTTACAAGTAGAAAAATAAATCATTTGTCCCCCAAAACAGACAAATTAAGACCGAACACTTTTGTTATACAGATTGCGTAATTTGTTTATTAATAAAGGGTAAAATGGAATGTTTATAAATTTAGAATGAGTTTTAATGGATTATGTAATAAATTGGGTAAATTGTGAGGTTTTGAAATTTAGAGAACTAGATATGATATTATGAATTTTAGAGAGGAAAATATGTAATTTTGAGATTTTTTTTAGAGGTATGCATAAAATGGGTCCCCATTGCTTTTGGGTCAAACTATGAGTAACTCAGCATGAGTCATGCCTAGGCTTGAATTGAAATGCTTCCGAGGCCTACATTATTCTTTTTCTTTTTTTCTCTTTTGCAATACCACCTATATTTTTTAGTGCCTATAATTTCTTGATAATTGCATATGAACAAATCAACCATCAAATATAAAGCTGTCCGAAATTATATGTAAATACCAGTGTTGTAAAAAACGGTCATTTAGGTCAATTAATCAGTCAATTAGTCGTTTGATGATGATCAAACTGTTACAAATTTTTCCGATTAATTAGCCGATTATTTCTGATTATAGCCAATTATTTCCGATCATTCTCGATTAATCACTTGACAATATCCAGTCCATCCGACGAACACATACTATTATTTACAACACTAGTAAATAGTGTCTTTATTTTCCTATCTCCACCTTTGTGGTGTGTTCGGGAGAACGGAGTAGATCCGATGCTCATCGGACTTACTTTTAGGTTCAACGAGTACGATGACCGTCCGATCTAATTTAAGATTTGTGCGCACGAATATTGAAACAAACATGCACAAATTTTAAACATTCTGCACGAATCTTAAAGCAAATCGATGGTGATTAAGCTCATCGAACCAGGGTAGGTTCGATGCCCATCGGACCTACTCTCATGTGTGTTCGGATCCTGTACGGCTGTACTGACAAACCTCAAGATATTTTAAAAATAATCATGCGGCTCATGCCCAACATATTTTAATAAGTTGTTAGTTACGTCTAATCAAAAGATAAGCATGACTCGCCACAACATCAAGCGACTAAAATATAAATTGCAAGTTACAAATATTTTATTTCTCGGCTATCGCATTATTTATTTGTTCTCATCCCTGCTATGGATGAAATGAAATAATTGCAGACATATATTTCCTTTTTTTGTTGTTTAAAAAATTGGAGGTGTTATTGTGAAAGCACAATATGCATATATATTATTATTTTGCTCTTTGTACCACCTTTATCTTATAAAATCTCTTTATATATTTGCCTAGATTTTGTGATTCATACAATATTAAGTAAGAAATTTAAGGATAGCAAATATTCTACCTTTTAATATTAGAGGGAATTTCACGTATCCCCTCAAACTTCAAAATTACGTATTTCCCCCTTCAAAATTTGAAATTACATATTCCCCCCTCTATACTTCAAAAACTCACAAAGTTACTCATTTTATTGTTTTTTATATTAAAACTCATTCTTAATTTATAAAATATCCATTTTACCTTTTATTAAAAGCATAAAACTCATTCTCAAATTTGAATCTGAAGGGTTCATCTACTGTCCGAACTGCTTTAAGATCTATGCACACTAGATCAGCGTGAATCTTGAAGCTAACACACACGAATATTGAAGCGGCGTGCACAGATCTTAATGCGATGCGTGTGAATCGAATTGCTTTAAAATCTGTGAGCACTAGAATAGCACCAATCTTAAAGCCAACACTCACATATTGAAGTTACACGCACAGATCTTAATGCGATGCGCGTGGATCGGACAGTAGAGGAACTCTTCATATTCAAATTTGAGTCCGATGGATTTTTTATGCTTTTAATAAATGGTAAAATGGGTATTTATAAATTTAAAATGAGTTTTAATATGAAAAGTTTAGAGGGAGGAATACGTAATTTCAAAGTTTAGAGGGGGAATACGTAATTTTGAAGTTTTTGAGGGGTATACGTCCCTTAATATTAAATAAGATATTTTATTTCATTTTTATTTCCTTCTTTAATTTTTGAAAGATCATTCTAAGATATATATACCAATAGCATACTCAACTAGGATTTTTGTCGATCACTTAATTATTTTTTATTGATACATTTGATGAATTGTTTTCAAAACAACAACAACAACAACCAAAAAAACAAGAGAAGACAAAGAATTTGTCATGGTATGGAGCAATCGATTAGCTTTTAATACATACAAGTCTTTCATATTGTGTCCCTTTTAGTGCTCATAAAATAAAATATGACATGCATATGTGAAATATATTGTCATGGTATCTATATTAAGGATTTGTATTTCCTGATTATTAATACTTATATATTATGAAATTAGGTAGAAATATATGTATCCCCGGAGAAGTCAATGATTTAAGTTAAATGGTAAATTATAACTATCATTAAAATAAGCAAGATGGAATTCTTTCATTTAGTCTTAAGCAAAAAAAATATTAAACAGAGATAGAACTGATATAAAGAAAAAAAATATATATATATTGTCAGCTCTCAAAATTTTAAAAAAAATGAGCTCTTAATAAAAATTACAGAGACTAGCAACTTCCTGATGAACTAACCAGTAGTCATATAATATTAAGATACTGATGTAAGAAATTGCGACAACAATATTGCCCTGAGATTTGTTCAACCATTTTTTAAAAAAATGAAAAAAAATATTATCGGATTGCATCAGATCTAATTAAATATTAAGCGTGTATATTTTAAAGGCGTAGAAGCGATTTTGCGTATCTTCCAATGAGATATGCAAAAAAAAAAAAGTAAATTGTTTCTCAAATATCAGAATCAAAATAAAATAAATCATTTTTTAATTATTTAAATCCTCCAAGTTGTCCCATGGGCCATGGTCAAACCAAACACCTCTTTGTAACTAAATCGTTGACCAGCTCAAAAGCGACCAATGAGGCATGGTCATGGTGTTTGATACATTGAATCCTTGGGTGGGTCCCACCACCACCAAAGCCTGTTTAAAATCGGTGTGTATCGGAGATTTGCTTATGATTTCCCTCTGACTTTATTTAATTGGAATTTTTCTATTCAAGAAGTTCTTAGGTGGATGGATATTTTTTTGGGTTTGAACCTCCTTTTCTCTAAAGTCAGATCATCTCCGGTTGCAACAATATAATATATTATTTTGCTTTTCCATTTTAGATTGAATGATTCAAGTTATTATTATTTTATGTTAGAATAAATTATTATAATTTATCTAGACTGTGCTTAGAGTTAGATGCACAATGCCCATTCATTATTATATGTAATAGTATACTGAAATTTTAAAATCACAATAAGAATTAATATTTTTTTTTTTGCCTTATGAGAACATAAATTTATAAATTGTGAAATAAATGTTGTAAAATTGTCCTTCCCAAAAATATTTCAAAAGAAGTTGTCAATATAAATCCCTTGCTAAGCTATGTACTGGATATCTCCATTTCATAGAAAAGAAGAAAGGAAGCTTCAACCGTATCTCCGAAATAAACAAATAGATATGAAATATCAGATATGCTAACAACTTCCCAATTAGCACCGAATCATCACCCACCCAAAAATATCAGCGATTCAGAATTTCTGGATACTGTTTATTTACTGCTAATTCAAGATTCACTGCTCAACTTAGAGAACAAAATACGTGACACGCCGTGACGTAACGTGACAAATATGCTGTGATTTGGTCACATGACGTGATTAATTTTTTTTTCACGTGACGTGATTAAAATAGTAGTAGACGGTCATGTCACGTGTAGTCACGCTGTGATTACACGTGTGACCACACGTGACGTAATATGACGTGACGTAAATTAATCACGTGAAACTTTTTTTATATTTTAATTTAAATTGTTGAAAATTAAAAAACAATATCAAAAAAATATGAAACTAATAAAAATTGTAAAATAAGTAAATAATGTTGCAAATTTTTTTTTTAGAAAAAATTGTTTGGTATCTGACACTACTTTAAAAATTCAAATTACAAATATTCATTAGACTAAACTAGAAAAAATAAAAACCAGTACTACATGAATACTGGTATCACTGAACCTACACCATAAGAGAAACATGAATACTTTATGCGTACAAAAAAAAAACTGAAAATTAAATAGAAAAAGCTGGATACTCTATGTTTCATACCATGACGTGATGTGTAATTTTTACTCGAATGCGGTCACGTCACGCGAATGATCACGTCACACGACACGTGAGTCACGTCATGTCACTTTCCGTGACATGACAGATCACGGCGTGACAAATTTCTTTCTCTAAATTCAGAGTAGGTCCAATGCCCATCGGACCTACTTTGGTTCGATGGGTTTAATCACCGTCCAATCAACATTAAGATGCGTGTGCTCTGTATTATAATCCGTACGTCTACTTTAATTTTCGTGCGCACAGATCTTATTACTGATCGGACGGTGTTGGAACTAATTGGACCCAAAAGTAGATTCGAAACCCATCGGACCTATTCCTATGTCTCTTTCTCTAGCTCAACTTGTATTATAATAACAACTAACAATCAACACAATCTGATAAGGTGGCTGCTAAAAGTACATACTTTGGCAGCAATTTAAAAACTATTGGCAGAGGGAGAGGGAAAATGACTCCCCCTCCTCCGCCGCCGCCGCCTCCTTAAGGCACCACCGTAATACCGGGCATCTACTAACCCCTTTTACTCCTAATCCCTACTCCACACACCTACTTCTACTATAATCGCCTCCCTCCAACTCAGTGCGAATTACTACACCGAGCATTAACTCCCCTCTTCACTGGTTATTTGCCTTTCATCCCACCTCTGATCACCCTCCTATTCTTGGCTTTCCTGACATTAACTCACCCTGAGCCATAGTTATTGCCTCGCCTACGACCCAATTCCCTTTCTCTCTCTGCATTGAATTATCTATTGTGTATTTTCGTTGACTGTAACTACTGTTTCATGGAAAAAGTACATCGCCCGCCCCTCACTAACACTCATACCAAAATCCACCATAACACTACAGAACACTGGCAAGACGAATCAATGGAAATGAAACCTTTTCCAATGTTATCAAACTCTACCGACAGAGGCTGCGTTTACCTGGACGGGAATGATCCGATACACCGGCAAATGGCTACGGAACTGGACAATTCGATCCTGGTTATGGATATGTGTGACGGTCTCAATGGAGCAGGGTCAATGCTCACTGTCCAGATTTTCTTGGCCAATGTGTTTGGAGGACACACTTTTCATTACAAGTACCTCAAACACACCAGAACCTCGTTCATTGTCCTACTACCCCAAGGGCTCGACAAAAACCAGGTCGCCAGTATGGGGAATCAATGGGGGGAAATCGCCAACTGGAAGTTTCAGCCATGGGGCCCCGACGAGGAAGCAAACTACCAACCCAAACGATTCCGGGTCAGGCTACACATCACTGATTTTCCTCTAGATTTCTGGTCTCCCAAATTCATCAAGCAGGTGATGTCCTGTTGCGGGGAAGTGAAACACATTGATGAGGGGAATGTGGCCCGCAATGATCGCACATGTTTGAAAATTTGGATTCACTGCATCGACCCACAGCGCATACCACCAGTCATTGATATAGCCTACAGCAACAGATTTAAAACATGTGCCATCCAGGTTATTCGCTGGGACTACAACGACACTTTCCCGGAGGAGGCAACCTACACGGTCCGGGAACAAAGAGCTTTGGGGACACGGTTTCGAAACGACCCAAACCTCCCTCGCTACTCTCTTCTTGCGGCACACGACAAGCTCCTCAATTACTATGCGCGGGGCGGATACACCACCTCGCCGGACTCCACTGCCTCTGAATCCACCATGCCCACTGATTTTGCAGACTCATACACCCACCACACACCGGCCACAGAGGATCCTACTGTACGAACTGCTTCTGTCCCCCCAATAAATGAACCCTCTTTTCCTTCTTTCACCAATTTGGGTCTTTCCTCCTGCACTGACGCAAGGCCACCTCACTCTCCAGGGAGAAACTTCCTATCTGTCCCAAACACAATCAATAGGCCAGAGCTGCACCCTACTCCTCAAGCAAGGACAGTACTCTGGATAGGGGACATAGCAGTGCTAGAGGCCACCTTTTCTGGAAAAGACAACGCTATGGATAAAGGGCCATTGGGCCATTTCTGCGACAAAAGACAAAGCTCTTTCCAAAACGAGAACAGAACCAACCCACCCGACCTCCTGCATAAATGGATGGTTTCACAAAAGAAGGCACTGACGTACGTCAGTGTTGGAAACTTTTATTTAATGGCACTTAGTGAAGCTCAACCAGGCAACAAAAGTAATTTTGGGCCCCAGCAGAACATCTCCAAGGGTGCAATCAAGCCCATCAATAAAGAGAACACAAAAATCCACCAACCGATTACTCCCAGCCCACCTATTGTACCCACAAACGGTCTGCAGCCCTCAAACCCTCTCATTCCTGCCCAGTTCTCACTAAACACCACTTCATTTCTACAAACAGGGACCAACGAGTTCTCCCCACAGCTCCCCCGCAGCAAGCCCGCCCCACTACTCTCAACCCGTCACAGACACTCCCAACATTCTCTTACAACTACATTATCCCGCGACAACATGTCCATGACAGACGAGGATTTCTTGGAACAATTCGCGCGACTCAGCTCCGGGTCGAGTTCGGCCAACCCGATTCACCTCCCGGACAGGGGAATAGCAACAAAGAATTGGCCGGCATGTGCACTCGTCAGGGTTGTGGGGGACAGAGGGGTCATAGACTCCAATTTCTCCTCCACTATGGCGAAGGCTTGGTCAGCTCATCCGGATACTGAATTTACCAACCTCGCGCGTAATATGTTCCTAGTACAATTCGTCACTGAGAGTGAGCTGGCGAGAGTCGCGCACCGCGGGATATGGAATTACCGCGCGGACGTGGTGGCTGTTAAGCGTATCAACGGGCCGGATGATCTCACATGCCCCACGGTTGAGACAATGGACGTTTGGACTCAATGGCACAGAGTACCGGTACATGCCGTTACTAATGAGGGGTTGCTCATGCTAGCCGAACAGATTGGAGTACCATCTTCGGAGGTGGTCGAGGCATACTCGGCCGGCTCTAGGATCAGTCGCATCAAGATGCGACTCGTCATTAACACCCCGCTCAGGGACACAGTCCAGTTCACTCACCCGACCATGGGCACATTCACCGTCTACCTAGTCTATGAGAGAATCAGTAAAATTTGCTCTTTCTGCGCTCGGGTCAACCACGAAATCACAAATTGCCCTGATAAGATGCGAGTTGACACACTGCTTCGTGACCCCAGGTTTAGTGCAAACCCGAACTACCACCACCTTACTTCAGCACGAGTAGCGCCTTGGCTGACGGACTCCGCCCGGGTCCCGGTTCAACTGACGGCACCTGCCACGCATCCGGACCCGGCACCACGGCCACGATCTACCCAGGACGGTCCGTCACCATCAACCGGCCGAACACATAACACCCCTCCCCCCCGCACCCAGGAACCGATCCTAATTAATCCGCACCTTACCCAACCTACAGAGCACCCTCCCTTTACCTTTGAGGCAACAATCCCCAGTGCGGGTCCCAACCAAGACCCGCATGTCACACCTCATCAGTACGTCCGAAACCGAGTCCGGATAATGGAACTCACTGAGGGCAACTCAGCAGGAACTAAGAGGGATGCTCACAGTTCACTACTTCAGAACAGTGGCTCTGAGACACAGAGCGAAGTCCAAATTGTGCAAGCGCACAAAAAACGAGCGGTGGAGGCCACATTGTCGGCGCCTCCGCCGACAAGATAAGTATCATAGCATGGAATTGCCGTGGTGCCGGAGGGCCACGGAAGCAACAATTCATGGGCGACCTCCTCCGGGCGACGAGAGCCGCAATTGCTTTCGTGTCAGAAACAAAGAGCTCCGAACAAAAATCCAATAATTACCTGCCGCTATTACCGCTACCAAACCACACCATAGTACCGGCCCGTGGCCGGTCCGGAGGCCTTTGGCTGCTTTGGGGACAGGATGTCTCCCTAACAGTTGTCTTTTCTTCCAGATTTTTTATTCATGCCAGCATCACACAACCAGACGGATCAACGTGGGCCTTAGTAGGAATTTATGGCGACCCAACACATACCAGGAACCCAGAAATTTGGGCTCACATCAAGCAAGTCATCAGCGAGGAACCCAACACCTGCATAATCGGAGACTTTAATGCGATGTTGGGAGGAGATGAAAAGTGGGGTGGGAACCCGTCTTTGGACCGTAACACCAGATCGTTTAGAGAATTCATCTTTGAAAATCAACTAATAGATATGGGGTTCAAGGGTCCCGCCTATACTTGGACTAACAATCAACACGCATCCTCGCCAATATTCATAAGACTAGATAGAGTACTTGTTACTTCATCATGGAGCTCGAACTTCCCACAGGCCCATGTTAACCATCTCCCACGACGGCACAGTGACCACGCACCGATACTTCTTCGCACCAGATCCAAACCGCCAACATCAACTAATTTCAAAGTTGAAAATTGGTGGTTCCATTCCAAAGCTTTTCTGTCGGCCTGCACCCAAAACTGGCCCGCGACAGAACAGTATTCACTGGAAGAAAAAATGAACCGAATCAAAAGAGGAATAAAGAATTGGGCCCGGCAACACCCTAGTCCGCAAAATAAGATTCGGGCACTCACACAACATATCTTCATCCATCAGTCATTACACCCAAGCCTCCAAAATGCCGGGTATGAAACCAAATTGGTGGAGGAACTTAATAAAGCCGAAACCGAACTGGAAGAGTATTGGCGACAGCGCTCGAGGCTCAGTTGGTACCTCGAAGGCGATCGCAACACTGCATTTTACCACACGGTGGCCACCACGCGACGAAGGCGGAACCTTATTACGAGAATCAGAGATGACAACGGGGAGGTGCTTACGGATGAGAACCACATCAGAGGAGTTTTCGTCCGGTATTTTAAGCACCTCTACACTGCCCCCGCTGGTTATGCTGCAACCGCTTTGGATGAATACTTTGCCCAGTTCGACCCCAACCATCATGGCCGTATCCCTGACACGGCCCACCAACAACTTGTTTCACTGCCCACCAGAGAGGAAGTAAAAGCCACGATTTTTCAGATGGGGCCCGACAAGGCACCGGGCCCCGACGGCTTGACGGCGAGCTTTATACAGGTACATTGGGAGTTAATGGCCGAAGATATCACCCGTTCGATACAGGGGGTTTTTCGGACAGGCATACCACCAACCGCATGGATGACAAGTCGAATTGTTTTGATCCCCAAATGTCCGGACCCTGAAAAACCAAAAGATTACCGACCGATCACGGTCGGAAACCTTATGTACAGACTTCTGATGAAAATCATCGCCAACCGCATCCAACCACATGTCACTGGCATTATATCGAACACCCAGACAGCGTTTGTCAAAACCCGCCACATTGCAGACAATACCATTCTGGTACGTGAAATTCTGCATTCATTTCAAGCACGGAGCTACAAAGAAAGTGCCTTTCTACTTAAAGCGGACATAAACAAAGCTTTTGATACGGTGGCATGGCCATTTATATTCAAAGCTATGAATATGGTAAACCTGCCTCCTGTCTTGTCCATGATAATTAAAAACAGCCTCCACTCAAGCCGGGTAACTATTTCCATCAATGGGGATGGGCACGGATTCATATCACCAACCCGCGGTCTTCGGCAAGGATGCCCGTTGTCTCCCTACATTTTCATTCTCGCTATGGAGTTCCTGTCAAAGCAATTTCAGTCACACGCTGCACATGGTTCGATACATGGGGTAACATTGGCGAGATCAGCACCAGCCCTCACACATATGTTCTATGCTGATGATGTTATGGTCATGGGTAGAGCTACACAGGAGGAGGCAACACGAATCCAGAGCATCCTTCACGAGTTCGGCACCGTTTCCGGCCTTCATGTCAACCCGGATAAATCCACAATCTGGTTCAGCTCAGGTTGTGACGAGCAACAACGGCATCTGCTCAACACGGTCTTCGGGGCAAAAGTGGCGGAAGCACGGGAAAAGTACCTTGGCATCGTCGTCTCGCAATCCAGTGTCCAGCATGACATCACCCACGAGCTACTACTCAACAAACTGCACAACAAGTTGGCTGGCTGGAAGATGGGCATGCTGTCTTTCGCCGGCCGTGTAACCTTATTGAAGTCGGTCCTGACCTCTATCCCGGTTTACTACATGACGGTCGCAGCTCTTCCCAACAAAACGGTTACGGCAATTAACCGACTGCTTCGCAACTTTGTTTGGGGAAAGTCTGATGGCGATCGTTACATAACCTTCATTGCTTGGGACAAACTTTGTGAGGATATAGATAAAGGCGGGTTGGGAATCAAAGATACAAAGACCTTCAACCAATCACTCTTACTCAAGGTGGTGTGGCAGGTAGCTTCGGGTAGTGACAAGCTATGGGTCCAGGTGCTTCGTGCAAAATACTTCACGAGGGGGGGCTTCTGGGACATCAAAAACACAAGAGATTCTAGTCCACTTTGGAAAGTAGTGCAAGAGCAAAAAAGCTTCTTCAAAGATGCAGTCAGATGGCATGTTGGGGATGGTAGCCGTATCCCAGCAGTAAACCAACCTTGGTACGATGGGTGGGAAACTCACAGAATTCGAACGAATGAGCAACGGGACTTACTGGTGTCTGATTTGTACGACCATGTCACACAGTCTTGGAAGGAAGACAGGATCCACCGAGAATTTGGGGAAGAGCCAACAAGGACCATACTGAACTCTGCCACACGTCCGAAACTACAACCTTTAATAGAAGATAGACTCATCTGGTGCCTTTCACAAAAGGGGACATACTCAGCTAAGGAAGGCTACAAACATCTCAGAAACCGCAACCATGTGAACAGGACATACCCGGCCACAAAGATTGAGGCCTGGCGGCGCATATGGTCCTGGAAAAACGTTATCCCGCGAATTAAAGCATTCCTATGGAAAGCAGTTCATGGGGGCGTGCCAACACTAATGGAGATTCGGAAGAGAATTCGAGATATCAATCCGAGATGCACTAGATGCGACCAAGAGAATGAATTTCTCAATCATCTCATTTTCTTCTGCCCACACTCTCGAGCAACCTGGTTCGTATCGGATTTGGGATTAAGGGTAGATGAAGTACCTCTTGACTTTACTCAAGCGTTACTGGATCTTACTGCGGGTATGGATACTCCTCAGATTTTAATGATGTGTAATCTGATGTGGTGCTTGTGGAAGGATCGAAACGACTTCACATTCAATGGCAAAAGATCTACGCCTGAGGCCGTTATCGTCAAGGCACGATTGCTACACCCACCGATCGGTGCCCAGTCCGGTCATTCGCATATACTAATGCCCAATTCAAATCAGGTACAGCAAGTTCCCAGCCATACTCAGACCATACTGATTGATGCCTCTTGGGATCAGTCAAAAAGATCAGGTTGGGGGGCGACCTGCTATGACCAGGATGGCAAGCTGACACGAGCACAGGCTCACTACTTCACGGCTGAGGATGCAATTCATGCAGAAGCACAGGCATTGCTACAGAATGTGCAGTGGATCAAGGATACCGCGCAATGTATGCCGGACTCCCGGTTTGTTATCTTCTCGGATTGCAAAGTGGTGGTTATGGCTGTCAACAGCGGATCGATCAACGAACTGCCTTCTTGGGCAGCGGCCCCAACAGTTGCGGAATGTGGTTTACTGGTAAGACAGATGGAATACACGTCAGTCAGATATATCACTCGGGAGGCGTTACAAGGTCCCCACTGGCTTGCTAATTGGGCAAGAAGATCCAGACAAAACACGACCCATTTACCACAGGCTATCCATAATGCAAACAAGGAGATCGCTCAACAATTAGACAACAGATTCTTCCAAATAGCGCGATAGGAAGCACATCGTCGCAAGCTGGCACAGCCCTGGCACATTTCGGCTTTTCGTTTTCTTCTCTTAGGCAGCTTATTTAGCCCACTTTACTTGTCTGTTAGCTTTAGTCTTTTATGAAGATTAGCTTCTTAATTCATTCAATTTCGATGTTCAGGTAGAATAGATGTGTAATGCTGTAAGACATTTTCATTAATATATTATGCCTACGGGTTTCAAATCAAAAAAAAAAAAAAACTTGTATTATAATAAAAAATATTAGTCATGTGAATTTAGAAGACATCACATGAATTCTCAATTGTTATAAATTGTTACATGTTATATAATAGACAAATAGTACTCCAATCAAATTAGTTAAAATAACTTATTATTTATGGCTGGCTTCTTTAGGATTCATTGTACTACTTGTATTACAATAAAAATATTAGTCATGTCAATTTTCGAAGACATTACATGAATTTCCAAATTTTATAATAAAAATTTTAGTCATGTCATTTTTAGAAGACATCACATGAATTTCCAAATTTTATAAATTGTTACATGTTATAATAACATACAAAAATTGCTCCAATCAAATTAGTTAAAATATTTTATTGATAATGCATATGTTTGTTGCCGGAGTAGTAATAATAATAATAATAATAATAATAATAAGGGAAGGATCTAATTACACTATTTTATGGTGACGCATCTTGATACCATATTTTTATAAGTCATTTTTGTGATTTCAAAATCCAAAACAGTCCATCTGAACCGTTCAACATGATCTTCATATTAAGATGTGCTTGCAGACCAAATTTTACATTTTTTGAATTTTTTTACTATTTATTTAGAATTTTTGAAAATCGTTGTTTTTCAATGATCCAGAATCGTCTGAAAACAATAATTTTGTACATATCTTAATAAATAGTAAAAAAAATTCCAAAAAATATAAAATTTGATCTTTAAGTACATTTTAATACGGAGAAGGAAGAACGAAGGAAGAAAGAAATATAAATGAATAAATAATAGAGAGAGAAATTGAGAAGAGAGAATAATAAGAGGGGGAGACAAATCTAGAGGGGATCACATCATCACATGGGAATGGCCCCCATGGGAAAGACCACATGATTTCACACAACCGGTAAAGGGTTGGCACCTATGACGTCAGCGTATCTCCTCCCAGGATTGGCTGGGCCCCACCACCACGCCACCCTTGCTTCCAATTTCCAAATCAGTGAAATCACCGCTTCTCATGACTCATGACTCCTTCGACGCCACATGCAATCAGCCATTTTTTCTTTATTCCTTACGCTGTTCCTGCGGACCACTTCTATTTAGATTTTAGAGCAGTTTCACGGAAAAAATATGGATATTTTATTAAAACAAAAGTGTTTGTAAATTGAGGAAAAGCTAGAATACGAGAAATTGGTGAGCACAACTTTAAACGTCGAATCTAAATCGTTGAAATTCATCTATTTCATGCAAAATTTAAAAAGTTTTGAATTCATTTAGTATAAGATCAAGCGGTCAAAAAATATTGAAAAATGAATACATTTGTAAAAGAACTTATTCATGTACTAAATGAATTCAAAACTTCCAGAAAATTCATATACATGTATCACTCATGAAGTAGATAGATTTTAACGATTTGAAGGCAATCTGATATATTTTTAAAGTTGTGCTCACCAACCCCTCTTGGTGAGCACATCACACCATAGCTTTGCTCTTGTAAAGATCAATTTGGTATTATTATTATTTTTAATTAGGACAATAAGAATCTACTAAAGTTGTTCTAATAAAAAAAGAATCTACTAAAGTTATTATTTTTCTAAATTTCTAAATTTATTATTTTTGTTCATGTAAGCTACTAAGTTTGATTTGTATATTTTAAATAGTAAATAATAAATGTTAGTTTTTGGATAAGATGTGTCAAATAATTTTTTACGTCATGAACGTAACTATATAATACATCTCTAAGCAAGTATTTATGTAATTAAAAAATAAAATTATTAGAAAATTTAATATAACCCACGACTAAGGATAATATAATCCTAAATGAATTTTAAGTAATCGTACATTAAACTGCAATGAATCTAGTGTTGCTTTTCTTCATTTTTTTGGGATAAAAAAAATTATTTTGTTTCCTATTGTAAACAAGTTTTGAAAATATATAACGGCATTTATCAATGAAGTTTGATTTAACAGTTTTAATCGTTGTTTTATTACCATTCAATGAGACATATTTAAAATGATTTATTAAAATGCTTGCTAGTATACTTAACACCTTGTTTGGATGGAGAGTAGAGGAAGGGAGGGAATGGAAAGGAAAGAAAATTTTCCGTCGAATCGTGTTTGGTTGATAAAATTATGTCGGAGGTGAAAGGTTTAACCTTGTATTATTATAATCAATAGAATCGGTTTCCCTCTCGATTTGGGGTGTAACGGATGGAAAGAAATTTTGATGCAAATATTTTTAAAAAAAATAGCACAAATGCTCAACAAGTTTTTTGTCACAAACCTACAACAACCATCGAATTTCTCATTAACTTTCTAAATTTTAATCAACCAAACAAGAAATAAGACAGAAAAGAAAGATAAATTTATTTTCTCTCATTTTATCATCCAAACACAGAGAGATTAAATATGTTAATCTTCTTTTCTATTCCATTCCATTCCCTTTCTATTATTCACCTCTCATTCCTCTACTATCCATCCAAACAAGGTGTAAGTTGTAAATTGATCCAGAGGGACAAGATAACTAAATTAAGCAACGAAAACCAACAGGTATATTAATTAATGTTAGAGAGAATAATAGAGAGAGCGTGAGAAGGTTTAAAAACAGACCTTGCTGACCTTGCTTGTGGTGTGTCCCATACTAAACAAATGGAGTGAGAGAGAGAGAGAGAGAGATATGTGTAAAGATTTGGTGTGATATCTGGTCGGATCTTACTTTCCTTGTTGCATGATGGTGTATCCTTGGTACCACCTCCCTTGTTCATTTCTTTATATCTCTTCATCGTAGAAATCAACCACCTCTCCTCTCCTCCATCTCCATTGGAGAAAAAGAATATCTTCCCAGGCAAACGATTCCAAAGAAGCAAATTAATATTAGAGAGAGAAATGGCGGTGGATAGAGAAGCGCAATACCATGTGTTAGCGGTGGATGATAGCTTGATTGATAGAAAGCTTATTGAGAGGCTGCTTAAAATCTCTTCTTACCAAGGTACTCACTCAATCAATTCAGTTCATAATGTCTCCGAAATGGAGATTTGAAATGAAATGGTCAATTCGAGAAATTGCTTAATATGAGGCATTTGCTAGTATGGTTTTACTTTAGCCCTAAATTCGCCAATTACACATGGTATATTGATTTTGATCGGTTTACTTTTTCAATGAGCTTCTTGGTTGGTAGTTAGTTCTTTACAAAATCCAATATTCTAATTGTTTCCCTTTACTGTACAGATTATTTAATTGCCAAGCCTATGACCCAGTTTTCCAAATAGAATGCAATATGTTGCTACATTAGGAACTGCAAGCAGTTTAATTGAAAGAAATAATCAGCAATTTAATTAATTTCTCAAGCTTCCCGTTTAAAATATTGGTTAATTTTTAGTAGTACTGGTTCTCTTTAGTTACTACAGCAGAATCTGGTGTAAAGGCTCTGGAACTACTGGGATTGAGAGATGAGCAGAGTGCTTCATCTTCATCATCACCATCACCATCACCGTCGTCGTCGTCATCATCTTCTTCTTCTTCTTCTTCTTCTCTTTCTACAAATCAGCAGGTTATTGAATTGATCTTTATTTCTTCATTTTTAGTTTATGTATATTCTTTTGCAAATTTGCAAATGCTAATGTATTTACTGGGTTTTGTTTTGCCAGGAAATCGAGGTTAATTTGATAATCACTGACTACTGCATGCCCGAAATGACAGGATATGATCTACTGAAAAGAGTTAAGGTGAATAATTTTGATTAAAAATTGAAATATCAGTTCCTTTTTTTTTCAATGTAATTATTTTCATGAATATTTACCAATCTTTTATATTTAAGCCATAGAAACTTCAATGTAGCTTTATTGATGTTAGACAGTTTGCATTATTCTCTTTGGTTTCTTTAGATGCAGTAAAAATTTATTTAAGTGGTCTTAAAATAAATGTAATTGAACCGATTAACTGAAACAGTGCTGAGAATTGGGTCTTAATATTAATGCCATGACACCTTTTTCATATCTAACTCATTATGTGATCTGTGTGTGCAATTACTGTTATTTGTTGGTATTAATACTAACAGTCTTGTTGTTCCCGTAGTCTAATTATTCTGCAATATACCTTTTTATTTATTGATTAATTAAATTGGTGTAGGCATCATCATCCCTCAAGGATATACCGGTTGTGATAATGTCTTCTGAGAATGTGCCTTCTCGGATTGACAGGTTAGAACAACTTTCGAATTATTTTCCTTTGTTTGATACTTTCTGAAAATACATTTAGGGCATTATTTTTTGTTTGGGAGAAAATTTGCACCAAAGCATGTTGAATTTGAGTCCTGATTTTCAATTTGTTCTGAACATGATTTCAGCCTGTTCACCATTAGAGTAGTTGACAGAGACAATTTGACCTTATATAAATATCAGAGGGAATTTTAAGCTTTTTAATTTCCATGCAATGTGAACCTAAGAAATGTACCTACCAGCCTAAAATACAATTTCATATCCTAGCAGGGGCCCCTTTGGAAAAAAGTTCTGTATTCCAAATACTAAATATTTTTAATTTTCAATGCAAAATCAAAATAGAATGGTGGAGTACATGCACATATACCTAAACCAAACGAGAAACCCATTTATTTTTGTTAATTTTCTCAGTTCATCCTGAAAAATGTTTCCATCCATAATTCTAATTTAAAATTTTTAGGTTACTATTGTTAGAAACTACACAAACTAGAGAGAGAGGGAGAGAGAGAGAAGCTATATACAGAAATACAAGTTGGTTCCCCCATGAATAAAGGGAGGGGTGGAATTAAATTCTGGTAAAGATTATAAGACAAAAGGACTGGGAATTTTCATATCCCAAACTTCTAGATATACAATAAATTTGTGATGATGGCTGATTGGTACTACGTTAAATGCTAGAGATTTTATTTCTTTTCTTTTCTAGATTTTGCATATCTTGCTCAATATGACAATATCCCATTGAAAGGGATGCCTCATCAATAAAAGGTTCTCTCAACCCTTGAATAATAGTTCCTCTTTGTCCAGTTGCAGTTACTGGACACTTCCATTTTGTCATCTTGTTTCCCTAACGTTTTTATAATTATTTTGGCGTATATTATCCTACTTTTACTTATTTAGGAACTGTATGCATGTACACAAGCAGAGCTGTTTGCAATTTTAAGGGTTTTTGTGTACTGTCTGATAAAAGTAACATACCTGAGTAAACAAAATTAAATTCATGGCACAGGCCAAATGAGCAAATAAGATGTAAAATTGACTGCTCCTTTATCCATTTTTTTCTTTTCAGTTTAGATGATAAAACTTTCTTCCATCCTTCCAAAATCTTATAAACCAACAAATAATTTCTGAGTGGTCAATTTTTTTTGGATAACTGAGTAGTCAAATTTAGGAAAGGAACCTTGAACAGTTTTGTCAAAAGTTCTAAGATCTTTGCCTTGTTTCTTGTTAGATACTTTCAGTGTCCTTGACAATGATTTGATATGTTGTGATGAGACCTACTGTACATTGGAAGTTGGAGAAATACACCTACCAACCACTTTATTCTTGCCTTTTCTTTCTCCTATGTTTTAGTTTGGAAATTTTAATGGGGCACTTTAAATTTAGATTATTTACTTCTTAAAAAACTTGAGAGCCCCACTGTACCATATAAAAAATTTCTTTGCCTTTTTCCTTTTTGTGATCAGAGGGCATATTTTAATTGATGGAAAAAATATTATTTTATATGGACCAGTTTTTATAAATGGCTGAGCAACAAAGCTATACATGAAATAAAAAAAAAAAAAAAAAAAAAAGCTACACAAAATATTTTTTATCAGACCAAGTCAACAGAGCTATAAAAAATATTATTTCTTTTGCTAGTTGTTTATTTCAGACCAAATAAGTAAATTCATTAAATAGATAAAACTTACTACTGTACTTTTCTTAATTTCTCTGTGGACATGTGCAAACAAAAGAAAAATAACTAAATTAAGTTTTTTTTTTTATTTGGTTTATCTCAGGTGTCTGGAAGAGGGAGCAGAGGAGTTCTTTCTCAAGCCAGTAAAGCTGTCTGACATGAATAGACTGAGGTCCCACCTACTAAAAGGGAAATCCCAGTTGCAGGAAAATGAAATCCAGAAAAATCAGGATGACCAGAAACAGAAAGAGGAAAATGGCGAAATCAGTAGTGGTATTAATTCTCTTAACTGCAAAGACAGTAAAAGAAAGTCTAGAGAAATAGAGGAGGAACTCTCATCACCTGAGAGAAAGAGACAGAGGTTTCCAAGTAATAGTTTGGCTGTGGAAAGCTAAAGGATTAATTTACCTTTTTCTTTCTTTTTTTTCTTTTTTTTGAGGCCTTTTTGCATTTCTTTTTGTAGCTTTTTGTTCAGGGGCCTCAGGCCAATTGTCTAGACAGACAAATATAATCCTACCCATAATCTTAATATCTTTTGAAAAATTATAGTTTTCAGTTGTTTTACAGGCTTACTCAGAAACTTTAATGTTTTGGTATTTGTTTCCTTGACATTTGAAATTAATTTTATTTACAGGTATTTTATGCGAAAATAATTGTTTTTACCTACTGAATTTTTGAGATAAGGGATACAGCATTAATCCTTTGTTCTTTACTTTTGAGCGCGTCGGGCTGTCGGCGAAGAATTTACTTGGGGCAATATATTCTGGTTCGAATTCTATGTAGTACTGTATGAAGCGGGTAAAAGGGATACCTGAAACGAGTCAAAAAGAAATTGCTCTACATAAATACAGAGTTGTGCACCACGTAAGATCGCCAGGAGCCAAAGCTAGCTTTCTCGCAACACGGCACCAGTACCACTCCACGCACGAATAATGGCGGATGCAAAACAATTTGGTTAGGTGAATTTGATAATAATTAAGAGCTGCTTAACTATTTTGAGTTATATAATGAATACTCGTCAGAATATTTGTTGCCACTCGCACGTCGCATATAATTTAGTTTGTTGCGCACCTAAATTATTCGCACCAAAAAGCCCCAAAATTAGCATCTAGAGTAACTCAGAAATGCGGGTCCCCACTGCCAGTATGGTTTGTTTGAAAGGGATCCCTGCTCTTGGTGCAGACTGTTTTTTACGCGGGTGAGTGGATAACTGTTCTCGGTCACGGATCCTCTCAACTTTCATACGGTGGACTTCTCTAAAATTCATTAAAATAGATGTATACATTGAACCGAGTAAATATCCGTGCTTGTATGAAATGGAGAGCATCTGGAACTCCCTACTCTTTTTCTAATTTTTGAACCACTCCTCCGTTCTTAATTCACTGAAAAGCTGAGCAGCACGTGTAAATCTCAGTTGATTATATTTATCCATTTCTTGTCAGAAGGTAACTTTTCAAACCATTGCGTACTGTGACCGAATTACAAATCGGATCGCCTTTGATTTCTCTCTACCCAGCCAACTCATCAATGTACAAAAGAAATCCTCCGACATTAGGCTTCGCCTACTCTCAGTTTGGGAAAAGTCGATTTGATTGGTAACAAGTGTTTTTTTGTTTTGCATATAGAATTTGTCCCAGTATTATTTCTTTTTGTGAATTGTTGGCCATTTGAAGGTATTACTTGTGTAAGAATGAACTGGCACACAATATACTGTCCTTGTTGTAGCTTAATTCAGTTCCATTTATTAATTATATCATTTTAGTTATTCCTCTGAACTGGTTAATTATCCCCCTCATAGACATCTCAAGTAAGTGCTATACTGCTATTTAACAAGAGTTTCATAATTTAACAAACGAGTAGAACGTAGAAATGGCTTGATCAGCATCACCATTGTTACTATTATGTAAGACCGATTTTTTCTGTTTTCTTGGCATTGGTCTTTTCAGAAAGTGAGAGAATTCAATACAGTAGTACCATTCATGCAAAGCATTTACAATTCATGCCAAACAGTATCAGGTCAAATGCCAGTATTAATGTATTTTTTCTTCCTTTTTTTTTGTTTTTGTATTGGCACTTTTTTCTATCTTGTTTAGATAGCTTTTAATTTTCTTTTTATCAAATTTGCCATTCAACTTTTGCTTAGACAATGCCCCTAATGCTTCTTGGAATCATTGTCTTCATACCATCTTTAAATTGCTCACAGATAACATGAAAATTGAGATAAGAGGCCCCACACCTGAGTTTCAAATCGCCTTAATAAAAGTGAAATTCTACAATTGTGTACTTGACATGCAAAAAGTATACCTATTATATTGATAAAAGTTACTTCTAATTTCAGGTGGGGATAACATCTTTATCTCCAAGTGGTCTACTGCAAATTGTAGGCAATTCAAGTTGTTGGAAAGCATGAGAAGATCCATCATTTATTAAATGGCGGAAACGGGAAGCGCATGTACCATTGCGGTCACATGATATTTAGTTACTTGCTCTTTTTATACCATTACCTCTTTAGGGGATTGTAATGGTTGCTTAGGCAGTACCAATTAGCCCCACCAGTACTTGTCTAGTATTACTACAACTTCGAAAATTTTCTTCTGACCCACCTAGACGTCACCACCTTTGATGTGTACCCCTTCAAGACAAGCAATATCATGAATACCCTCCCAAAATCACAAAGGGAAGATTATGTATACTGCTGAAACCAAACTAATGAAAACAAAATCTAGGGGTATTTTTGGTACTTTTGAAGAGAAGAACACAAAACCCTTTTCTTTGAAAAAAAGTAGGAAAAAGAAACTAACAAATGGTACCTTTCTTCTTCTATGCTTATGTAGGATCTCTTAAATACTGGTGTGATCGAAACAATGTGAACTATTCTGATGCTGAGAAGGCTGTCTGGAATGATGATGCTGTCTCAGCTGCCTTAGATAGTGCGGCATCGTGGGTCAAGGGGTTACCATTTGTGCAGTCTCTAAGTGGCTATTGGAGGTTCTTTTTGGCATCTTCTCCTTCAAGCGTGCCCTCGAACTTCTATGAAAATGCTTTTGATGATTCCAACTGGGATTCTTTGCCAGGTAACACTTAATTGACTCTCAACATGCGTGCCGCAAGCAGATATTTTTCTTGAAGGGGCAATTGCATGTTGCAGTCATGCAGATGTCAAAGTACAGGTATCAATGTGCAAAATAAGAAATGCGCATGCATGTCCTGCAAAAACTTGGGAACTGTCGAGTATACTCATAATAAATACGAGATCATGCCCTAATACTCCGTCTGTTGCTGATATTCTTAGAAAGTGCCCAAACTACCCATCCCCATTGTTTGTTATATGTAAATGATCATGAGAGGAGAGACGGTGTCTGCATTTTTGGCAGGATTAGGAAAAGTTGTGGCATATGTGATGTTTTCGTGATTTACAGGGGTGTACTTGTGATGCTTTGAGGTTTAATAGGGAACAAGCCACTTTTGTTCCAAGCATTAACATTGTTATTATTTCTGTCCAGTAGTTTGGTTCTTACAACTACGATTTGGTATATGCTTTTTCCATAGGCTCAGCACTAACCTTTCTTAAATCATTATTTTCCTTTCTGCAGTTCCTTCAAATTGGCAAATGCATGGCTTTGACCGCCCAATTTATACAAATGTCACCTATCCATTTTCAATGAACCCACCATTTGTTCCTTCTGAGAACCCTACCGGCTGTTATAGGAGGCATTTTCGACTTCCAAAAGAATGGAAAGGTATATGTAACACAATCATGTTGTTGTTTTCTTTTTTATATTAAGTGCACTCATGCTTGAAGTATTGGTTTAGTTGACCGAAATAATTGGATTTTTACATCCAATTGTATTGGAACTTCATCATTATTCATGTGAAGGATTGCTTGCCAGCAGTTACTGGTTTATACAGTTTGTTAGTTTTAATGAAATAAAACTAAAGAACACAGCACTCCCATGAAGCTTCCTTCCCTCCCAATTTTATTTAATGGAAAATATTCTTGTTTTTTTACAATTCCCAATTACTTAGTTTTTATAGAATAGATAACAACATTTATCAATAAGCACATTATGTGGAGGAAAGATATCTCCAGCCACACTTTCCTTCTAGACAAAGACAGAAACAAAAACAAAGGATCTGTATTAATTTTTTGCACAACAGCTTCTTTACAAGTTCAATGTTGACTGGATTATGTGTGAAGCTACCGTGTGCACTTGTTTTCGTCAACACAGTTCATGATGTACTGGTACTGGTACTGGACCTGGTATGTTACACATAATTTCGTCCAGATTAAAAATCAGGCCTCAATTACACTCTAAATTAATATAAAAGCACCCACAAACCCTACAAGAAAAAGAACATAGATATTATGAGATTGGTAATGTGAATGTGGAATTGAGTCAATTTTAATCAGAGATGTTCTATAGGTCGAAGGATCCTGTTGCATTTGAAGTTGTTGATTCAGCCTATTTTGCTTGGATAAATGGAGTTCTTGTTGGATATAGGTATGTAATAGATTATCTGGAGGGAACTTCAAACATTTTTTTTTCGGCATATGTCTTCAATTGTTTTAAGAGATTTGCTCCAATACATCATTTTTTTATGAGAAATGTGGGAGTCAAGCTCCCGCTCCCAGCCAATGCATCATATTTTAGTGAAAATTTAAAATTGGCCATCCGATTAACTAAGGACAATGTTGGAAAACTAAATATATTAGTTACACGTTCTTGTAACAAATCATTATAAATAGAATGAGAGAAGGGAATGTTTCCTGTTTGGCCTACCTTGATTCTTGCCATATATTTTGGTAGATGAACAATTGGAATAAATGGTGGTCATTATTTAAGATAATGATCATATACTAGTTTAATTTGCAAAATAAAGAAGATGTGTATATTGCATCTCAAAACAAGCAAAATTTGAAGCGTTGATGCAGCGAGGACAGCACACAGTAGGCTACCTGCCGAGTTTGAAATAACAGACTATTGCCACCAATTGGAGTCGGATAAGGAAAATGTTCTTGCAGAAACAAAATCAAAGCAGTAAGTAATTTATTTTCTGTATAACAGAATTCACATAGATTTTAGTGGGCTGGATTGGGCCGAAGAGGTGAAATACCTACGAACTAACGTTGGGTCAGAGTTCCTTTTATTAGTCCTTATAACACCCTATTATAAGTGGGATGAAGTGGTCCATGAAGAAAAATAATCAGCCTATTATTTGACTATTCCCATGAAGAAAAATAATCAAACCATAATATCCGTTTATTATTCCCATATTGAAAACAACTTCCACCCAATATTAAATCGGCTTAAAAGCTTCTTAAATGCTATTTAACTGTGATGTATCCATAAGGATTTCAACACTAGGTCTAGCCGTCTAGGTGGTACATAAAATGATTAAGCAGTTTAATGGCAACTTTAATTTACATTTTTTTTTAAAGCTTGATAGGATGGCAATACGTGGATAAATGTACCACTCACTCCTTATTTGGTCATGGTTTTGATAACCTTTTATGTTGCACAGTGACAATGTTTGTACTATTAATTACTTCAATGGAATAAGGACTAAAATCGTACCACAAATATCCTTGCACCAATCAGACAACTCCTTCATGTTTCTGCTCGCATTTATGACACGTTCATGTTTCCACAAAAGTTCAATCACATGCTACACTTTAACAAAATTAAATAAAAAGACATAACCATTTAACATAAAACTTGTGTTATTAATCAGATGAAAAAATTACAAATATTTACATAGTAAATTACAATTGAGGGGGCTTCTAAATATCCAATTTCCCCATCAAAACTTAAAAATTGCTTACATCCCCACTAAAAACAAATAACCTTTCTCATTTCTCTTTCTTTTAACCTAAATTTACAGCCTCCCCACTGTTTTTTACCATTTTAGGAGAGGGGGCTTCCAGGAGGATGGTGGTACTATGCGACATTTGGCATATGGCTCCACAGTGTCCCGTATACTGTCTATGTACTTCATAGGGTTGTTAAACTCCTGTGAATATAGAATAGAACAAGTGAGCTAAAACCCGCATAGTAAATGCCAAAGGAAAAGTAAGATAAATAAATAACCTCTTCTGTAGGGTGAAACACAGGAGCTTCATTTGGAAGACTCTTTTCGGATCTCTATGAAAGAAAGACAACACAAGTTTGTTAAATAGCAAGAACACAAGTATAAAAGCAAATGCTGGACAAGTGCCAACCAAATCTGGTACCGATACGACAACAATGCAAAAAAAGTGTTATGAAGAAACAAATTGGGGGTAACTTAGGGTGCCTTTGTATAGCTGCAGTTTTGAGTTCTCTGTTTTCCTTTTACTGGGTATAAAATATAAAAAACAATACTACCTTTTCTCACAGATATGAAGATTCGAAAAATTTATCCGCCTCTGAGTCTTCTGCCCCTTGGAAGCTCTGCTCCACGAGAGATTGCTAATATCAATTAAGAAAAATTATGCTAGATCAGAAAGGTACAATATAGGAAGATGAATAATAATACTTAAACAAAAAACAAACAAAAGATACAAGTATAACATATAAAAGGATGGCTTGTCGTTTCTTATATCAGCATGAATTTGCCTGCTGCTTTAATCATAAATTTGGCATGCATATAAAATACTAATGTCAAATGAGATACTAATATTTTTCCTTCCTAAGGCACATCAAATTCATTGTTTAGGATACATAATAGCATAAAAGCATACAAAATTAATTTAACTAATAAAATCATTTTAGGTTAATCAGATATAAGTAACTTTTCGAGGTAGCATATTTAGGGAAGTAACGCACTAATCTATTAGTTAAATTACTACCAATTTTGAGCTGTATTCATACCTTTTCCTAGACCATTCATGCTGAATTGAAGTGAACCAATTCTTCCTGTGGTTACTCATGAAAAGCTCTCATTTTCTTATATCTGAACAAATAGTCAAAAAGAATAGCATTAGTAACTTAAACAGGGACAGATCAATCATTCATCAATTTCAGAGAAGAAAATACAGAGGATGATAATAATATTTGGTCATTGATTCAATTTACGATCTTGACTGATGAGCAAACAGAGAAGATAACGAACACCACATGCGTGCACTAAAGTTGCACCATCAAAGTTAACTCACACTTTTGAACAGTAAGTCATTCCAACAGAAAATAATCAAGCCACAAAAGCTGCTACAAACATGAAAATTTATTTACTTAATTGCTTTTTAAACTAGCATAGGGCTCAAATCTGCAAGTACTACTGTAAAGAACCCGCAGACTCAGATTGCTGGACGGGTTGGCCTAAAAATAAGTAAATTAGTAAAATACTTTTCATGACTCTAATCTTTAAAACAGTTCAATTAAGTCAACTTCAAAATTATGTAGTGCCAGATGAAACATGAATAAAAATACTTGGAATAACCACTTTACCCCATATAGCATGCAGAGAAAAGAATTTTGGAGTATAGCAAATCACCAATATTGTTTGTGAAAGGAAACAGTTCTACAGCAAACCGCAAATAACATTTGCGAAAGGATACAGTTATTAATACCCGGCAAACTACCAAGTATGCTGGGAAAATCATCAAACACTTACAGGAAGGCATGGAAGTATGTGCATGTGATCTTTTTAATTTCATAATATAGATTATAGATTGAAAGGCATATCTAACCAATGTTTGTTGTGCGAGCCTAATTTTGAGCAAAATTTGTCTTATAAAGCTACAATAGTACAATAAAATAAAATTTTAAAACATTTCAGTAAGATCTCAGTTACATCATAATTTACGACAATTCTGGTGTTCTTATCATTAGATATACCATTGGATTTCCGTCAGGGTTTCTAAATTGAAAACGTATACATGTGATTTGTGAGAATATTCATCGCTGATATAATAAATCTAGGGTCATAATTTCTGATTTGCGACGAGAATCTGCTGTGAAATTTTGAAAAAAATCAGAGCAGTGAAACTGGAAAAGTAGGGTTAGGGTTTCCGATCTAAGAGTAAGGATACGATTAGCACACATCCTGAGACTGATGCATACACGCGCTTCGAAAAAAGAGCACTCAATCAATTAGAGGGGATTGTTACCTGGATTTTCAAGTCGATTGATCGTTCGAAGACAGAACGTCGTGCGAAATTGATCGAGCGCAGCGCCGAGAGAAGGTAGAGGTTGATTAGATTCACGACAAATGAGAGTGAAAGAAGGGGGAGGAGAGTGGCTGAGTTGGCCTTGGACGTGTTCCGGAGCAACCAAATCGAGGGTTTTCGCTTTTTAAAACAGAAGGGAGGCGCTAGGGTTTGCATGCGGACCGTCTGATCGGAATTCTGGCTAATCCAGTCCAGGTTATATTTCACGGATCTTTAAAATTCGTACAGATTTTGATCGGTCGGTTCGGATCCAAACTCAATATTTGAAATACGTCATGGGATCCGAATTCAGCGAAAGGAGAGCAGTGAGCCAATGAATAAAAAGCCTCTTTTGTTTAGAGTTTGAGTTGTTAGAACTTTGATGCATTCTCGGCCTAGGCAGTAGCTTAAATCCTTTTCTTTCTAAATTCTAAACAGAGCCCAAGAGAGCCCGAGTCCAATTCTTTTTAATCTCTTTATACCCAGCTTGGGATCAAGCCCAAAAAGGCCCACTGTCGCAAAAGCACAAATATTTGCATATTAACCCCTCTGACAAGAGGTTATTAGCAAATTATAACTCAAATTCATATTTTTCTTAAAAATAGACCCTTGGATAAATCAGAACAGCTATATTAGTTACTGGTACAAGAGAGTTTGAACTCAGTACCGAAAGATACATTTTAAATTTGAGTTCTGAATCAGAAATTATGAATTCAATCACACATACAACTTCTCCACAACTTGACAAACCCAACCCGAGCTAATAAGAGTAAGCGGTCCCATAAAAGAGAAAAGAGAAGAAAAAAAGGAAGGTCAGAAAAAGACCAAACGGTCCCACAAAAAAGAAATAGAGATAATGATTGGGCTAACATGTGGGTCCCACCTGTCAGGTTTGGTCTATTTAAAATTTGATCCCTGTTTAATTAATTCTAGTGTATTTTTTGCAGTGCGTAAATTTCTGATTTTAGGAATTTCCGAAGTTTCAGATTGATATATATTTTTAGATGATTTGTTTATCCTAGTTAATTTGAAATTAATTTGATTATCAAGCTGTCATGTTCAAAACAAAATGATATTTGTTATCTAAATGACTAAATGTTAGAGCATCTCCATTCCAGCAAACGTTTAGCAATTAATTTGGACCACGTCACTGAGTTTAGCAATTAAAGAGACTCATAATTTCTAAATCACTCCATCCAGAAAATTTAATTAGAGTTGCTTTTAAAGCAAACTTGCGAATTTAAAAACTGTAGTACATCCCAGCAATTATATTAGCAATTAACACATCAAATTAGCAATTTAAAAGAAATCACCGTTGTAGATGCTCTTACGTAGTTTTCTAAAAAATTCACTCAACACGTTTTGTATATCAGTTTCAATTACAAATGTCAATTTTAAATAAGTTTATGTATGAGGTATAATTTATAATACAAATGTCAATTTTAGTGATTTATTTCTAGTAAAGCAAGCTGTAAATGTTTTACTAGAAGTTAAGCTTCATAAAAATTGATTTATATTTTCAAAATTGATCTATTAAATATTTGTACACGTACTAGGTATTACTTAGTGTATAACTGACAATTTTAATGATTTAATAACTTAAAATGAGCCATGAGTTAACAAAAAAAAATATATATATCTAGCATGCTCAGGGGCGGATCTACTGTAGCACAGGGTAGGGCAACTGTCCTATCCAGAAAATCCAAAACTAATTTACAAAGACTGGATTTTGGGCCTTTGCCCTACCCTGAAAATTAATATTGTCCTATCATGTAGCTCAATTAAAATAACTGACCCATTATCTAATGAGTTTGGACCCAATTATCTATTTAAATCCGATTCAATAATATCTTGCCCTACCCTGATCAAAATTCTGCATCCGCCCCTGATCATGCTTACAACAAGGTGTAAAATCTTTTATAGAAGCTAAACTGAATAAAAACTGATTTATGCTTTAGAAATTGATGTAATGAATAATCCTTCAACAAATTTAAATTTGAATTATCCGACTTGGAGCCAGAGCAGTCGAGCAACGAAAATACTTGGCCTAGGAAAATTGTAAGAAGAAGATATTTCAAACTGTATCTTGTTCGATTCACGTGACTGGAATAGTATCATCTCCAATATGCATAAAAGATTTTCTTAACTTTATGGTTTGAGATTTACTCTCAGCCGCTTTGAGATTCGGACTAGTACAGAAATAGTATTATTTGGACTTTGAGATTCGTGCAAAATTAAAAGAACGGTCCGGATCCACTAATTTCAAAATATTCTCTTTTCCGGTACCGGCGAGGATGTGAATTCTCCGTGAGTTGCGTCCAGGCGAATTGTCGAGATCATAGACTGACAGGTGGGACCCAGGACAGCACAGAACAAACGCGTACTCGTGTGGGATCCGTAATAACCAGACAAAAGGTGTAATCATAAAGCTATTGAGAGAAATAGAAGGATAGAGTGACACGCGTCGAGACATATGTGGTGGAGGCACGTGGGGAGTCGCTGGATTTTCATCCCATTATTTAGGGTTAAGCTGCTGTTGTGCCTCGATTTTACTACAGTGTCGACTTGTCCGATGAAATTATCTGGTCTCCTCGATTTGCAAACCTTGCAAATTAAGAAAAGGAAAGAAAGAATGAACAGTATTTATTTTGTTGTTGCACATGGCTAGGGGTGTTCGAACGGTTCGGTTTGTTTGGTTTAAATGGATCAAATTCGGTTGAAATTTTGAATTATTTCGGTTTAAATGATCGGTTCGGTTTACAGTTTTCAAAACCGACTAAACCAAACCGACCTAATTATATTAGTTCAACCGTTCAAGTATTATTTATATTTTGTTTGGTTCAACCAATGATTCATTTCTTTCATTTTAGTTTAAATATTTTAGAACATTTACATATTTTGTATGAAATTGAACAACTTGTGTATGAACATATGCAATTTTCGTTAATAATGACACCAATAGATTTACTTCGGTTTGAACCGAAAAATCGAAATTTACTTCGGTTTGTTCAGTTCAGTTCTTAATCGGTTTATAAGTTTAATCGGTTCAGTTCGGTTCTATTTTTTAAAACCGAAAAAAAGTTTGAACACCCCTACACATGGCAACCTCTCTGCTTTGTGTTTAGCGGAGAGGATAACTTGCATGGGAATGATTTTATCGAATTCGATATAAGTTTTAAGAATTTTTAAAATTTAATTTCTAGTTTAATTATATCGAACAAATGGATTCAAATTTGATATAAATTTTAAAACTAATTTAATATTTATCAAATAAACTACTATACTAAGTGTTACAGATTATTTGTAAAATATTCGTCTACGACACTTCACCGTGATAATAGATCAATTAAATGAAATTTTTAAATTTTATCAAATTTGATTTTACGAATTATTAACGCTTCATTCGAGAATTTAGTTTCTAATTTCTTGAAGACTTAAACTTTCAAATTTTTGATATATTCATATACATTATTTAAAAACAAACTATTTTCGATATATCCGTCTTATACTTGAATCCCGGTGTTTATTTTAAAATTTTGAATTTGTTACTATAGTATATATATCAACAACTAAAAACGAAACGTTGAAATACACAGGATCAAGGGCGCAACCAGACTTTCAAGTTATGAGAGTCAAATGTGAATAGAGGTCAATTATATAAAATTTTCTCGTTACAAATGGGAGTCATTTTACACTAATTGTCACATTTTACTATAAATTATATAGGAAATAAGTTTCAAATCAAAAAATTTGGAAAATAAATGAAGATTGACCCCATTCTTATACTGTATATCCACCCCTATACCTTAATTTTGATTTGGTATTCACCTTGTAATACTAACAATTTGTTCTTAAGCAAAGTTTGGTACCTTACTCTTTATATTTTTTTTGAAAAGTTTCGCAGAAACTGCAAAGTCTTGAATGAAGCTCAAACTTTTGATCTTTAGATAACTACAATCCTAAAACTTTTTCTTCTAACCAACTGTGCTACCGCTCCATCTCAACCTTACTCTTATATTCTCTGAAGTTCCAATTATGATCAGAAATGGAACTAAAAATTTACTATAGCGGGACTGGATTTAATAAAAAAATTAATATTCAACGAGATATATTTTAAAACGAGACGTATTTGTTGCTTCAATTAAACAAATATTTCATTGATAAAATGGCATACTGTAGAATTTTATTAAAAAAAAAACATAAATTACACATAAAATTTGCAAAAAAAATATTAACTATAAGAGGGCTTAACCACCCATGAGTTCCCTTTAAATTCACCCCTGATTATGATGTGATAAATAACCAACTACGGCTGGTCTTACTAATTACTATTTGGATATGTTAACATGAATATAAAATAAATGGAATCCAACTTATCCACTCTATAGAAATGAAATCAACTATGCTCGAGAGAATATAACAAATCACCATTTAAATTTAAGGAAGCTGATAACAGTATCCGCACAGCACTGTACCTGCACCATAACTATCATAACTACTATAACTATCTGGGGGGACCGCAGAAACTCTAGCACATAATTATTTTTCTAAAGTATTAATACATATGCAATTAAATATTTATACCTGTGCACGGAAGTATTTATATCTATAAGGTCATTAGGTGAATAATTTTTACGTAAATAATTGTCTCTCCAACCAAATCTCCCAAACGTACCCACACCATAAATACCTATGGGGGACCAGTCAAACTACATGGTGGGCCATACATGTTTTTAGAGGTGAATTTTTTTTCTCCGTTCAATCTCGACCATATTTCTGATGATCTGTGGAGCAATTTTGCGAATCTAAAACCACGAACGTCTTCTACGCAATTTTCTCTTTCAAATGAGATCCTACAAGCAGAATAAGTATGGAGTACTAATTCGTTGAAAGAGGTAGTTTCCACTGTAATTTCATCTTACTCTTTATAATTTTCATCTTATTTGACAGCTTAAATGTACAATAAAAAAATTATTTCTTCTCTTACTTCACAATTCACAATCAAACATGACCAAGGGCGGAGGCATGAAGATTAAATTGGGGTCAATTGACCTCAATTTTTTTATAAATCTTTCATATTAGGGTACGTTTGGATCGTGCAAGGAATAGTGCAAGAATAGCGATTTTTGAGTTAGTGGTTGAGAGTAGTGCTAACCTGAGTGGTTTGAGAATAGCGCTAACTTTGGACTATTCGGATTAGTAAAAATATCGTTTGGATTGTATAATTAGAATAGCGATGGAAGGAATGAATAAAATAATATTTAAACTAATATTATATTACATTTAATATTTAAACCAATATTATATTACATTTAAACTAATATTTTTTAATACTAATATAATATTTTATTTAATACTAATATAATATAATATAATATTATATTTATTTAATACTGATATAATATAATCTAATATTATATTTATTTAATACTAATATAATTTAAACTAATATTACATTATATTTAATATTTTGCTAATATTATATTATATTTAATCTAATATTTTATTGAGGAGGGTTCAAATGCCTCCATATTTTGTGCCTCCATTATGCCTCCGTTTTTTAAACTTTAATAACTCAAAATTGAAAACTTAAAGGTCAAAATAAAACCATTGGATATGATCTACATCATTTTATCTATGCACGTGTAAAAAATTATGATATTTCAACTTTGTTTTGGTTGTCATCAAGAGCTTGTAAACGTACTAATGTGGATAATTTCTAAACGTTGATTTTTCAACTTATTGATTCATATAAAAACAAAACCGAAATTTGATATTTTTTAATGAGCACACAGAGAAAATAATATATATCACATCTAACAGATTTATTTTGGCATTTATTATTTAAATTTTGAGTTATTAACGTTTTAAAAATGGAGGCACGGTGGAGACACAAAAAATACATTTGAACCCTCCTCTATTTTATTTAATACTAATATAATATTTAAAATAATATTATATTACATTTAATATTTAAATTAATATTATATTATTTAATATTTAAACTAATATTATATTATAATTAATCTAATATTTTATTTACTACTAATCTAATATTTAAAGTAATATTATATTACGTTTAAAATTTAAACTAATATTATATTACATTCAACACTTAAGATTTACACTAATATTGTATTACATTCAATTTTTAAATTCTAACATTTTATTTAATATTAATCTATTCGATATTATATTTATTTAATACTAATCTAATATTTATATTGCATTACATTTAATATTAGAACTAATATTTTATTTCATACTAATTTAATCTAATATTATATTTAATACTAATCTAATATTTAAACTAATAATTATATTACAATTAACATTTAATATTTAAACTAATATTATATTACATTTAATATTTAAAATAATATTAGATATTATTTAATCTAATATTATATTTAATACTAATATAACCTAATATTATATTTATTTACTACTAATATAATATTTAAACTAATATTATATTCCATTTAATTAATGACTACAGTATGATATTTAATCTTACATTTTATTTAATATTAATCTAATTTTATATTTATTTAATACTATATTTTAATTAATATTATATTACATTTAGTACTAATATTTTATTTGATACTAATCTAATCTAATATTATATTTATTTAATACTTATGAAATATTTTATTTAATACTAATTTAATATTTAAACTAACTTTAATTGAGAGGAATCAAATATTTTATTAATATCACGAACCCCACTAGCTCTATTCTTACTAACCCACCATTTCTATGGGTTAGTATAATGGAGTTATTCTTGAGCTAACCCAATTTGCTAATTTGTGTTTGGATCACTAAGATTTGAAAATAGTGGAGCTATATTCTTGGGTGATCCAAACGCACCCTTAATGTATAATTTTCTATATAATTTACAGTAAAATGTCATAAGTACTGTAAATTTGATTAATATTCTCAACATAAAAATTTTATAAAATTGATTTTCATTCACATTTGACTTTTATAATTTGAAAGTCCCTATGCAGATAATTTGCCTGCTTAAGAAAAAAAAAAGGGAGAAATAACAGAGAAATTGAACACTTGATTGGTATACTTGACTTTGTGGAAGTGCCTTTACAAGAGGGAAGCTTTAACATAAAAAAGGGTCTGTGGTGCCAATTGGGGGGCATAATTGTATCTTACTGTTGAAAAGGGTCCCTTGATTTGGACACGGTTGCATGTGTCCATTTAACTTTCCGACCCCTATCTATCTTTCTACCCTTTTTAACAAACAAGTTACTCTTATTTTGCAGAAAAGAAATGAAACACAACCAAGAAAATATAATTTTTGAACCGGGATTCTCTATGGATGAGAATATATAAACAGAATGTGTATATATACTGCAACACATGATTTTAGCTTAGTCAGAGGTGGAATTAGATTTTTGAATTATAAAGGTCAATTATATAAAAAAATTCTGCGGAAAATAGAAATTACTTTTACAGTATTATAATATTTTTCTCTAAATTATATAGAAAATTATATATAAATACAAAAAAAATGAGGATCAATTGGCCCCCATTCCTTGTTCTTCAATCCGTCTCTGCTTCCAATCGAGTCAAATTTAAATGAGCATGCCTTATATTTCTGGAACCTCATTAAGATTCGTGTCAAATTAAAACGGGCAAACTCTGCTTCCAATCGAGTCAAATTTAAATGAGCATGCCTTATATTTCTGGAACCTCATTAAGATTCGTGTCAAATTAAAACGGGCGGTTTGAATGTCATTATACGTGATGCGGTACCTCATTGGATTTGAATTTTATAAAAAAAAACACCCTCTATATTTATTGTAGTTTATAATTTAGTCACAAGTTTGTGTTAGAAAACTATAAAATTAGGTATTAGGAGACTAATATGGAGTTTTAAAATTCAACAATGATATTTACAGAAAAACACAAAATATGTTGAGATAATAATTACAATCTTCTAGCTTAGAGATAAATTCTAAAGAGATAACTCAACCGGAGCTAAAAGATAATAATAAATAAATAAAATAGAACATGAATAGTATTATATATATATGTGTGTGTGTGTGTTGTTTTCATGTCATTGAATTATTTTTTCTTATTAATCAGTGGCAGAGTTATATGGGACCAAGGGTGACATTTGACACCCCTAATCCAATTTTTTTAATCAATATGCTTCTTTTACTGTATTTTTTTTTTTTTTCAAAAAATTACAAAAATATACTTGTTATTCAAATAATTATATAATGATGTTCCGCTCAGAATATTTTATTCCGCCTATCCTACTTTTAGACTCTGCTGCTGGTATTGGAGTATTGAGTATTCTAATCATCTGTTGCATCAATATCAGTGCTATTACTATAGTACATTTTCATGTTTTTTATAAATATGTAGGAACACAGTAACGAGTCCGGCTAGTATGACATCGGTGTCATATGACACCAACTACAAAAATTAATTGGATAGACTTCAACGACTAAGTCAAACTGTTCAAACCGATTTACTTTATGAGTGATGCGTTTACATGAAAAAATTTATATTTTGTAGTTATTTTAGTACCAAATCAAGCGGTAAAAAATATTGAAAAATGAATGCATTAAAATTAACTTAAAAACTCACACATTTGACCGCTTGACTTGATACTGAATAAATTCAAAAAATTATAAATTTTGCATGTAAACGCACAACTAATGAAATATATCGGTTTGAACAGTTTGGATTCATCGTTTGAAGTTGGTGTTATATAGACTGAAATGACACTGATGTCATACTAGCCAGACTCCATAGTAACTTACACTACAACAAAACTGGTCTTCAGCGACCGGTATCAGAGACCGGTAAGATCGCCGGTCGCTGAAGACTTCAAAAAAATAAATAAAAAAATAAAAAGTTAATTGTTTCGGCGACGAACCCTCAGCGACCGGCGCCATACCCTTCAGAGACCGATTTTGACCGGTCGCTGAAGGGTTTTCCCACCAAAAGCCCCCCAAGCCCAGCTCTTTCTTCTTTGCCGCCCGACCCGCCATTTCCGACCCGCCATTTCTAGGTTTAGCCAAAAAAAGAAAAAAAAACGCGAGACCCCTCTGCCGGGTCGCCCTACCCCTCTGCCGCGCCGCCCGACCCTCTGCCAAGTCCACGCCGCCCGACTCCTCTGCCGCACCGCGCGACCCCGCTCTCGCTCGCTCTCTCACCTCGCTCTCCTCTGACCTCGCGCTCTTGCTCTCTTGCTCAGTCTCTCTTCTGACCGCGCGAGCGTTGTCTGAGGTTACGAAGCACCGCTCTGTCGAGTCCGGCGAAAATTATTTTCGAGAAGTCAATTGCATATGAATCCTTCTATCGGACGGCCTAGATTAGTCAAGTTATCCATTAAGATGTACGATCCAGATTGTATTTGGTGAACTATTTGAAATTGTTCATTGGATTGAAATTTAGATGATATGATCATGTTTTGGGATAATTTATTATTTGCAATATGATAGTTTGTTGCTTGTGCTGTATTATGAACGATAGTTTGTTATATTTCTTTGGTACGTTTCGTACCAATTGGGAAAAATAAAAATAACAAAAAAAAATATAAAAAAAAAAACCACTCTTCTGTGACCGATTTTGACCCATCAGAGACTGCTTGGGCGGTCTCTGATGGTCTTCTGCCATGTCACCGCACAGTATTAGCGACAGATTTCATCGGTCGCTAAAGGGGTCATCAGCGACCGGCGCCTGATCCTTCAGCGACCGGTGACGTCAGCGGAGTGATCATCAGCGACGAAGCATCTGCGTCCGGGTCATCTGCGACCGATTTTTGTCTTCAGCGACCGGTAGACCCATCAGCGACCGGCGAAAATACCATCAGCGACCGATTTGGCCGGTCGCTGATGGGTATGATTGTTGTAGTGTTAGTAAGTATTGTAATTTTTTTATAATTTTTTTTTTACGTAAGAGGCAAAAAGCCTACTAATAATTTCAATTGAACAAAACTAAAAGTACAAGGTAATGGTATTTAAATGTTTTTATAATAGTCATATATTTGAGAAAATCATGTCAAAACCGTTTGCAACAAATTATATATTTAGCTTACAAATGAAGCTTTTGTATATGATATATCTCATCTCAGAAAAAAAAAAAAAAAAAGAGCTAACAAGGTACTTGATTGCAAAGGATCAAATAAGATGTGGCAAAGGTGATAATGACACCAAACCTTACCAATTCCAACATGAAAGAGGTACTTTTAGAGGCATTGCCTAACCCCTCCACATATATCAAAATCAATTTATTTTAGCATGGTCCATCACCTCCCTCCTAATTCTCCTAAAAAGCAAGTGTATGAGTTGTTTTTGCCACCTCCATCTCCTACTTTCCCCTTTGTTTTTGTTTTTGTTTTTATTTTTATTTTCCTTCCTAATTTTTGCTGTAGGGACTGAAAATGAGCACCTAATTTTACTGTATAGAATCAATGAATCACCAAGATATTATTGAGATTGACCAATGTTGCAATTTCTTACATTTTATATTAATTAAAGTACACAGAAAATAGAAGAAAAATAAGGATGAATGCTTTAATGTGGAAAGGTATCTCACATTTGGAAAATATTATAATTTTCTGCAGTGATTTTGAGTTACTGCAGTAAAAATTCGGCTGTCCGTTTCGAATTGTCACGAATATTAAAGCATCTACATCTCAGCAACTCAAATGAGTTTCTAAATAACTGTTAACCACTTTTTAGAAATTAAGGTCTCTAAAGTTTCTAACTCTTACATTCTTGAAATTAATTTTAGAGTTTCTATTAAGCCACGTCAGCAACAAATTAAAAAGGAGAAATAATTTGAGTCAATCAAGATATTATTTCAGTCAATTAAAAATGAGAAATAATTTGAGTCAAACAAGATATTAAAAAGGCTAACATGGAGTTTATAAATAGTTTCTTAGTAAGAAACTTTACTGCATAGTTTCTAAATAAGAAACTCTCCCACATCTCTGAAACTGGATTAGAAACTCTAAGAGCATCTACATATCTAAAACTCTTAGAGTTTCTAAGTAACTATTAACTAATTTTTAGAAATTATAGGCTATGGAGTTTCTAAAGGTTCACATCCCTGAAACTAATCTAAGAGTTTCTAAAATGCCACATCAGCAATAAAATAAAATAAAGAAAAAAATTAAGCGAACGCCGGCCAATTATTTTGCCAACTCACAGTTTATAAACGATTTTTTATTAAGAAATTCTTGAGCACATTTGCTAAATAAGAAACTGTTCTACATTCCTGAAACTGGTCTAGAAACTGCCACATCATATTAGAAACTTTGATAGTTTCAGAGATGTAGATGCTCTAATAATATCAGGGATGTAGATGCTCAAGGATCGTGCAAATTTTCTAATTGGTCCAAAAAATAAAAAGAAAAACAGGGATGAATGCTTTAATGTAGAAAGTTATCTCACCTTTGGAAGAATATTCTGAATTGAAAGGGGTAAGGATGTACTCCAATTTCACTTGCTAGAGAACAAAATTTATAAATTTTAACATTAAAAAAGCAAATTTCAACCGAGAAAAAACTTTTTGATGGAAGGTCCAAAATAATTGCTCATTTAGGTCCATTGAAGTAACATTAATTGTCAACCTTTAATTTACTAGATTCCTTTTTTTTTTTTAATACAGTCAAGTCATGTTCAGAGGGTATGTTGCAAAATCATTTATTGATTTTTACTGAATAAAATAAGTTGCCATTGTTTTACCTTTTTTTTCATCAAAAATAAAAAATTGCATGCAATATCTATCAAATTCCCCAGAAACAAACAGTCATTTGATAACGACTTTTAATTTATTGCATGCAATCTCTATCAAATTCCCCAAAATTGCATAGCATTTAATTTATTTTTGGCGGTGGTAAATTAGGCTTGGGAATTTTAAACGTGAGATAACGAATAAAATCCACCTGATTTTTCTGTATCAAATTAAATAAAAAATAACAAACCAAGTCATGGTTTATTATTTTTTATTCTTTTCTATTTTTTTTAAAGCAAACACATGCAATTCAGCATTATAATATTTCTTTTCTTTTTCTATCTTTTACAGGGCAAACACTTGAATGCAGGTTATTAAACGCATAATTTTGGGTCAATATTTACTAAAATTAAATTAAAAATTTTAATTTCAATATTTTCAATTTTTTTATTAAAGCCCAAGTTCATAGATCACTTGTCATGTGTTTTTAGTAATTAAAACAGGTATTGCCGTTGTACCAATTTCAGTAAGAAAATAATCATAAAAATATTTTGAAAGATAATGTAATTTCTGATTTAATATATCTCCTATTCTCTTGCATGTTTACATTCAATGCCTTTTTTTTTATTGGAAGTTGGAACAGGTTTTTTATTCAGAGTGTTGACCACAATTAGATATGTACAATTTTATTTCAACTGGATTTTTTTTATAATTTTAATTTTCATGATATTTCTAAATAGTCCGTTATTGTTTTGTTGTAGTTTTTTTTTTCAAGCATTAAATGCTATGCAATTGAAGAAATTTGAGAAAATACAACTATATAAATTATTTTTACTTCTCTATAATTCTCATGTCACCAAGTTAAACTATAAACTAATATGAACTATATCCAATTTAACATCCTACCATAAACCATTTTTTTTTTTTTTCAAATTTTTCATTATTTCTTTTGCTTTTATCATGACACAACAACAACCACTACAGTTACAGAATGACATATATAACCAATCAATAATATATTTTAGTTTAATCTTTTTGGTGGCGGAGTAAGAGCTGAAATAAATCTGCTACTCCAAATTCATCAAACGAGGAATAAAATATAATGCGTAAGATGAGATAAGATGTGCGTTAATTCATAATAAGTTATTTTATTTTTTAAGACAAATTAACTTACTCCACACTTATTTCTTCAGATGGATTAATTTAAGCCATAATTTAAATTATTAAAGGAGCTGTAAAATATGAGGAATAAGTGCCAACATTTTACTTCTCTGAAGGTTCAATTCCCAACAATATACATTTAATCCTCATTAACTTCCTAATCAAACATGACCTTGATTACAAATTATTTTAATGGGTGAAATGCTTTAAAATATTTATTACATATTCAATTTGCATTACCTTTATTTATATAGTAACAATTGGTTCTGAATTATAACATATTTTAACATTACAATTTTCCAGTACCAACTTTACGTTAATATCACTAATTAAGAATATTTAGCACTTAACAAATTATGATATAATTTATGTTATAGATCATATAAACAATATATATTTAAATATAAACCGGTATATATGATAGTTTCGCCATAGTTGTTTTTAAAAGAGGTCAATTTGGGTTGGATGTCCATCGGACTCAAAGTAAGTTCGATGAGTTTGATGACCGTCCGATCTGTTTTAAGATTTGCGCCCTTAACTTCTGCGTGTGCTTTAAATTTTGTGCGCACAAATCTTAAAGTGGATCGGACGGTCCCAAGCATCTCTCTTTTAAAAAACCTTGTCTTTGTTGTTTCAAGCAATTATCTCTTAGTCTATTTGACTAATTTGCAAAACATACAATTATTGAATTTTACGATTTTCTCTATTTTAGAAAGAATGCAGGTTCAAGACAATTGGAATTGCAATTAAGAGCACTTGAACTGAAGAGATCATCAAGTTATTTATCAAGAATTTAAACTGTAAAATTATAATTGGTAAAGTAGCTTTGATGTTGAATCACAGGGATAAAACGTTGGAACGGTTAACAAAACGTTCAGACGTTTATCTATGTGAATAATCTGGAGATCAATCGATTAAAAGCTGGAAAAACATTCTAAAACGTCCCAGACGATTGTCAAAACGTCTGGACGATTTAATTAATTTCTCAGACTTCAAAATAGCGTTTTGATCGATAAATCTCCAGAAGAAAATGTTCTGTAACGTTTGTTAAACGTCTGAGACGTTTTAGGAATTCTCACAGAAATTTGAATTTTTGAACTAAATTGAACTAAAACGTTTTCTACGTTTTACAAAACGTTGGGACGTTTTATGACAGAAAACTCGTTTGAAAGCTGCCACTATAAATAGAACCTTAGGGTTCTCCTTCAAAGTACAACAGCCGACCCTAACTTTTCAAAAAGCGATTTTCTGTGAGATCAAGTTCCTCCATTGTTGTGAGAACAAAAACTTCAATATCCCTCAAACAACCTCAAATCCACTTCACTAATCTCGAGTTAGATTAGGTTAGAGTGAGTTATTGAGTGTTTATCTTGAGATTTCAAACTTAGAGACTTCGTTCTCTATTCAAGTTGGCCGTGTGACTTCCCGTTGGTTGTAAGGGCTCACCGGTTCACAAGTTGTAACCTTTCTCTTTTGGGTAATAGAAAGGCGCACCGAGAAGCGGTTGCGACGCCCCGGAGACGTAGGCATTTTAAGCCGAACTCCGTTATCACTCCTTGTGTCAAATTTCTCTAAACTCATCTACTTTATTTTATTTGCAATTATTTATTTACTTTTGAAATTAGTGGTGCCTAAGGGACAACAAAGTGGTATCAGAGCACGTTACTCAAATTAAGACTCACTTAATTCGAGTTTACCGATCTAAATATGGCACCCATGAGACATGTGAAAGAACCTCAAATTTTCGGTAGCACAACCAAAAATTTTAGTCATTGGAAAAGGACTATGATAAACTATCTAAACATCCTTGAAGTTTGGGATGTTATTGAGAATGGTTATAAACCAAAATACAACAATTCTACCGGCAATGAGACCAAGGTCGAAACACATGCATCTACCGAATTAAAGAAAGTAAATGATCTTGCCGTTAATGCAATATATAATGCGGTAAGTGAATCGGTTGCATTGATCTTTGGTAACGCAACAAATGCTAAAGAAATGTGGGATGCTCTTGTAAACCGGTATGAAGGTAACACCCAAATCAAACGAACTAAAATAGCCGGTTTAGAGACCAAATTTGAAACCTTTAAAGTTGAAAATGGTGAAAATGTTGAGGATATGTATAATAGACTTATGCATATTCAAAATGAATTCATTGAATTAGGAGAACCACTTTCTAACGATAAAATTGTAGGAAAGCTCCTTCGAGTAATGCTTAGGAGGCCTAGGTGGGACGGATTGGTGAGTGCTCTAGAAGCAATTCATGGGACACAAAAATCATTCACACCGGATGAACTCTATGCTCACTTCCGGAGTTTTGAAGAAAAGCTCATACAAGCCGGTGAGCTCAAGCAAGAGTCAAAATCAAAAACCGTGGCTTTTCCGGCTCAAAACCACTGAAACCATTCTAGCTCCTCAAATAACCGTCCATCAAGTGACTCATTCATAAACCAACTTGGACATGAAACTTCAAATGATGCCGTTCACTTAACCAAAATGTTCCAAGCCATGCTTAACTTCGAACGCAAATACAACAAGGAACTTGAAGAAGGAAACAAACGGGTAGTTTGTTTTGCATGTGAAAGAGAAGGTCATACCATCCAAACTTGCTTCAAAATATTTCACAACTTGAAGAACAAGGATAGTGAAGGGCAACATGACCGAAGGCCTAAGCAAAAGTACGACGGGTACAAAAGCAAGAAGAAGGCCAAGGCAATGCAAGCTTTATTTTGCATCGATTCCGATGAGAGCGGTAGGGAAGAATCCGACTCGGAGTCGGGCGATGAACAAGAGATCAACCTTGCTTTGATGGCAATAGTAGATGAAGGTTCGGCAATGATTGATTTGGATACAATCATTGCAAATAAAAATATCACCGACGAGACCACCATCGAATTCCTCAAAGATCTCGTCAACTCAAAAATCAACAAGGAGTTGGATGATTCCACCAAAGCCTTCACAAGCTCCACCATTGAGGCAGCGGTTGATCCCATCGAAGCCTCAACAAACACCATTATTGAGGTAGAGGATGCATCCATAGAAGATGTAACAAACTCCTTAAATGAGGTACATTTTATCTCTTTTCCTAGCCGGTACATGTCTCCCATTGACTTGACCAACCCTGACTACCATTTAAATGGTTACCGAGTTAGGAAAGATGAATCCAAAATTGATATGAATAAAAACTATATAAAGACAAATGAGACAAGCACGTTCATGGATGAGACTCTAATAAATTATAATACACCTAGGTTGCTTGAGGAATCCAAAAAGGCCATGCTTGAAAAGGAATGTACCATACAAAAATTAAAATCTCAACTTCTTGAATTTGAGTCCAAAATCAAAAATTTAGAATTGGAACTACTTAAATCACATTCTTGTCAATCACACATAGGGGATATAGAAATGTTAAAAGTAAAAATTCAAACTCTAGAGACCGAAAACAGGGCTTTAAGATCACCTAGTGAATTCTCAAATGTCACTAGTCTTGATCCCTACTATGTAGAAAATTTGATCAATGCTAAATTGAATCGAAAAGTCGGTACAATGGGCATTGGATACAAGAAGGGTCAATCATCATTTGAATCAAATTATTCACAAAGCCCAAAAGAAAATGGGAAACTTACTCAAAATTTAAATAAGTTCAAGTTCAATTGTAAAGAGTATTTCGATTACCAATTTCACTCTAAACATGGTAAAACACCATTGACAAAGGAGTCAATTAAAGAGACAACTCCTCAAACCACAAAGGCAAAACAAAACCAAAAGTCAAAACAAAATCATGCATTTAGATACAAATTTTCTAACAAAAATTACAAAAATGAAAACAAATATCAAACTAGTGATAGGAACACTTTTAATCCAAAAAGGTCAAACAAAACATATTTCAAAGGACCGGATGGATGGTTTTATGAAATCAACAACAAAAATATTTTACAAAACAAAAACCAAAGAAATGGTTTGACGAGAGATGTTCCCCAACATCATAACAAATTTGATTCTAACAAAAATAAGCCATGTATGTCTAAAGTTACAAATCATAAGAATCAAATTCAAGAAGTGAAAGATAAATTTCAAGCCATTTTCAAGCATGGTTCAACTAATGTCAAGCAATCGGTTACATTTTGTAACTATTGTTGTAAAATTGGCCACACCTCATTAGAGTGTAGCTTTAGGAAAGGAAGCAACAAATCAAATGTTGTTTGGATTCCCAAAGCTAAATTAACTTAAAGTTGTAATTGAAATCTCCCCAACCCAAAAACAAAAATCATTAAGAAAGGGGGAGATTCAAACAAGGTATACGTTAATCGCAAATATATATACTCTTGTAGGGTTGATTACAACTCATAAAGAAAATGCTTGGATCATTGATAGTGGATGTTCACACCACATGACCGGTGACAAATCTAATTTCAAATCTTTAGAACCATATGACGGTGGGTCGGTTACTTTCGGTAGTAACCAAAGAAAGAGTTCGATTATTGGATTAAGTTCGGTTGGTAATCAAAACTTAACCATATCGGATGTCTACCTTGTTGACGGCTTGAACTATAATTTACTTAGTGTGAGTAAATTATGTGAAGCCGGCTATTATGTTAAATTTAATACTAATACTTGTTTCTTGTTTAGAGAATCCGATGATTCCTTAATTTACACCGGTAAGAGAAAGAAAAATGTTTACTATCTATATTTTAATCACTTCGAGTCCGGTGAAATATGTTTGAATGCCATCACAACCGGTTCTAAACTATGGCACCGTAGACTAGGTCATATTTCAATTGACTCCATTAAAAAGTTGGTTAAATTAGATCTAGTTCGTGGTTTACCAACTCACAAATTAGAACTTGTAGGATTGTGTGATACATGTGTACAAGGTAAACAAACTAAAAATAGCTTTAAGTCCAAAGATATGGTCTCAACCGAACAACTATTGCAATTACTACATATGGACTTATTTGGACCAATTAGTATACCAAGTTTGGCTAGAAAAAGATATGCATATGTAATTGTAGATGACTATAGTCGCTTTACTTGGGTCATATTTTTGCAACATAAGGATGAAGCAATTGAAAACTTCATTAAATTTTGCAATCGCGTTGAAAATGAAAAGGGTACAAAGATCATTCGTATTCGAAGTGATCATGGGGGTGAATTTGAAAATGCAAAATTTGATGAAGTATGCTCTAAAAGAGGATATAAACATGAATATTCGGCTCCTCGCACACCTCAACAAAATGGGGTTGTTGAGAGGAAAAACCGAACATTACAAGAGCTTGCCCGAACCATGCTAAATGAATACCCTTTACCTAAACATCTTTGGGCCGAAGCGGTCAATACGGCTTGCTATGTGATTAATCGCGTTAGCATAAGGTCGATTCTGAAGAAAACACCTTATGAGTTATGGAAGGGGTATAAGCCAAAAATATCTCATTTTAGAGTATTTGGATCGAAATGCTTCGTGCTTAACGAATCACCTAAAATTACAAAATTCGATTCTAAATCTATTGAGGGAATATTTGTGGGGTACTCCTTGACAAGTAAAGCCTATAGAATTTACATTGCATCTCATCAAATTGTAATTGAATCCGTACATGTAAAATTTGATGAGGCTACTAATCAAAAGGTCGAGAAAGGTATTCAAATTGTAGGTGTTGAAGATGCCGAGCTCGAGAATGATGTGGTTGAAGATACAAACAACAACATTGAGCAACCAATAGAACAAAAACAACCCGAAGAAAATCCATTGAACGAATCCATGCAAACCGAGGAGGCACAATCTTCACAATTTGTATATCAACCTCCTGAGGACCTAAGGGAAGTTTCTTCTCACCCTCTTTCTAATGTGATTGGGAATCCTAGGGAAGGGGTTAGGACTAGATCGGGATCGAATCAAATGATTGCCCATTGTGCATTTGTATCAAATGTTGAACCCAAAAACTTTAAAGATGCTAATGGGGATTCAAATTGGATTTGTGCAATGCAAGAAGAACTTGCTCAATTTGAAAGGAACAAAGTTTGGGTACTAGTACCTAAGCCAAGGGACCGAATGATTATTGGGACTAAATGGGTCTTTAGGAATAAGAAAGATGAAAATGGAAATGTCGTTCGGAACAAGGCTAGGTTAGTAGCTCAAGGGTATAAACAACAAGAGGGTATTGACTTTGAAGAAACCTTCGCACCCGTAGCTCGTCTAGAATCCATTCGAATGCTTTTAGCATATGCCTCAAATAAAAACTTCACTCTATTTCAAATGGATGTTAAAAGTGCATTTTTGAATGGATTTATAGATGAAGAAGTATATGTAAATCAACCACCCGGTTTTGTTGATCCGGCATTTCCTCACAATGTCTATAGACTCACCAAAGCACTTTATGGCCTTAAACAAGTTCCTAGAGCATGGTACGGTAGACTTAGTTCCTTTCTAATTGAAAATGGATTCACAAGGGGCAAGAATGACACAACTCTTTTTACAAAGAAGAGAAATGATTCAATTTTAATAGTACAAATTTATGTCGATGACATCATTTTTGGTTCACTTAATACGGCACTTGCCGAGGAATTTTTTTCTCTTATGAGTAGTGAATTCGAGATGAGCATGATGGGTGAATTGAATTTCTTCTTGGGGCTACAAATCAAGCAACTTTCGGATGGCACCTTTGTGAGCCAAACCAAGTATGCCAAGGAGTTGGTGAAGAAGTTTGGAATGACCGAGAGCAAGACGAGTCCAACACCAATGGCTATCAATACAAATCTTGACTCGGATCCAAGCGGCACATCTGTGGACATCACCCAATACCGAGATATAATAGGTAGTCTACTTTATTTAACTGCTAGTAGACCCGATATTATGTTTGCGGTATGTCTATGTGCTAGGTTTCAATCAAATTCCAAAGAGGTGCATTTGAAAGCCGTTAAACGAATCGTTAAATATATCAAAGACACTTTAAATTTGGGATTGTGGTATGGTAAACAATCGGAATTAGATTTGATAGGATACACCGATGCCGATTTTGCCGGAGACCGAATGGATAGAAAGAGTACAAGTGGTACCTGTCAATTTCTTGGCGGATCACTTGTCTCATGGTCAAGTCGTAAACAAACCTCGGTTGCGCTTTCCACCGCGGAAGCCGAGTATGTTGCGGCCGGTAGTTGTTGCACACAAATTTTATGGATGATCCAAACCTTACATAATTATGAAATTCGCTTCCGCAACGTACCAATTATGTGTGACAATACCAGTGCCATTATGATATCCAAAAATCCGGTTCTCCATTCTAGAACTAAGCACATAGAAATAAGGCATCATTTTATTAGGGATCATGTTGAGAAAGGTGAAGTCCAACTCATTCATATTGATACCAAAAATCAAATTGCCGATATTTTTACCAAACCCTTAAATACTCAACAACACAATGAATTGAGGTTTAAATTAGGCATGCTCGAATTTAAGGACTGAAAAATTTAAATTGAAAGAATAGCAATTAATTAGATCATTTTAAAACAAAAATGCCAGAGAGAAACGTTGGAACATTTTTGAACCTCAGTTAAAAACTTCTTAAAATGATCGAAAACGTCCCAGACGTTTTATAAAGCGTCAGGACGTTTTGCTCAATCCGAAAACTCAAAAATTTCATCTGAGAAAATAAGCAAATCGTCCAGAACGTTTTACTAAACGTTGCAACGATTTCGTGTTCTTCCATCTTCTAGAATTGTTCACATTTCTCGCATGAAAAATATCTTGAAACGTCTGAACGTTTCCGTAAACATCTGAACGTTTGTCTGTATTTCGTTCTACTGAATTTTCACATCTCAGAAATCGACCAAAATGTCAGGAACGTTTGGTCAAACGTCGCGACGTTTTCTTGAATATTAACTCTCAAAATTCCAAAATAATTCAGTCCAGTAAATTATACAAAACGTTCCGGAAGTTTGCCTAAACGTTAAGACGTTTTCCTGTAAAATTGAAATTCAAAATCGAAATTGTCATCTCCAAATGTCCAGAGGAAAACGTCTTGCGACGTTTTATAAACGTCTGAGACGTTTTAGGCGCCGCCTCTAAAACCCTGCAGCGAACCGATGCGTTTTTTCATCTCTTTTCTCTTCTTAACCCGTCTCTCTCTCTCCTTCTCTTCTTCTCTCCGCCACCTTTCACCTTCATCTTCCATTTTAGCCTCCACAAACCACCAAATCACCTATTCTAAAGTGATTTCTTTTCTCCTCTCAACCCTCTTTCCATTTCTTGTTTCAAAACCAAGCTTCTCTCCCTCCTTCTCTCTCTCCACCAAAACCCTATTATTAGCCACCTCTTCGAATCCGACGATCCGACCGCTCAATCGACGATCCGTCTTCGCCATTGTGCTTGTAGAGTCGTTCTCTTCACAGATTTGTGCTTCATTCTTCAATCGGTAACTTTTAATTTTCTCTCTCAAATCAATGGCTCCAAAATTCTCCAAAATGAATGCACTTAGAAAGAAGAGGTCTCGAACCGAAACGGGTGAGACAAGTAGAACTGAAATTCAACTGGATACCAACATTTTTCGATCAAACTCTTACCTATTTAGAAATCCAATTGCCCACACCAATTTCACGGGACAATTTTCGGATTGAAAATTGTCTAATTGTTACTATTTTAACAAAGCCTCAGTTACCTTCTCATTTCCCGAGGATGACAAAATTATCAGGTATATCAATCATTGGCCTTGGGAATCCTTGATCACTTGCGATGAACCATATAGTGAAATGATTACCAAAACCTTCTATTGCAATCTCACCTTCACCGAGGAACCCTTTCTCGTAAAATCCTATGTTTGTGGCCGAGAAATTATTCTATCCTTAGAAAATGTGGCAAATTGGCTTGGGTTAACCAATGAGGGTGAAGAAACTTATCTCCTCCGGAATTGGCCTGATCTAGCCTTAGAATCCGCCGATCACTACAAAACCTGGTTTGATCGACGTAACCATGGCGGTGGACCCCTCTATGCATCACATCTCCCATCTCTACATCGTTTGCTTTTTCTTATCATCAACAACATTCTCATACCTAAAGCAATGATCAAATCAAATATAGAGCGGGGTCCAATGTACTATTTGAGGCATCTCATATCCATGGATGAAAAATGGTTCAACATTCCATTTATCATTCTTCGCCACATGATTGCTTGCTATACTAGCTCCGTTGCCACTCTACCCTATGGCCATATAATTCATCGCATGATTCGCCAAAATGGCATAACCGTACCAAGCCATCTCATTGGTAACGAACCCCACCATTTGCTTGATATTCTACCCAAACATGGTTGGATCCAAAGTCATTCGGACTCGGGTTTACCAATGCTCAAACCGGACGGACGGCCTATCAATAGTTGGATAAATGCTTCCATTGCTCAACCAAACCAATATTGGGATCCGTATGACGAAGAACCCCCGGTACACCATGAACCACCACCAATACCACCAATGGCTCAAGGTGAGATCCCTCAAGGAGCGGAAAATCAATTGGCTTGGATTATTCAACACATGCAAGAATATCAATTAGCCAATACCAACGAATTTACCGCGATAAAGAACGATCTTAAAGTTTTGAAGGTAGATTCGCGCAAAAACAGAATTCAAGGTCGCAAAAACGCCAAAGCAATAAATGATATTGATATTACTACTTCCGAACTCGCTCGGCGCTTTGTGAAGCAATATGGTGCTTCTAGTGGCGCGACCACTAGTGCCCCTCACATTCCTTCCGACGATGAAAATGAAGAAGATGATGAAGAGGGTGACGAAGATGACCCTGAATTTTAAATCTACTTGATCTTTTAAAATTTAAATTTGCTAAGTAATTGCTATGTTATATTTTGTTATGCTATGAACTTCTATTATTTTATCTTGCATAAGTTGAACCTCCTTTGATTAGAGTAACTATGCTATGAACTTATGGTTGCATGATTATTTATAAATTTTTCTATCTTACATGCTTACATCATTCGTGATGCCATGCATAATTCTCAATGTTTATAATTCAAATATTATCAAATTGAGGGGGAGTGCATATTTTGAGGGGGAGCACTATTAATTGTGCTATTTGATGTTATTTTGTCTCCCTTTCGTCGATTTCCAAAAGGGGGAGAAAATGCAAGACATGCAAAAACCGATTAATTGGAAAATTAAAATTTGGGAAAAATCGATATATGCACTTACTTGCGTTGTATGTTTTGCAAAACGTCAAAAGGGGGAGATTGTTGTTTCAAGCAATTCTCTCTTGGTATATTTGACTAATTTGCAAAACATACAATTATTGAATTTTACGATTTTCTCTATTTTAGAAAGAATGCAGGTTCAAGACAATTGGAATTGCAATTAAGAGCACTTGAACTGAAGAGATCATCAAGTTATTTATCAAGAATTTAAACTGTAAAATTATAATTGGTAAAGTAGCTTTGATGTTGAATCACAGGGACAAAACGTTGGAACGGTTAACAAAACGTTCAGACGTTTATCTATGTGAATAATCTGGAGATCAATCGATTAAAAGCTGGAAAAACATTCTAAAACGTCCCAGACGATTGTCAAAACGTTTGGAAGATTTAATTAATTTCTCAGACTTCAAAATAACGTTTTGATCGATAAATCTCCAGAAGAAAACGTTCTGTAACGTTTGTTAAACGTCTGAGACGTTTTAGGAATTCTCGCAGAAATTTGAATTTTTGAACTAAATTGAACTAAAACGTTTTCTACGTTTTACAAAACGTTGGGACGTTTTGTGGCAGAAAACTCGTTTGAAAGCTGCCACTATAAATAGAACCTTAGGGTTCTCCTCCAAAGTACAACAGCCGACCCTAACCTTTCAAAAAGCGATTTTCTGTGAGATCAAGTTCTTTCATTGTTGTGAGAACAAAAACTTCAATATCCCTCAAACAACCTCAAATCCACTTCACTAATCTCGAGTTAGATTAGGTTAGAGTGAGTTCTTGAGTGTTTATCTTGAGATTTCAAACTTAGAGACTTCGTTCTCTATTCAAGTTGGCCGTGTGACTTCCCGTTGGTTGTAAGGGCTCACCGGTTCACAAGTTGTAACCTTTCTCTTTTGGGTAATAGAAAGGCGCACCGAGAAGCGGTTGCGACGCCCCGGAGACGTAGGCACTTTAAGCCGAACTCCGTTATCACTCCTTGTGTCAAATTTCTCTAAACTCATCTACTTTATTTTATTTGCAATTATTTATTTACTTTTGAAATTAGTGGTGCTTAAGGGACAACAGTCTTGACAGACTGAGAACCGCTATATAAAATATGACTTCTTTTAGTGTACCATGCCTTGACTTTTATTAATTTATTTTATTATAATCCATGGTGTATCCATTTTCTTCCCTCTAAGCATCACTGCATTAAATTTATATGCTAATAAAAAGGCAAACAATGTGGGGACCACTTGGTTTCAATGAAATTAATGAAAGCAACACATAAAATTCACCCTGTGAATTTTTTAATCAAACCAGTATCTTATGAAATTCAGAGCTTTCTTTAATGATTTCTGGAAAATTTTCCAATTTAAAAATTTAATCTGACAGTGAGATAATGCTAGCATTCGTAGTTTCTAGGCACCTTTTAAATCTTGTGTGCTTGAAATTCACATCAGCTATTTTGTGATAGAGACATAGAACCTCACAATCATATTTTCAAAATCAAAATTTTGTGACCTTTTTGAGCTTGACATGACAGTGAGAACTAAATTTGTCGTAACAATGTATAATTAAATTGGAAATCAACATCTAATAGTAAAGAAAATGCCTTATGTGTGAGAGGCTGTATTTCGAAATTCCGATGAAAAATTTATTGTAAATATTAAATAGTGGAATGGCGATTGAAGAAAAAAAAACATATAATCAAATTCTCTGAAAAAAGACTGTCAATTATTCTGGCAGAGAGGGAAAAAAAAAAGCAAATACTCAAATAAATAAATGCTTGTCAAGCTTACACGTGCTTAATTATTTAACTGAAAAATCTACTGGTGTTGCTTTTATTTGTGATTTTTTTTTTTTTGCTTTTAGAAAGATATAAGTGTTAAGACAATTAGTCAATAAAATTGTTATTTGTTTGAATTATGAAATGTGGATTAAAATTCTTAAATTAACTGATTAGACATGATTTTAAAATTTTGTCATTTGGCCATGTAAGATAAAATATATATATAAAATATACTGTTGTTTTTATCTGTGATTTGTTGCTTTGAGACAGGAATCACAATTGTTTAGATAATTAAATAGTAAATTTTTGTCACGTGAAAAGATATTGTTCTCAACATTGTTGAAACACCCCCACAAATTGATTGTTTTAATAGTTTAAACAATGTTGCTTCTCGATCATAGTAAATGCCATTAAAATAAATAAATTACCAAATCCCCTCTATCAACTGCGGTAACTTAAATTTTAAATTACTTCAGAAAAAAATTCAGAAAAGAAAAGTTAGTATACCAATGCCGTCATAAAAAAGACAATATGAACCATAATTTTTTTTTTTTAAATATTAAATTAAAAATAATTTTAAAATAGAAAAAATAAAGAAATAATTGCTTGTCCAAATCGATTTTGCTTACCTACTAGTTTAGCGCATTTGTTTTTAATTTCTTGTACATTTTCTCTTTCCAAATCATGAAAGCACAACCTAGGAACCTTTTTTAAACATAGGAGTACTTGCTCTATTAAAAAGTATTTTCATAAGGTAAATGTAATTAAAATTATACAAAATCTAATCGGTAAATTTGTCTTGAATCAAATGCACAAAAAAGAAAGAAATACAAAAAATAAAATTTTACCCAGTTATAACTCTGTATAATTTATTGATCCATAAATTCACCAGCAAACATCATGAGATATACCAATCACGTCCTTCCTGCAATGGAGAGGATCAGGAATTAGGAAATAGAAGATTCTAAATGTACTGTCTTTATTCAGTAAGTGGGTCCCAAAGGACCTTTTGTCTTCGGTCCATGAAAACCAGGTCTTGTTAAATTCTCTCATCTATTGTAAAAACAGAGGATTATTGCGAATTCAAATAACCTAAGGTAACAGAATATTTCTGTTTAGATCTGAACCCTCAGATCAGAATTCGCACGATTACCAAAGGGCCCCGTGCAATCCACCTCGGACCGGATTGATCCGGATTCTGATCTGACGGTCATGATCTAAACAAAAATATCATGCTACCTCAGAGGAATGGATTTGGATTATTGCAATGTCAGCGCCGTTAATGGTAGTAGACAAACTTAATAAGCATAAGCAAATGGTAATAGTAAACAGTAAGCCTCCACTAAAAAAGCAAAACCCAGAAAATAAAATTTAAAATAAGAAAGCAAAAGCAAAAAGCGGAGAAGAAGAGGAGGAAGAAAATTGGCAGTAGAAACGAGCTCTCTTCTCCTCTCATCCTCTCCTCTCTAACCTTCTCTCTCCAGCGATCTATAGAGGCTGAGGTCTGAATTCCTCGGTCTGAATCCGAGCGCGAATCAGGTGCGAAAAGAGTAGTTCGGTGAGGTTTTCTGGAAGAATATCGATTGGAGGGCTGAGATTGAAGGAGGGGGTAGGGAAATGGAGGGTTGCTGATGCTCCCACGGGGCAAGGAATGTCAGAGACATCGTCGGATCTTGGCCGACCCGGGCCAGTTGAGAGAGATATTGAGCAGGTAATGATGTGATCTGCTAAGTTTATCTTACTTTATCTCTAGTAGAATTTACCTTTTCTTTTGTGCAATTTGCATGTGGTTTTGTAATATCAGTTTCTTGTTGTTCGGTTTAAACTGAGAAATTTGGGTAATAGGTTGGCTCTGATCTGAGCGCTTGAGTTTGCAAACTTCTGCCGTAGTTTTGCGAAATGTTCTTTGGTAATTATACTTCGAAATATTTTAATTTACGTATAAGCAGTTAAGTTGTCTAATTCCATCAATTGCAGTTTTTTTTTCCTTTTAAAAATGGGTAGAATGCCCATTATATAGGGGTGTGGTGTTTGCTTATTTTAATTTTGTAGTATTTATCAGATAAATGGTTGCAACTTAAGAATTTTAAGTTTGGTTTCGTTGGTATCAAAATAAGAAAAATTAAAACACGAAGTAGAGTTACTAATGGAATCGTCTTATTCCTAGTTAATGTTTGGTTAAAACTCGGATTCTCATGATAGTTTGGAATCACACACACAGACAGACAACGGACAGGCAGACAGACAAAACAGCAAGTAGCAAGTTTTTAAAGAGCATGAGAACAAGTGTTGTTTTCTATCACAAGAGCTGGAATAAGGCCAAACTGATAATTTTGTATATGTTGGTTGCGAATTAAAAAAAAAAATACATGGGGCTGATCCTAGTTGAACGAGTTGTCTTGTTTCTCATTATTGTTTGGTTGAATCTCGGAATAGATTGCATGTTTATAGAGAAAGTAGGAACTACAATGTTTATAAAGAGTAGGGTTAGTGGGATCAAAAAGAGAAAGTAGGAACTACAATGTTTAGAGAGCACGAGGGCAAGTGTTAGTTTCCTTCTAGTTAATAATATATATTTTTTCTTGCAAGAGTGGGAATGAGGCCAAACCAAACTGTGTTCTTATACTACTCCCAACTGTGTACAGGGTAATATCTTAAATTTGTAGATGCTAAGGGGTATCTTTGGATGAGAAGTTTGAATTACTGAACCAAGAGAAAGATCATATCATGGCAGTGAAGGCTTGTAAAGAGCTGCAATCTTAGGACTTAGGTTAAGCACCGTTGGCAAAATTGGGTAACTGGTTATGAACAGAGGGGCACTTTTGGCCGTTATACATAATAATTACTATTAATCTTACCTTTGAAGTAATTGAAACCATCTATATTGATGTCTTGCTTATTGAAAATAATTACTCTCTGAAGGATTGGTTTCAGTGATAGTGTAATACATTTGGATGTTTATTGGTGTATGATTTCTTCTTTCAGTGGTTTCTCCCCGAGTTAACAGCTACGTGTGGAGCTACTTTTTAAGTCAGCATGTATTCCTGTTTTGCTTTTAATGTTTTATCTCTCAGTTTTTCTTTTTCTAACTTTTCAGGCAATAACTGCACTGAAAAAAGGTGCTTACTTGCTAAAGTACGGTCGCAGAGGGAAGCCCAAATTTTGTCCATTTAGATTATCTAATGTAAGTGCTTTTCTTGCTTCTCCTTTTGATGCAAAGTTTGAAAAGTCTTCCAAATTTTTGTTTTCATATTTCTACAGGACGAGTCGGTGTTAATATGGTTCTCTGGCAAAGAAGAAAAACATCTCAAATTAAGCCATGTTTCAAGAATTATGCCTGGTCAAAGAACGGTTAGCAACCCCTCCTCTCTTTATATAATTATGCTGAAAAAACATTTTTGGTAGGGATTTGTTTACCTGTTATAGTTGTAGTAGTAAGAAATTTGTGTCAGTAATAGCTATTTGCACATTATATAGTAGAGTGTAAATACTGGATGTTAACTCAAGAGCAAATTTCCATTTTTGCTCTCTTCTTTTACAGCCAATTTTCCAGAGATATCCCCGACCTGAGAAGGAATGCCAGTCATTTTCTCTGATGTACAGCGATCGGTCGTTGGATGTTGTAAGTTCTTTCAAGGCCATAATACCTTTATTTCATTTTTCTTGCACATAAAAGTGCAAATAGCTGCACCGAAATGGCATTTTTTGTTTTAAAATTCTGGTGATTTAAGTTGACTTAATCCAAGGAGTCTTAGGGTTTGACCAACCGAGGTTTAATTCATGCTAGCTTTGTTGCATTTGAATACTTAGTTGTGAAATAGGGGATGGCATGTAGAATTTACCCCCAGAAAAATACTAACAGAGGTAATCTGATGTCAGATATGCAAGGATAAAGATGAAGCAGAGGTGTGGTTTGCAGGGCTGAAAACCCTAATTTCACGCAGTAGGCCCCGCAAATGGAGGTCCGAGTCGCGGAGCGATATCGTTTCCTCTTCTGGCACTACTAGCCCTAGGACTTACACTCGCCGCAGCTCCCCTCTCAGCTCCCCTTTCAGTAGCAATGATAGTGTGCAAAAGGTAATATTGTGGTAGAATTACCCAAAATTCCCTTTATTGCAGAAGAGTCCACTCTCTTCGATTCTCATTAATTTCGCAAGCCTCTCTATTTGTTGAGAACTGAATAAATAAGTTGGTCCTATGACATGGTAGTCCTTTTTCTTTATAGCAAGTGAAGCTTCCATGCAAAATATATGTTGGTGGAAAATCTATTTAGTGAAGGTCATTTTGGTTGTCTGTTTGCCTAAATTTCGAGTACTTAGAGTATTTGTTGTTATAGTGGGACCGGGTACTTATTTGCAATAATAAAAATTTAGTTCTCTTCTTCAATTTCATGTTGTCTACCTTTACTGGACTCTTATTAAGCTAACCATATTTGCCATTGTAACACATTTACCCCTCAGGATGGCAGTGAAAACTTTCGGTTGAGAAGCCCATATGGTAGCCCTCCAAAAATGAGATTGGATAAAACCTTCTCTGATGTAGTCTTATATGCGGTACCTCCCAAGGGCTTCTTCCCGACTGACTCTACTGTGGGGTCTCATTCCATGTCATCAGGCACTTCTGACACCACCAACGGCCACATTCCACGTGGTATCCCAATGGATGCATTTAGAGTTTCTTTATCGAGTGCTGTCAGTTCGTCAAGTCAGGGTTCTGGCCATGATGATGGAGATGCCTTAGGTGATATCTTCATATGGGGTGAGGGGACAGGAGAAGGAATACTTGGTGGGGGCATCACCAGAATGGGAATTGGAAATGCAAATCCAACAGTTTCTAAAATTGATGCCCTTTTACCAAAACCATTGGAGTTTACCTCACGACTTGATGTACAAACAGTTGCATGCGGGGGCCGCCATGCAGTGCTTGTCACAAAGCAGGGGGAGATGTACTCTTGGGGTGAGGAATCAGGTGGGCGACTTGGGCATGGGGTTGATGCTGATGTTGCACAACCTAAGTTGATCGATTCATTGGTTGGTACCAACATTGAGCTAGTGGCCTGTGGAGAGTACCATACATGTGCGGTCACGCTCTCAGGTGACTTGTACACATGGGGTGATGGATCTTTCAACTATGGATTGTTGGGTCATGGTAATGAGGTCAGTCATTGGGTACCGAAACGGATTAATGGGCCCTTGGAAGGCGTCCATGTGTCATACATCTCGTGTGGGCCCTGGCACACAGCTGTGGTCACCTCATCAGGACAGCTTTTTACCTTTGGTGATGGCTCATTTGGGGTTCTGGGGCATAATGACCGAGAAAGTGTGTCTATACCTAGAGAAGTCGAGTCGTTAAAGGGTTTACGAACTGTACGGGCTGCATGTGGGGTCTGGCACACAGCTGCTGTGGTGGAGGTTATGGTTGGCAGCTCCAGTTCAAGTAACTGTTCTTCTGGAAAGATCTTCACATGGGGTGATGGGGATAAAGGGAGGTTAGGACATGGGGACAAGGAGCCCCGTCTCGTACCGACATGTGTGGCGGCTTTGGTGGAACCAAACTTCTGCCAGGTGGCATGTGGCCACAGTCTGACAGTGGCACTAACGACCTCAGGCCAGGTGTACACAATGGGGAGCACAGTCTACGGCCAGCTTGGCAATCCTCATTCGGACGGAAATGTCCCTGCCCGGATTGAAGGGAAGTTACAAAAATCCTTTGTGGAGGAGATATCCTGTGGGGCCTACCATGTGGCTGTACTGACATCTCGCACCGAAGTTTACACCTGGGGCAAAGGGGCAAATGGCCGGTTAGGTCATGGTGATACTGATGACCGTAACATGCCCACTCTGGTCGAAGCCTTGAAAGACAAACAGGTACGGAGCGTGGTGTGTGGTACGAATTTCACTGCAGCTATTTGTATACACAAATGGGTATCGGGTGTTGACCAGTCAATGTGCTCGGGCTGTCGGTTACCTTTCAATTTCAAGAGGAAAAGACACAACTGCTACAACTGTGCACTTGTTTACTGTCACAGTTGTAGTAGTAAGAAATCTCTCAAGGCTGCACTTTCACCGAACAACAATAAGCCGTACCGGGTTTGTGACGCTTGTTTCACCAAGCTGAATAAACCTGCTGACATGGCAGACCCATCCTTTTCTGTAAGAAAAAGTCGAACAGTGATTGGTGACACAATTGAAGAGGAGAGATCGACTGACTCGAGGTCCAACGTACAACTATCGAGGCTATCTTCTATGGAATCTTTTAAACAAACTGATAGCTTGTCATCTCGAAAGAACAAGAAATTTGAGTTCAGCAGCAGTCGGGTGTCACCGGTGCCGAATGGGAGCTCCCACTGGAGTGGGCTTAACATCAGCAGGACATTCAACCCTGTCTTTGGTACTTCTAGGAAGTTCTTCTCCGCGTCAGTCCCTGGGTCCCGCATAGTTTCGCGTGCAACAAGCCCAGTTTCAAGACGGGCTAGCCCACCACGATCTACAACCCCAACACCTACTCTGGGGGGACTCACATCTCCTAGAGTGCCCCAGGAGGAGCCCAAACCGTCCCGGGATAGTGTCAGCCAAGAAGTCCTTACCTTGAGAGCTCAGGTTGGTCTTTACTTCACCATAATAATTGATTAAATTCCCAAATTTTAAAATGGTGAAAACGAGGTACCTTACATGATTATGTGGAATCTCTTCTTAATCAAGTTTGATTATAACCAGATGGAGAGTCTTTCACGCAAGTCGCACCTGCTGGAGGTGGAGTTAGAGAGAACGACAAAACAGCTTAAGGAGGCGATTGCTATAGCAGGAGAGGAAACTGCAAAATGTAAAGCAGCAAAAGAGGTCATCAAGTCACTTACAGGCCAGGTAATATTTTCTGCTTGCAGCATCACTGACTTGTTATATTTGGTACGACTAGTACCAGATGCAGTAACACTTTGGATGCTGTATGTATCGGTCAATATGGTCCTATACTAGCTTAACCGCCATTGCGTAACCTAAGTGATTGTAGGCACTGGTTGGTTTGATCTTCCCTTTTTGTTTTTTATTTGGGTTTTGGTTTTGTTTCTTATGCCTGGTGTTTACTTGCTTATTGGAGATGTAGTTGTTCCCATATGACAACCATGGTCCAAACTATTTATCTTCCCCATTTTTATTCATTTTCTTGACTAAATATCAGCTAAAGGGGATGGCGGAGAGGTTACCAGTGGGGTCCACAAAGAACAGCAGCAAGCTACCACCTGTGCCACCTACACCCATGTCATCAATCGAGGCACTAACTGCAGCTATTGAAGGCACTACAGCTGCTTCACTGGCATCCACTGAGTTGAGCTCAAACTCCAATGGTTCCACTGGTTTGCACATACAGAATGGAGCAAGTTCAGTTAGCCACCGGAGCAGCAAATCCAGTCATGCAGAGGCGACTCCGAGAAATGGGAGCAAGATGTCAGATCCGGGTTCAAATCAAGAATCTGAATGGGTCGAGCAGGACGAACCTGGTGTGTATATCACACTCAACAGTTTACCTGGTGGGGCCCGAGATCTCAAGCGGGTCCGATTCAGGTAATATTTTGTGGATCTCAAGTTCTCAACACTTGGTGTTGCCAGAAACAAATTAGTTAAGTTAGTAAAAGTTCCACTTTCCTGTTTTGGTTGGCACTTGTTTTCTTTTTTAGGCGATGCTATTTTGAGAGCATAATTTACGATATTGAGCGCTGAGAGAATTTTTTTTCTCTTTATACCAGTTATAATCTTATTTAATATCCTCTTCTTTAAACTGAATTATTCTTAAAAATGGCAGTTTAGGAAAAAAAATATTTTGTTTCACATAGAATGGTTAGCCTTGTTTACTTTTATAGACATCTTAGTTAGGAATGCAATTTTTGCAACTTTCACCATGGAATCAAGCAATATATTCTTATCCGCAAATAATTTATTACAATGTACAAAGCTATTTTGTAAATTAATAATTCATGGGTTATTTAACTCAAGTGTTATAATGTTTGTCAGATATCGAATTCTTTTTAATGTGAACTTGTTGGATATGATCATACGACAAAAATTTTAACTATAAAATCATCACACAACATAATAACAAAATTAATGAATATTATTATAAAACATTATTACAAGGATAATTTGGTTAGGTTTTTCGCCAAAACTTAAAATTGGGCCGTTAGATATAAAAAATTGTGAAATCTACAAATATCGAGGAACTCGCACATGACACTAGTTAATAGGAAATTGGCAAGTGTAAATGAAAAATTCTGAAAAGAATAAAACATATTAAAATAGAAATTCAGTTCAAATAAAACGAATATCTGTTTTTTCTTTCTAGTTTTGGCGTGAACAACTTTAATTTAAAATGTATTAATTAGAACAAATTTTCTATATCATTGTAAATTCTTTGGGATAAATGCAACTAATATTTTTAGAATATTATATTTTGTAGGATATGGAATAAACAATGGAAAGAACTATCTCATTTAGTAGAAGCAATTAAGATATTACCTTTATTAAATTTTCGTAATCAGCAAAGCATTATTTTTTCACAGATCTTAGCAGATATATAAAGAATCGTGATTAGGGGCAAAACTGGTATAAAGAAAAAAGTTTCTCTCAGCGCTCAATATAGTAAATTATGCTCTCAAAATAGTGCCCTCCTTTTCTTTCCAGTTTTCCGACTGGCTTATTCACTCAGTATCTGCTGACTTGTATTTAGGCAAAGCTGGTATATTATGGTATTGTACTGAATGGGAAACTTTCAAAACTCTAGTCTAGTTCACTGACATGTTTAAACCTTAAGAACACCGTAAGTAAAGAATCTGGTAGTAATCGGCACTCATTGGTACTTTAACTGGGTTATAGCTTGAGACTTAGTGTCAGTCCTATATTTGTCTAATATCCTCCAGAAAATCTCAGAATCTGAAAAACAATAGATGGTACCAGTTGGTTCATACAGTAGAAGACCTGACTAGTACTTTACTGAGTTTGAAAATGACCAAATAAATCAAACATGCAGCCGAAAGAGGTTCAGCGAGAAGCAAGCAGAGCAGTGGTGGCAAGAGAACCGAGCCAGGGTTTATGAACAATACAATGTGCGTGTGGTTGACAAGTCAACATCTAGTGTAAGCAATGATCAGTCATCCCATTAACAAATGATAGATCTATTTTTAATAAAAGTATAAATTTGAATTTTACAGCCTAGCCCTGATTAAGCTCTTATATTTTTGTGGCTATAGTTTTATTCGGCCCTGTTGAAAAAGGGCTGGTGCCATTTTCGTAATTTTTTTGTACCAGATCTTTTTTTTTTTTTGGGGGGTGGGGGGTGTTCTTGTGGAAAGTAGAGTGAGTTTGAGATTAAAAGGATCACTGTAAATTCTTAGAGGCAGCTGGCTAATATCGGTATCATGTAAATTTCATAAACAAATGCATCGTTTTTAGGCTTTTCTTTTCTGTTCGGTATCTGTCAAATTGTAAAGAAATGCAATTTGGTTCTGTTATGAGATGTATGAAGTATCATTAGATGGTAGTAGATTTGCAGTTGCATTTTGGATTTAGAGAGAAATAATTTGTTTCTTGTCAATTTTATGTTACAAAACACTTTCTGTTCCTTACAATTATTAGCTGTTCATTACGGTATGTTTGGTTGCAATGATAATCTATTCTTGAGAACAAGCTATTCGGTGTTTGGTTGGGTTAGAATAGCTAGAATAGGAAATCAGACTTGTTTGTCTTATTAGAACAAGTTATTCTTAAAAAAAGTTAGAACAAGCTATTCTAATAAGATAAATGCTAATTTTGCTATTTTAACTATTCTAATATTACAAGTTCGGATTGTAACTAGTGAGGATTCGGGGTTTAAAGTTGTAACAATTTCCTTTATTTTCACTAATATTGTAAAATTCAAAATTCAAATGACGAACCTGAATCACAAATCATATTTGAAGCTAAGGTGCAATGAGTGGTCTTGACAATGTTTGCCGACATTTTTATTAATATCCAAAGTTTAATATAAATTATTAATTATACCCAGAATCGGACCTATTATCGAAAAATACCCAAGCCGGCCAGATAATGGCCGGCTTAGGTCCCTCCCTAAGCCGGCCATTTTCTGGCCGGCTTTTTTTTTTTTCTTTTTTTTAAGAGAGAGAGACACTATGAAGATCAAAATATTGAAATCTAATTCTGAAAATTTGAAATTTTTGTTTAAATTATTTGTTATATTACTTCTTTTGATGTATAATTAGCATATTTATACTAAAATACGATAGATTAATTGAAACTATGTTGAATAACACATATAATAGGGAGATCGCAATGTATATAAGAAGAAAAAACAAGCCAACAGTAAAAGGCCTAAACAGAGATCAATCTGGGCCGTACATACAGATCACAAATTTAGCTAATCTGGGCCGTCAGATAAAAGGATTCATATGCAATTGACTTATCGAAAATAATTTTCGACGGGCTTCGTAACCTCAGACACCACTTGCAGGGGGCTGCCGCCCCCCTGCCACCCCCTGCCACCCCCCGCATAATCCTAGAATCAGGCTCACATACATAACAAATCTCCCACTTGGGACTGATTTCTCTCTTTATGGGTTGATTTTGCTCTCTGGTACTCGATTCCCTTTAACAACTAGTATCAGAGCGGGGTTCTTTCTCGAGTGGGAGCAATGGCGAAAGAGGGGAAGTTACAAATTGAGAGGTTCGATGGCTCAAATTTCGGGTTCTGGAAGATGCAAGTTGAAGACTACCTATATCAGAAGGATCTCTACTTGTCTCTCAGCGGCAAGGCGAGCAAACCAGCTGAAACTAGTTGTGCTATACAGATATGGCATTGTGCTATACAGGTGCAGATATACAGTTGCATGGTTTTGTTGATTCTGACATGGCTGGAGACATGGATAGTAGGAAGAGTACCACAGGCTATGTGTTTACTCTTGGCAGTGCAGCAATTTCCTGGATGTCAAGGTTACAAAAGATTGTTGCATTATCTACTACTGAAGCTGAGTACATAGCAGCTGTTGAAGCATGTAAGGAGATAACTTGGTTACGAAGCTTGTTGAATGAATTGGAGCACAAGCAAGTAGATTGCCGGTTACAAAGCGACAGTCAGAGTGCAATTCATTTGGCGAAGAATTATGCATTTCACTCAAGGACAAAGCATATCGACATAAGGTATCACTTTATTCGGACTATGCTTGAAGAAGGATCTTTTACCTTCTTCTAAGTTGGAAAAAATTCACACAAACAAGAATCCTGCAGACATGCTTACCAAATCTGTCCCGAGAGAGAAGCTGAAATTCTGTTCGGCTTCTCTTGGTCTTGCTACTTGAGGGTGGCAAGACGCCGCCGCCAAAGGACACTACAAAAGGAGTTAAAGGCTACTACTCAAGGAGATGATTTGGGAAATCAGTCCCAAGTGGGAGATTTGTTATGTATGTGGGCCTGATTCTAGGATTATGCGGGGGGTGGCAGGGGGGCGGCAGCCCCCTGCGAGCGGTGTCTGAGGTTACGAAGCCCGGCGAAAATTATTTTCGAGAAGTCAATTGCATATGAATCCTTTTATCCGACGGCCCAGATTAGCCAAATTTGTGATCTGTATGTACGGCCCAAATTAATCTCTGTTTAGGCCTTTTACTGTTGGCTTGTTTTTTCTTCTTATATACATTTGCGATCTCCCTGTTATATGTGTTATTCAACATAATTTCAATTAATCTATCGTATTTTAGTATAAATATGCTAATTATACATCAAAAGAAGTAATATAACAAATAATTTAAATAAAAATTTTAAATTTTCAGAATTAGATTTCAATATTTTGATCTTCATAGTGTCTCTCTCTCTTAAAAAAAAAAAAAAAAAAAAAAAAAAGGTACCAAGCCGGCCAGAAAATGGCCGGCTTAGGGAGGGACGCTTGGGTATTTTTTGATAATAGGTCCGATTCTGGGTATAATTAATAATTTGTATTAAACTTTGGATATTAATAAAAATGTCGGCAATGTTTGTGGGTGTATACTAATTTTTTTTTTTCACAATAAACATGCGCTTCAGATTCTGACAATCACCAGGGGCCGCACGATGTAAATCACATGATCGAAGGACAGAATGGCATTGTTCCTCAGACACTATTCACTTACATGTTGTCAGTTTATTTATTTTATTTTATTTCTGGAAATTGCCTCAATGCTAACTGATTTATATTAGAAGCATTTGCAGCCATAAAATAAAAAATAAAAAAAATTAACACAGACCTTGTAACCTAAAACAATAGTTCTTTTTTTTTTTTTTTTTTTGAGCAAGAGTAGTTTTTTAATCTTGTGAAGATGCGCGGGACGAATTCGGATCCCTCCATGTATGGACGATTCTTTTAACCTGACACAAATCTCAAAACGGACCACCTATAATTTTTATAGGTACTGAATTTAAGTTTGATCCGACTGAGATTAATCTGGTCTGTCTGTTTATATAAATTGTATACCTTGGGGGATATGGACTCGGGATTGGGTTTTGTCCAAAGAACTTTGGACAAGCTTCATCCAAAGTCAAGCTAAAACGTCCGATTTACATTGAAATTCGTGCAAACATATTTAAAACTTAATAAATTTAAATAGCTCTTGAATCTAAATGTCTGTGAAAATCGGACGGTTTAGATCCGGCTTTAGATGAGACTTTGTCCAAAGCCGTTTGGACAAAACCCCACCTGACTACCTTTTGCAAGGCATGAAATCACATCATTTTTATATACAGGATGTAAAATGTTAAGTAAATCTCGAATTTCATCATTAAAATTATCTTAATAAAAGTCAAGATTTCCAATTAGTTTATGGACTATAAATCTCAATACAGTAAACAGCAAGATAGCTAACTCAAAAGTGCGACGACAAAAAGGTAATACTAAAGGGGGTTAATTAGAGAGATCTTTAGAACCCAGAAGAAAGGTAACAGTATGCTGTACCGACGGTAGGTGTACTAAAAACAAGAATTTGGCTGTACTAAAAAACCAAGAATTTATGCTGTACTAAAAACAAAAATTTGACAAGAATTTGGCTGTACTAAAAACAAAAAAAAATTGACAAAGGTGCCCGCTGGAAGAGAAAAAAAAAAAAAATATGCTGTACAGACGGTAGGGGTGTCAACGGTACAATACGGAATACGGATTGGGTGGAGACATTTTATACCTGTATCTGTTATGATAATGAAATTATTTTTACATATCTATTTTTCGAATACGGTACGAGTCGGATAAACGGATAAAAAGTGCGATTGACATCTCAATTTATGCTTTCGATAAAATATTTTTTAAGATTAGAAAAAAATAATAATGAATACAACTAATTTGTATTATGAAAATTTAGTAAAATACAAAACTTTATTATATAATGTATTATCTTCATATATATATATACACTACAACAAAACAACACTTCAGAGACCGGCATCAGTGACCGGTACTGTCGCCGGTCTCTGAAGACCCTCTCTCAGCCAAAAAAAAAATAATTAAATGGCCTTCGGAGACGACCCCTTCCGCGACCGGCGATATTAGTCTTCAGAGACCGATATGGCCCGGTCGCTGAAGGGTCTCAAGAAAACCCGCGACCCGCGCGAGATTCCCTTTCTCTCTGTCTCTCCCGCGGTTTAGGTTAGCCACAAAAAAAAAAAAAAACCGCGAAGCTCGAACCCCCGCCGCCCGACGCCCGAACCCTTTCTCCTCCCGCGATTCCCTTTCGCCGTCCGAACCCCCGCCCGTTTCTCTGTCTGCTCCCGCGATTCCCTTTCACCGCTCGAAGTAGCTCCGCGCCCAATTTGGAACCGCCTCAGATCGGAACCGCCCGAATCTTTTACGGTACCGGGGAGGATACCAGATCAACCATTTACGGTACCGGGTGAGTGCCTTCTCCAGTCAAAACTCCATTTTCTTTTTTTGTTCTCTTTACCGTAATACAAAAAATTGACCTTTCTTTGTTCTTTCTTTCCATGGAATTAAAAATCTGAAACATTACTTGTTTGTCTAGTGAAAAAGAAAGGAAGCGAATGTGTAGATTACAGTCCGAGCAATTTGCATCAAAATTATTCTTCCAATTTTGATTTACATGATAATTTTATTTGCACGAATTTCGATGTGAATCGAATAGTTTCTGCCGATCGCCAGTTAATCATACTCTATATGTGAATTAAGTCATTAGTAAATCTACTGAGCAATTGTAAATTAAGTTGTGTATCATTTAAAGACAAACCTGATTTGTATAGATTTGTACCAACTGGCACGTACCAGTACTGATATTACACACACTGGCACCTTTAACATCTCCTGCACAGCATGCTGCTGCAAGTGCAAACGCACTTCTCCATATCATTCTGATCTCAAATCCATAACCTTTTCTCTTTTTTTTTCCTTTTGTTATGTAGTTTGATATATTGTGGGATGCATTGACAGCAGAGGAGAACCTTGCATTGTTTGCCAGCATTAAAGGCTTGCCTCCTTCTGAAACCAAAACGGTACACTTGGTACTCAATTTCTTCATTTCTTAACATGGCTGAAAGTTTTAAAAATTCTAATGCTTTCTTAAACTGAATTTACTTGGTTTTGTATAAGAGTTCAGCTCCGGTTTGATTAAAAAAATGAGGAGATCAATTAATTAGGAATTGATTGCTGATTTTACTTGACATTATGGGATTTGTTCAAATTTAAATTTGGAAGCAAAATGAGTAATTGTGAAAAATAAAAAACAATCTACTAATTGGAAAACTCTTTTAAACTTGGTTTTGATGGGTATTTTCTTAGCAAATTTGTATCGAATCCTATAAACTAGTATTTGATATTTTTGACTATTATAATAAGATTAACCTTTGATTAAAGGTCAAAGATTGCTGAATTTCTACCAAGAAGCTTAATCCATTGTCAAACAAAAGATCTTGCAAATGAAAAGTTGATTTTTGAATAATAACTGAATTAATTAGATGATTATGAAGTGGTGGCTTCCCAAACTTTCAACTTTGCTTGTGTAAATGAAACATTCATATTTTCCTAGCTAGTCTAACATAATTAGGTTAGAGTTTGTCGTACACCTAAGATCGAATTACATCTGTCATAAGTTTGCCGTACAATTACCATTCTCATACTTTCTAAAAGAGTAAAACATTCAATAAAAATATTTATGATTGATTGATTAATTGGGTTGACTAATTGGGTTGATTAATTGATTGGTTAATTGATTTTAGGAGTTGTAGGCGAAGTTAGTTTAAATTTGGGAAGAAAGAAGGAGAGGAGAAAACTCGATATTCAAGAGAGTAATTGCTTGTAATCAGGCAAGTTCTCTCTCTTTCTTAATTCTATAAAGGTTAATTATATTATTAAACCAGAACATTTAGTTAGTTATTAATTCTATGTTGGTTAATTATATTAGTAAACCGGAACATTTAGTATGCCTTTTAGGTTTATACCCGTTCAAAATTAATCTGATAGAGATTAATTTTGAATAGTCCCCGTTTTGGGACTGCTCTTTGAATGCTTTGTCTCATTTAGGATGTGAAGAAATGTATGTGGGTCTAGTGTTTAAGAAAAATTTGGTATTATTTTCCCTTATTGTTCCTACGAGTACGTATTGAATTACATGTCTAACATGATGTGTTTCTAACGCGTACTCGGGGAACTGAGGGGAAATGCTGCCGAATTTTTTCTTAAATACTAAATCCACATACATTTCTTCACTACTGAGACACAGCATTCAAAGAGTGGGATAGGATTGTACACCGGCCCTGTGTAAGCCCCAAAAGACGAATAAGTTTGGACTTATTAAATTTTGTTGACATTATTTTATTATTTTAATATCTAATGTGAAAATAGTAAGTAAGGCATAACTTTAAGTTTAGTTTTGACCTCGTGTGCATTTTATTGTGTTTAGAACTAATCAAGGCAAGGCAAGGGAAGGCAGGGCAGGGCAGGGCAAGCGTCATCTCTCTCTCTCTCTCTGGTACGTACGTTTAAATATAGTTTATGTAGATGCCGCTTGTATGGCTGTATACAAGTCCTGTTGCATGGATGATGCAACTCTCGATTTGATTTTGTGTTTCTTCCATGACTTGCTTTAGAGGGTCCGTTATCAATTGATGATATCTGGAGGGTCTAAAGTATAGATCTGGATTTTTTGTTTTTCTTGGTTACCTAAATTGAATTTGTCATTAAATTAGATGAACTAAGGTCATGTTTATACGGTAACTTATAAATGTATATGTCATAATTAGGAGGAATGGAAGGTGATCGTAGTTGGATGTACGGTCCTCGTTACGTGGACAGGAAGGTCAATCCGGTATTTGTGAGAGGTGTGGAGGAATTTTTTAACTATGCGTTCGCTATTCCAAATAATATTGATAGGCAAAATCGCATCAAGTGTCCTTGTGCCAAATGTGGGTGTACTAGATGGTGGGATAGGTATACTATCGGAAAACATCTGCTCAAATCGGGCTTTAGACCTTATTATGAGACTTGGAACATGCATGGTGAGCATGAAAATGTCAGATTAGGAGAACAGAGCCAAACGGTCGTTGAAGAGGTCGTTTGTGGTCCCGTTTCTTTTTGGTGGATGTATCCATTTGAAAGGTTCGCATTTCAAACTTGATAATTTCAATGTTATAATGTCATCTCGAAATGTATTTGACGTTAGATTTCACGTGTTTGATGATATTGTAGAGCTATACAGCGTCTTAAGAGGAAGGTGACTAATAAGGCGCGTGTCGAGGGGTCGATCGTGGAGGCATGTATCGTTGAAGAGAGTGCTAACTTTATGTCTTCATATTTTCAAGATGATATCGCTTCACGTTTGAATCGCCCAGATCGGTACGATGATGGTGGATTTGTCGAGAATGATCCACGACTTCCTATTGTGAGTTTCCCTGGACGTGCAATAGGAATGATACCTAGCAGAAATCTCACAGACGAAGAGTTGAATGCAGCACATTATTACATCATGACTAATTGTCGCCCCGAATTTGACCCGTTCATTACGTGAGCATCTTTACGTATACAATCTACATTTGTTATCGATTTGCATTATTCATTGTGATAATATAGTAGTACTATTGTAGGCAATTCGATGATGAAATTAGAGAAATGAGGCCAACAATTAGCACCGGAGGTCTCGAGAAAGCTCGTTTGAAAGAGTTCGGTATTTGGATGCGCACTTTGGCGCTTAGTGGTAAAATTGAAGATGAAAGGATCGCTGCAATTGCGCTTGGGCCAGTCACACGACGAGTTCAATGTTACAACATGTACGATGTGAGAGGTTTCCGATTTCACACCGAGTCATACGGGAGAAATAGGAAAACAGCCAATTACGGTGTATGTGTTCAAGGAGACACTGGGGATGACACATTAAGGGACTATTTCGGCATAATTGAAGAAATTATGCGGGTGGAATATAAAGGCGCGGACAATGGAGTTTTCTTGTTCAAGTGTCGTTGGTTTGACATAAGTAGAGGGATGCGGGTAGATAAAGAGCATGGAATAGTAGAGATTAACAATAAGAGACTTCTTAAAAAGGACGAGCATTTCGTGTTTGCATGTCAGGCAATCCAAGTGTATTACCTGCCTTACGCTTCATCAAAGCGAGAGAGACAAGATTGGTGGGTTACTGTCAAGACAAAAGGAAAATCACGACCGCTTATTTTGTTCGATGGAGATGCGTTCTTTCAAGAAGATGGCTCACCCACTGAATTTGTAGTGCGTGCTGAGGATGGATTGAATCAACCAAGTCTTTTCGTTGATGGGGCCGATCCTGAGGAAGTAACAGTAGACGACTTAAGTAACGTGTCGAAAAGTAACAAAAGGTCAAGAAAAAAACAACGCCAAATGAGAAATTAGGTTAATATTTTTTAATTTATTGGAATTGTAAATAATTTAAGGAATGTATTATTTTTATTGGAATTGTTTGTAAAACTAATTTTTTAACAAACTTTATTGCAGGTATGTCGAGCAGAAAGAGTAAGGAGAAGGAGGCATCCTCCAGTAGATCCAGGCACCCTCCGCGCGGTCGAAATGCATATGTTAAGCCGCCACAAAGGTTGGAGGACAGACCGGTGATTCGTCGGGTCGCTTATAGGTACGAGCTTTTTTTGTGCATTTCTGAGGTTGTAGTATTATCCATTTGTAGTTGTTTCAAAACTAATTTTATTTGCAGAGCTTTTGCTGGAGATACGGTGGATGTGACACAAAGTATCAACAAAATAATCTCCCAAGCAGCACGTTTTCACTATCCTTCGGAAACTAGATTGCCCACTATTCCCGTGTGCACGAAATTTGATGACTATCCAGAGAATGTAAGAAATACGGTCAAGGCTGAGTTTTTGGTGAGTAAAATATCCTTTTTAATATTAGCAACATAATGTTTCTCTTTTTAAGCTAACCAACGACTTTTTAATTACGCATGCAGACGCACTATCAGTTTCACTCAGATGAAGACGAGGATTTGGCATGGAAGACATTCGCTTGCATAGCTAACAAAGCTCTCCAAAATCTGCTTCACAAGTGCAAAGAAGAAGCAAAAATTAGGTATGGAGATGGCATCCTGGAGTGGAAGGATCGAGGGGTGCCAAGCACGTATGATTGGATAAAAGCGGATATCTGGCCCAAATTGTGCGACTATTGGTGCACAGAAGAGTTCGCTAGGCTGAGCGAACAAAATCAACAAAATAGGTCCTCATCTGGAGAGGGTTCTTTTGCAACCACGGGCTCAGTGAACATGCTGGTTCACAAACAAAGATTCGTAAGATGTTTTATTACATCAAAACAATTAAATTCAATTTCAATTTACTCGAACTAAATTTGATAATTTTATTTGTGTTGAAATGTTTATTCATAATAGGAGCAAGAAAACCAGCGCGAGCCTAGGTGGTCTGACGAGCTGTTCACGCCGACGCATACCAGCAAGAAAACGGGACAATTCATATCCGCGAGGGCGAGAAAGGCACAGGTAATCAAACATAACAATCTTATATTAATATCAATTCTTTGTTGTACTTACTTTCTTTTTGTTTTATTTTATAAATTTTGCAGGAAGACTACGATCGGGATATGAGCGCAAAATATGGGCCTGATCAAGCCCTTTGGCCCGCTTTTGATCCAGACGTCTGGTACGCCAACACAGACAATAATGCTCATGGCGATAACTATGGTCTCGGTGCTCTAGGTAAAATACACATACTTAAAAGTGTAAACTTGTATTTAAATTATATATCGTAATAATTAATGATATTCGATTTAATATTTCAGGTAAGACGAGATCGATGTATCGCACAGGTGCGTCGCAGACGTCTTCTTCGCGATCGCGATCGCAATTGCAAACGCAATCATATTCTTCGGCGCCGCCTCCTCTCAGACAAGAAGAAGTAAATGCGATTTCAAGTCAGGTGTTGGGCGTGATTCAACCACAGCTCAACGTAATCAACCAATTCATGGAGGAGATGAGGCGTAACATGGGACGTTCTTCGCCTCATCAGGTACGAATTTTAATTTTGGAGTATGTTTCAATCCAATAAGAACACCAAGTATGATAAACCAATTGACGGAACATTAAACTCTTAAAAATTGTAAACCCTATAAACAGTAAACCCTAAAAACTTTAGTTATATTCTCACAGGGAGGTTCTAGCTCACACCGTCCCGATGAGCAGGATGACGGAGGTGATGATTTAGGAGATGACTAGTTTTAGGATGTCTTGATCTGTATGTCGTACTTTAGATATTTTATTTTTATATCGTACTTTGATATTGGATGTTTATGTAGTATTTTTATATCGTACTTTGATATTGGATGTTTTTATATCGTACTTTGATATTGGATGGATCTTTGCTTGGATATTTGATATTGGATGTCGTATCAGTATTGTATATCGTTCAATTGCTTGCATGTGAATTATATATTTGTCGATCGAAAACGATGACGGTAAATTGTATATTTGCTTGTGAATTATGTATTCATTGCTTGGTACGTTTCGTATCAATTGGGAAAAAGAAAAATAACCAACAAAATATTTAAAAAAAAAAAACAACCATCAGCGACCGATTTTGAACCATCAGAGACCGGCCAAATGGTCGCTGATAACCTTGTGCCACGTCAGCACGAAGCATCAGCGACTGATTCAGTTCGGTCGCTAAAGAAGTCATCAGAGACCGGCGCCTGAACCATCAGCGACCGGTGACGTCAGCGAGGTGGTCATCAGCGACGAAGCATCTGCGTCCGAGTCTTCTGCTACCGATTTAGGTCATCCGCGATCGGTACATCCTTCAGCGACCGGCGAAATACCCTTCAGCGACCGATTTGGCCGGTCGCTGAAGGGTGTGAATGCTGTAGTGATAGAGAGAGAGAGATGAGCTATGGTGAGACGTGGAGTAAAACCAAATTTTTACTCCATGGTACTATATTTTCATTTTGAAAATTCAAACAACCGATCCGAACCGCTCAACATGTTCTCTATATTGAAATGTGCTTGGAGACCAAATTTTACATTTTTTGGAATTTTTTTACTATTTATTAAGCCACTTAGAAAATCGCTGATCCACTGTGAATAGTAAACACAGTAAAAATTTCTAGACCACCGGATCAGCGATTTTCAAAGTGGTTAATAAATAGTAAACAAATTTCAAAAAATATAAAATTTGGTCTCCAAGCACATTTAATATAGAGAACATGTTGAGCGGTTCGGATCGGTTGTTTGGATTTTCAAAATGGAATATAGTGCCATGGAGTAAAAACTTTGTTTTACTCCACGTCTCACCATAGCTCATATATATATAATGTTATTTTAAAAATTATTCTATAGGATAACGAGTAAGATAACGAAAAAAATTGTTACCTTTACTCGTACCCGATAAGTTCATAAAAAAAAATCTAAAAGGGTGTCATTGACACTCCTAACCGACGGTAATGTATTAATTAGAACAATCAAATGATAACACGGTAATCATTTTGAGCTTTGTTATAATACAAATTGGGAACAAAATTTTAAATTGCAAACAAGCAGACCATATTACAAAATTTTATTGAATAAAATTCATAAATACAACCCGGTCACATTAGTTGTCGCATCCATCTACTTAGTATATCCTGCAAATGCAAATAAACATATAGACAGTAATAAATAAATAACATAAAGAGTGAGTCTATGGTACTATGCATAGCACGGATTAGTCCGTATTATGTAGTCATATTTTTATTTTAAAAATTCTAATGGTTGATCTGAACCGTTCAACGTGATATTCACATGAATATGTACTTGTAGACTAAATTTTATATTTTTTCAAATTTTTTTACTATATTTTAAGATAGATAGAAAATCACTTGATCTGAAAATTCTGGACCATCCAAAAACAGTGATTTTCTACCTATCTAAAAAATAGTAAACAAATTCTAAAAAATAAAAAATTTAGCTCACATGTATATTCTCATATGGAATCATGTTGAATGGTTCGGATTGACCATTAGAATTTTGAAAACGAAAATATTTAATCCGTAGTACGGACCAATCCGTGCTATGCATAGTACCATATACTCACGCTAACATAAAATACAAAGCTATCTCCAAAAAATTGCACGGAGAAAGGAAAGCTTTACTTCAAACAATAAGAAAATTTAATCACCATAAAAAAAAAAAATGAAATATAAAAAGAGATAAAAGAGACGAGAAGCTCCCTTCACTCCAAACATGAGAAGAAACAAGAGAACATAATTAGCTCCAAGCACATACACACCATATGTGTGCACTTCACAATTAAATTCACCACATATCATTTTTTGTATATATTTATTGTGCACACAAAGGCATCCATGAACTAGCAGCCTTTTTTTTTTTTTTTTTATCATCCCAATTTCCCCTCGTGTAATGAAGCAAAGGGAGCTCCTTTTTACCTTTTGACCCATCTGTTAACCTCAATTACATTACATGCAACTTGAAGAGAGAGAGAGAGAGAGAGAGTTATTCTAGTTGTGGGTTTTTCAGCTGTGAGGTGAGAATTATATAGAAGCCATGGATGAATATGAACCGTCGGATGGAGGGAAATTATTTTTCTTGTCATATGGATATTTTGCCACGTGGCATGTGATAATCTGAAATTAATGTTAGTGTATCCATGAAAGACACTCTCCTTTTAAAAGGTACACTATTTTTAGATCTGGAAGATATACTTGGAATTCAAGATTTAGTTCCATTTATGAAAAAAATATATATAGCCATATAGTTAGAACTTAGAACTTTAGAAAACTTTTTTTCCTAAAAAAAATAATAGACGAAGAGCGTGCTAATTAGGGCTGCAAACGAACCGAACCGAACCGAATCGAACTTACTCCCAGTTTGAGTTTGGTTTGAATTAATTTCGAACGAACTTAATTTCGAATCGAATTTTTTACTAACTCAATTTCAAACTTTTACAAACTTTGTTACGACTTACGAGTTATGACTTAGGGTTGGACCATAGTTCAAAATTACAACACTTCAATAAAAACTCAGGCATTCTGAATTCTAATTACACAATACACCAAAGTTGGAAATCAAAGTTCATTACAAATACCAAAATTTATATCAAACACCAAACTTTAGTACAATCAATCAAAGTTCAGTACAATCACAGTATCCAAAGTTTTCCAAATAGCCAATTGGAGAAACATCACCAAAGTTTTCAAATATCCAAAGTATTCAAGAAACATTTTTCAGAAGTCAGAAATGAGAGTAATTATGGACTGAGCGGCCTTATATTTTCATCAGCGAATATAAGTTATCAGTGAGAATCAACGGTTCACGTTTGAGTTAATTTCAAACTAAGTTTGGTTTGCGAACCTATTTCGAACGAACTCAATTTCGAATCGAATTTTTTACGAACTTTTTCGAATCAAATTCGAATCGAATTACGAACTACGAATTTTTTGTGCAGCCCTAGTGCTAATTGATAAATTGCTAATGAACGAAAAGAAAATAATTGGCGTGTCATCATAATTAAATTCAACAATAAACAGTTGAAAAATGAAAAATATTTGTTAAAAATAAGATTTAGTTTTTTTTTTTTTTTTTTTGAAATAAGATGACCAGAGAGCAACTAATAAGTCTGCTAAAAGCTACATGTTTTTTTTTTTTTTTTCACATGTTACTTGGAGTCATTGTTATCAGACCGGACAAATCCGATTAGACCGGAAAAAATCTGGGTCCGGTTCTCATCTTGGATTTAGGTCCGGTTCGGCGATTAACCAGACGACTTACTTATTTAACCAACCCATTGACCCGCCCAATTTAAAAGATTTGGTCTTTTACCATTTAGATTTATTCAAGCTTTGCCTTTTATAGCCCCAGATTATTGCCATTTTTCTTCCGAATAAGATCTAAATGAAGATGGCAAGAGTATGTAGATCATAAGTTTCTGAAATTTGGAAATAATAATAAGGTTCATTGCACTCGTAGATTTGTGGTACGATAACTACCGAAATTTTTTAAATATACTATTCATAAAAAAAATAAACCAAATAACTATTTTTAGAGAAATAAATAAAGTATCTTAGAATTTGAATGTACTAGAAGGATTACGATATATATTTTTTTATAGAGCCTGATAATTGCCCCCCAAATAAATCTTTGAGCGCACCTCAAGTATTTAATGTCTAACTTTCAATTCCAGCGCTCATATCCAAACATTTAAAGCTCTATTTATAACTTTTTACAATACTACTCGCAAACATTTAAACCTCTATCTGTAAGCATTTAAATCCTGAGTAGTTTAACTCTTAACTACTTTTGTCTTCAAGCAAAAAAAGAAAAGATTCATTTCACCCACTTTTTTTTTTCTATGATCATTCTTGTCCATTTTTCCGACGATCCATGATGAATTTTGCGAATCTAAAAATACAAACATTTTTTTGCTTGATTTTCTCTTTTAAATGAGATTTATGAAGAACTACTTTTAAGTTTTTTTCAAGTTGTTGTTTTAATTTTTTTTGAAAGTAAAGTCCATGAACACTTTACATTCTCAAGATTTAAAACCTCAATCTACGATATTTTAAAACTAACATGGAAACTATAATGTTTGACACAACTACTTTAAACGGTTGTATACAGAGGTTTAAATATGTGATACTATATGATTGACATCAGAGGTGTAAATGCTTGAACATAGTAGTTGAAAATTTAGAGTGCTCATGGGTTTTACTTAAAAAAACGATTTCAAAATGACTCAAAAGTAATTCATGGATCTCATTTAAAAGAGAAAATCGAGTAGAAAACGTTCGTATTTTTAGATTCGTAAAATTCATCATGGATCATCGAAAAATAGACAATAATGATCAGAGAAAAATTAAAAAAGTGGGTAAAATAAATCTTTTTTTTTGGCTTGAAGACAAAAGTAGTTAGAAGTTAAAACTACACATATTTAGAATTTAAATGCTTGCAGATATAAGTTTAAATATTTGCGATAGCATTATAAAATGTTATAAACAAATCTTGAATATGAGCGCTGGAAATGAAAATTAGACAAAATTGAAAGATTTTTTCTGTTAAACTAGTTGGGGGACGCGCTCGGGTATGATGGCTCGGGGGCCAAAACATTTCTCTTTTTTTATATATCAAGAAGTGATTTTTGAACCGGTATCAATAACTCAGATCCAAAATATTTTTATATTTTTCCAGTAACATACCAAGAAATATTTTAATTTTTTTTATAGCCACTAAAATCCTACCTCAAAAATATTTCATACTACTTAAGTATATCTAAATTATAAGATATTTTATCTATTTTATTTGATGTTCCTTCTAGTATATTCAAATTATAAGTTCCTCCATCTATTTTTAAAAAAATAACAAAAGAATAAAGATTTGACTCTATCATGTCAAATAAAGAAAAATGTCGGCAACCTCATTTGACAGACACATATTGGTGTCCGCCATCGCAACCACACCCCTTTTGTGTCCGCAATCTCATATGACAGATGTGTCAAATCTGAAATTTTCAGAATTTCATGGCTATTTGGAAAATTTCATGGTTATTTGGTTTATCAATTTTTTTTGGTAAATGGTATATTTAAAAATTTCAGCAATAACTACACACACGATCAAATAAAGCTAGAGCTGACTTCCCATCGCCATGCAGGGCAAAACCCATGATCTTGCTTGTCCATTTTCGAATATTCTTCCTAGGCATTTCTTCAAACACCTTACATGCATCAGATAGGCCCCCCACACTTTGTACTAGAGTTTGATACTTAATTTTATCAAAATTAATATCAGCAAAAGTTCCTTGATCGATGGTGATATTGAACAAGCATACAGCAGCATGTTCCTTGTCAAATAGATTACTAAGAAATTTACAACAAAAGAGCAAAAAAGGCCCCCTTCCAAAGCATCAGTTACTTTTGCGGTTTTCACAAGCCTTTACAAAACGCAAAAGTAAACATTCCCAAAACAATACTGCTGTTCACTAAAAAGAGAGAAGGCCCTCCTGAATAAATATATATATAATAAGCAAATCAAATATTGCTTCTGGCTTTGAATCAAATTAAACTAACTGACTCGGGAAAGATAAAGCATAATTCATAAAATTATGCATGCTCATACCCAGCAGCTTCTATCACGCTGTAACAAAACAAAAACGGTCATAGTAAAAGGCATTAGAACTTGGAAGTTTAGAACAAAACACATGAGAGTAGTAATATTATTTCATGTAGACTGCACCCCATTTAAACACTAATAAGACTGCACCCCATATTAAACACATTGAACCAAGTCGGAAAATAAAACAGAATTATCACCTATATATTTTTGGAAAAAATACAAAACGTGCCCCACAATCAACGCCCCCTACATGCCCCAAACATTTCCTGACAAAGGGACCCTCTAAATTATTTGACATGCAGGGGGTACTGTATCACTACTAAATTTTTTTTTAGAAATATATAAACATACTTTCAAAAAGCAAAATAGAGAACAAGAAACTTTCAAATGTACCTAAAGAACTGATCTTGTTTTAACAAAAGTGAGTCGAGCCAGATAATTGTTCTCGGCAAAATCATGGAGAGTCCTGTGAGCCCGCTTTGGTTCATGCTCACCTTTCCCTCTTTCTTGCTTTGCAACTTTCATCCTAGCATTTGGATCCTGACAACAGTACAATTCACAATCGTCAGGTTTAACTGAGATTGTGGAAAAGCATCATACTAGCTTTTGTGTAAAGGCTGAATTTATTCACGTAATTTGTTCTTCAATAGCCACAACTAACTTGTAAGAATTGGAGCATTTGTTCTTCAATGGTACCGCGCATGGCCAAGGTCTCGACATGTATAGGACGAGTGGCCCCCATTCTGTGAGCTCTACTAATGACTTGTTCCTCCACGCTGAATTATATCACATATTGCACACTTATTGTTAAAGAAACAGATCTCACTATATGAACTTTTTTTAACTTTGACAATTTACTCAAAAGTTGACGAGTAAGATTCAAATGCCTCGTGTTTTCATGCCTCACATTCTTATCTCCGTTTTCAAAGTCCAAACAGTCGATCCGAACCGCTCAACATGATCTCCATATTAAAATGTCCTTCGAGACCAAATTTTATATTTTTTGGAAAATTTTTACTATTTTTTTATATAGGTACAAAATCACTGTTTTTTGATGGTCTAGAATCTTCTGAAGAACAATGATTTTGTTCCTATCTAAAAATATAGTAAATTTTTTCCAAAAAATATAAAATTTGGTCTCCAAGCATATTTTACTATGGAGATCATTTTGAGCGGTTCGTATGGACTATTTAAACTTTGAAAATGGAGATAAGAACGCGAGGCACAATAGAGGTATGAAAGACATGAGGGGTTAGTAAGATCCACTGTATATAAAAGAAGCACGAAAAAAAAGAGGCTTCCTGCAATGTCAGGTATGTTCATTTATGTGGTAAAGCATATTTTCTTTTTGAGGGGGTGGGGGTGGAGGTGGGGGGTGTTGTAATTTACCTCCTGTCCCAAATAGGCTCCATTAGAAAAACACAAGTAACAAAGCTCAAGTCAAGGCCTAAGGCGGCACTTCCATCCATCACTAAAGCCATGCAATTTGGGTCTTGTTTAAATACCATCAGTGATTTCATCTGACAAGAGAATACATCAAAGAGTAGCTTGGTACGGTAAGCCTCTCTAAATATCAGCATACTTAATACAGTTAAGTAGAGATGTACAGACCAAAAGGCATGATTACCTTATTACTTGAAGGCATTGGATTGTACATACCGACAAAAGAAATGCCCGCAAATGTCAACTGAAAGCAAAAAAGCATTAATAATCAGTTATTAACTTAATATTTTTACTTCTTAAGACTACCGAAAGTTAAAGGACAAAGCAAGAACAGATCAAACGATAGAAAAAATAAATGACCAATATAAATGTTATAGCAAATAAGATAAGATATTTGGTTTAACTTGCAAACATAACTTTGTATATAACAAACATAAGGAAAACACAAAAAGGAAACCATACTTGTTGCTCAATAACATGTATATGCTCGAGAAATTGTGAGAATATTATAACTTTTTCAGGCAATGTCACACCGGCCTTGTCATCCACCATAACATCTATCTCTTCACCTGAAGGCTTAACCATAGAACCTTCAATTCCCCTGTTTGAATCTATACAGTATCCAATTTTTCTATTTGCTTCTTGTATATCCTTCAATTTCTCTACCATGTATGCAACTTTGCTACTAGATGTCGATTGCCAGTCTGGTGCCCAGTCATCCTACATGCCGATTTCTCCTTAGCAAAAGCGGTAATAATATGAACAATGCAATGAATTTAATGCAGGAAACTGAAAGAACAGTATTGGTTCTGACAAGTTAAATAATAGGTACCTGTTGGTATGAAGGCTGGAGCTCAATAAGATCTTTGGGAACAGGCCATTTAGGGTTAGGGTTTTCAGGCCGAGCTAAGGTTTCAGGAGACTGCATTTCGTACTGTCTACCACAACCAGGTAAGGTACATCCATGGCTGTCTAATGCAACACAGTCAAGGCATAGGAGATGCCGGCATGGAGTTATCATAGGTAAACGGCAAAAATCTTTACACCTAAGAAACAATTTGATAATTTGCCGTGTTAAATAGTATTTTTCACAAATCTCAATGTAAATGTATATAGCACATTTTGGTCACAACTTATAAAGGTTATATTCTTTAGACGGCAACATAGATATCCTCTGAAGCTACATGTTTAAACTTTAAACTAACAATATATGACAATACAAACTTTCAGGTTATAGTTGTGATGAATTCAACTTTTTTCAAGAAAAATTACAAAATCTGAAAAGATAAATTGAGAGAGAGAGATTGCTTTCTCTATAGTACTAACAATGGCACATCCTTTTATATTCTCAGATTTCTCTCCTAAAGGTATAGTTAATATGAAGGCAAAAAATCATTGAGAGCATGCCAAAATAGGATCTCAACATAATGACATTTTACAATTTCAATATACTCTTTTGCATTTTATCCACCCCTTCGACGTTCACACACAATTCAGCTCTCAAATAATCTCAATCAAGCCTTGTAAATGGCTTAATTAATTAGCAGAAAAAGAAAAACAAAAAGAAGAAGAAAAAATGAGAAGTACAAAGGTCTTAGTTACCTGAAACAACTACAACCGTTCAAAAGTGCAATTCTAATGAATGAATACTCTTCGCACTCAGGATCAAGGCCATCACCAACCAATATATCCATGGTCTCCTGTATATCCTCGCCCGCTTCGGTCACCTTTATGTGACCTGCCACGCAACATGACAGCCTCAAATTTTTAATTGTATTGCCCCGGAATTTCCACTGTCTTGGGTTGAGAAGTGACTCCACATGTGATGGGTCGTTCCAGTCAGCCGTCAGGATGTTGCGCCGCACCGTCTCCACTAATTCATTATAGCTCTTCGCATGCGCTTCATTGAAGTTCAGATAGATCACCTGTTATGTGATTGTTTTGATTTAGTGAAGCAGTATTTACATTTATCAAGACTTTTCTAATTGGCAACAAGAGTCAGTGTAATGGAAGGCAGATTCTGTATCTTGTTAAAAATTGACAATTTTGCCCTTTTAAAAAATTTTGGTCTCAGCTCAAACTGAATAAAACCACACCAAGCAGATCCCTATGCTGGATCCAAATTTTTTGTTGAGTCATATAAGAAAAAAAAAATGCTGGGAGCAATTTAGCCACTAATTGCCTTAGCCCTTAGGAATGTGCCACTTAATTACTGAGGCTGCCAAAATTTTTTTTGCATGGTGAACCACAAGGGACATCACATACCTTTCTTAAACACTTCGGGATGTTCTTCAAATCAGACTTCCTTGCACTGATCATGGTTCTCTTGAGCAACTCAAGAAGACGAAAATGCCCCTCTTCCTCATGTGACTCAAATGGCTTTTGTATACCCCCATCCCACACATCCAGATTCTCTCCATAAATTGGCTCGTGAAGAAATCTAAGCATAGGCTGGATATGTGCCACCTGGCTATTCGGGGTATTAGGTGTAGGTGTACCAGTCAAAATCCACCGACTGGAGGCAGCCATTGACATTGCCATTTGTAGCTTGTTGGTTAGGGCCAGGCTTGAACCAAGCGTATGACCTTCATCCAGTATCACCCGGTACCAGTGTATCTGACTCAGCAAACTACTCTTTTGTGGACCCCACTCGGCACTCAACCTACTAAATGTGGTTATGACAACATCATAATCCCATGCCAGAACATGAGCACTTGGTTTCTTTTTATGACCATCCCACAAATACACTTGCAGTTGCCCTCGTGATACATGCCTTTGGATCTGGGTTCTCCAGTGGTCTACCAAGTTTGCAGGAACCACAACAAGAGTGGCAGCAGAGAGGTAAAACCGTAATATGTTCAGCGGTTTTTTGAGTGAAACGCTAAGTGCAAGTGTATCAAAAGCTAGGTTTTCGAGCCTTGATGGGTAGTGCCACCGGCTAAGACCTCCCTTGACCTTTCTGATGAGACCGAAAGCCTGAAATATCTTGTCATACTGGTTTTCCTCGTCAGAAATGTCTGACCAAGCATCTAGGACTGGCCGTGTCAAACCCGACATCTCCATTTCTAGAAGCTTATTTGGAGAAAGACTAGCCAGCCATTTCAAGGCTTTTTTTGTCTCTGAATTAATATAGGTTATATTCTCTTTCAAAATACCAGTGAAGAAAGAGATGTTTTCTTCTTTGCATGGGTCAGTGCCTTTAGCGTAAAAACCCGGTAAATAAGTCACTCTTGTTTTAGAGTCCCATCGCTCCTCTGGGGTAGCACAGCTCTGACGTCTTGGGTCCCCATTCATGCTGCAAAACCATGCTGACGAGGCATTGGGTATATTTTTTTCTGACAGTTTACGCCACTTTCTACATGCATCACACTGGACCCACATCTCATTAGTGCTATTGATAGAGGTGTCAGTAGTCCCTCTCTTAGACCTCTTACTATTGGTACAAGCACCCTTACCCCTAATTGGTTTTGATCTCTTTTTCCCTTTCACTTCATAATCCGAGTCATCCTCACTTGTCTTGCTCACAGTTGCACTTCCTAGATTTTTAGAGCACCTAACTGAAACACGCCTAATTGATACTGACTGATTATCAACTCCAGGTAAGATCCTAGTATCAGCTATTTTCAAGCTTTTACTGTCAGTCTCTCTTTGGCGCATGTTTTTTCCCATAAAACGCTTCCACGGAGAAACAAGGTTACTATTAACAGAGTCGTCAGAACTAACCTCGTAATACCCACATTTTCTATCAGGTCTATGCATGCACCATGTCACATCTGCCCCTTGAGGTGGGTCTGCCAGGGTTCCATGCGTTTTAAGTATAAGAGATAAGGCCGTAACTGTCTTTCCTAGACCCGGTTCATCACAGAACAAACCACCTCGGAAATCACGAACTTCAGGAGCAGTTCCTATGGTTACCTTCCCAGAAACACTGTGGATACAAAACGGTAACCCGTCTTGGGTGCAAAATTCTTTGCAAAGGGGGTCTGGCAATTCACGAGGTGGGTGGCGCTCACGGGTCAACATCCACTCAATAGCCGCCTCCTGATGGGGGAAGAGCTTGAGCTTCATGCACGGCATAACTGAGGCAGCTAGGCTCCTCAGATGGTGACATGTGGCAGCAATTCGTACAAGGTCTCTTGGGCAGAGCAATGCCAGGATATTGTTCAACAGGTCATCAGAAATATCCCAGATGCCGTGAGGTTCATTTTGGGCTTGAAATGGTTCAGCAGGCCTAATTCGGGTTGTGTTTAGTTTCTTGTCCGTCCCAATTACAGGTAGAGACTTGAAAATCTCGTGAAGGTCAAAGGGTTTCCTGCTGGGAGAAATTGAGGTTTTTCGGTGTGCTTCGCATGAGAGAACATTACAACTGGAGTCGAGCCAAATTTGGGCTTCTTCTTTGTGCGGTTGGTTAACTGCCTGATCAAAGGAAAGCAAGGAGGCACGAAATTCCCAATCACAGCTGTCAGGAAGATATATGTAATTTTGTTAGAAGAGGTAAAAATAACTAAAATTTTCAGTTCAAATTCTGGTACTGTGTGGCATGGTGTTCTACCAGATGTGGTCTAGATCATTTAATTAATTTTGTGGTGCCGAAACCTCGAATCCAAATCCTCTGAGGTAACAGAATATTTCTGTTTGGACCATGGCCGTCCGATTGGGATCCGGGCCAATCCGGCTCGAGGTGGAACTCACGGGGCCGCTTTAATAGTCATGCAGATTCTGATTGGACGGTCCAGATCCAAACAGAAATATTCTGTTACCTTGAGTGATACGAATTCCTGTAACCTCTGGGTTTAATTGAGAGCACAGTCAAGGTTGCAAACAGACTTCAACAAAATTCTGTGCTAATCAAGCTGACTAAATTATATGCATCTTATATGCGTTTCTTTGGAAGGTTCTACACCAATTTTGCAAAACCAAATCACAAGAAAAGGGGTAAATAACCAAATGATCATGTAAACAAGAATAAAAAGTACAGTTGAACAAAGCAACACACCTGACATGTTTGAACAGGGATACAACCAGGCCACGCCACGTGGGAAACTGCCATCCAGACCAAATTGAAATAGGCAAGTATATATCCACTAAAACAACAGCTCTTTTTTCCTCAACCCCACCGACTTCCCTTGCATAAACCCTCAGCACTCTTGCCTCGATTTCTGCAAACTTCTTAGAGACAAGCAAATGGAGCTGGTGAATCACACTTGCACTCCCTCTCGCCAGCGCCATATATCGTGTTCTCGGGTTGAAACTATTATCTGCTGGAGAATTGGAATTGGAATTTGAATTCCCGTTGTCAGGTTCTTCCGGGTGTTCAATTGGGAAGAGAGAGAGTCTCGAATCGGAAATGAAGCAGATTTTCGCGCCATCAGAGCAGAGATTACAAGGGGTTAGTGGTAGGAGAGTTTGGGAATGGGGTAGAGACACGACTGCTCGGAGAAACCCGCACAATTTGTGGTTAGTATGCGATTGTGAATCCTCCATTGGAGATATTACAGTTAGGGTTTCATTATCGGATCGCGCGCCGAGAGAGATCAGAGAGAGAGATGGAAGAGAAGGAGAAAGAAACGAAAATGCAGAGACCCAGAGAAGAGCGCAAAAACAAGGGATGGAAAGAGCAGAAAATCTAGAGGCGAGACTGCAAGAGAAGCAGTCAGTTATTCAGATGCAGAAAATCTAGAGGCGAGACTACAAGGGATGGAAAGAGCAGAAAATCTTTGAGTTTTAGATCGAGACCGTCCGATTCGAATCCGCGAAAATCCATCCCTGAAGTGAGCGCACACATTCCGACGACAAATTCGAATCCCGAGACACGATCCCGAGCGACGAATTCGAATCGGACGGTTTCGATCCAAAACCCAAAAATTGGGTAAAGATGTTAACAGAGCATTTTTCGATTCATGCAGCGCAACAACCGTATGCAGCGCTTTTTAGATTCTATAGACTATTAGTATGTTCTCTGCATAAAGTTAAACCTACTTTGTTAAAAACTTTACCCCGGAAGTTTTCCTATACGTCCACGTGGAAAGCCCTTATTCGTTGTCTTTGTTCCTTAAAATGATTTGAGGCCTTAAACAGCTAATCTGATTGAGGCTTGGGCCGGGTTGAACTTGGAAGCCCAATACCCGAACGGGAGAATCCGTGGGCTCCTACGAACAGTCGCATTGTAGGAAACTGGGATGCAGTCATGCAGATGAATTCAAACGCCTTTATTTATTTTTCCTTCCCATTATCTTACATCTTGTTTGGATGGAGAGTAAAGAAAGGAAGGGGAGGTGAAGAATAGAAGAGAATTAAATGAAATAGAAATGATGATCAACATATTTAATTTTTTCGTGTTTGGATAGGGTATTAGTTAAGCTAGCCAGATATATAGGCGCCTTACATCTTGTTTGAAAATGTTGAAAAATGAATGAAATACCAAGTTAAAATGTTGAAAAATGAATGCATCAAAACTAACTTAAAAACTATCATATTTGACCGCTTGACTTGATACTAAATAAATTCAAAAATTTATAAATTTTGTATGTAAACTGACAACTAATGAAGTAGATCGGTTTGAACTATTTGGATTCGTCATTTGAAATCAATTCGATAGGTTTTGAAGTTGTTGGTATATAGACTAAAATAACACTGATGTCATACTAATTATACTCGTTATTAAATTATTATCGAGCCTGGCTAGTATGACATCAATATCATTTTAGCATATATAACACCAACTTCAAACCCCATCGAATCGACTTCAAACAGTGAATCCGAACCGTTCAAACCGATCTACTTCATTGGTTGTGCATTTACATGCAAAATTTATAATTTTTCGAATTTATTTAGTATCAAGTCAAGTGGTCAAATGTGAATGTTTTTAAATTAATAATGCGTTCATTTTTTAACATTTTTTACCGCTTGATTTGATATTAAAATAACTCAAAAAATAAAAGTTTTGCATGTAAACACATTACTCATAAAATAAATTGGTTTAAAAGTTTGAATTAGTCTTTTGAAGTCTATCTAATAAATTTTGGAGTTGATGTCATATATTGCTAATATCATACTAACCGAACTCATTATTATCTATGCCTAAAATTAATACATATTGACATAAAAAAGGCTGAAAGCCCTTTTCATTAAAGAAACATAAAACTGAGTACATTAAATGGGGAGGAAATACTGATATGCATTCTACCCTATAAAAGTTCCAAATTAAAGCAGATGAAAGAGAAACCTGCTGCTATGACAAAGCATCAGTGCTCCAAAAGCATAGCCAACAAAACATGACACTCCATACTACAAAACATATTATAAAACTAAATAAAGCGACGTCAAACTCAGTAGAGTCGTCCTCCTTTGCATATATTTGCATATAGTTCACGTATAATTCGTTTTTTTTATATTACCGAACTGGACTCCGAATAAAACGCAGAAAAACATATAATACATTTTATTCACGAATAAAATGCGTATAAAATGCGAGTTGACGAATTATTTGTGATAAAAAATGCGAATTTTTTTTAATTTTTTTTCAATTTTTTTCATTTACGGTTTTTTTGGGTTTTTTTTTTGCTTATTTTTTTGTACCGAATCATTCCCAAATTATACCCGAATAATATCCGAATCACGAATTTTTGACCTCGCCGAACCGAACCCGAACTATTAATTTGTCACTATGCTCCTCACTGGGCCGGCGATATACCACCATCTGCACGTTAGAGCTCATTACGATTCCATACTTGAAGTGGAATGAAATCAAGATCTTCTGACATCCAATCAGTTTGCACAATTTCTCTGGTCTGTCTTTTGATGATATAATATGTAATTAAAGAGACAATTAGTAAAATGATTGTTCTAAATGTTTTAACTAGAGTATTTTGAGTCACGCGGATTTTGACTTAGATACATGGAATTGTACAACGGGGAGTGTCACAATAAAATCGGTTAATATGGTCCCGTTCTCGAATTCAAATCCTCTAAGAAATCTCAAACTTTGAGTGTTTTTTTTTTGAAAAATCTCAACCGTTCAAATACGTTCTACACGAATCTTAAAGCACAAATAATACTGCCATGATGCTATTCCAGAATAACCACCGTACACGTCGGTACCGCAAAAGTTGAAATATCTTAGAGGATACGCAGTCTCATTCTCAGCACCGAATGGTCTTCTCTGCTTGAAGAGGAAGGATTTGGGATGAGGAGGAAAGGGGTATGAGCCGAAATTTTTATTAATAGAAAAATAAATAAAAAAATATTAATAATGAGAAAGCATTTCATGAAAATTTAATTTGTAGGAAAAACGTGATAGTCTATAACGTTCAGAAGACGTTATAGATCATCACGGTTAGCTTAACGAAATCAAGTTACCACTAATTAATCAAAATAAAATCTAGAGCTGGCCGTTGTTGTTTATTACAGCCAGAAAAATTTGTAAAAATCAAATGTGCGTACATTTACTTTCGGCTCAAGTTCCTTGAACTATTCAAGCTAAGTGGGGATTAGTCAATGTTCAATTGAAATGGTCAAAATGCCCTTAACTGTTGACATATTTAAGTGACTTTAGCTTACAACCAAACTAGACAAACTACCTAACCTTCTCATTCAAGTAAATGGTACGCACATCTAATTTTTACAAATTTCTCTGGCCGTGATAGATAACAACGGCCAGCTTCAGATTTTATTTCGGTTAATTAGCAAAAAATTTATTTCATTAAGCTAGCCGTGATGGTCTATAACGTCCTCTGGACGTTATGGACTATCACGTTTTTCCTACAAATCGAATTTTCACGAAATGCTTCATCATTATCGATATTATTTTATTTATTTTTCTATTAATAAAAAATTCGGGGGATATGAGGGTATTTTAGTCTATTAATTCTTTAATGAAAATTTCACATTAATTTATCTTGGATAAAACATCTTACGATATTTCTGATGTTTTGGGGTTTTTATTGTAAAAGTTCAAACTTATAATTTGGATGAAAAATTTAGTTTTTTTTTTTGAAATAGAAAGATAGAGGTCTAACTTATGAATTTCTATTTAATTGCTCATAAATGACTCTCCATTCGGGTTTCGAACTCACACGACCTTTCACACGGAGAATGTTGTTCGAAAAATTTAGTTTTGATAATACTTATTCAATTTCATTCGTAAAAATAAATTAAAATATTATTTTGTTCGTTTAATTGGACCAAAAAAAGTTCATTCTAATTAAGGATGACAAATTGGGTTAATGTCATGAGAAACTCCCAAAATTTTAATTTGTGACAAGTTGATTTCTAAATTTTTAATTTTGAATATTCTAAGTAATATATTCAATGACAATCACTACCTCTCAACATATAATTTAATATGAATAAGCCTAGCGTGTTATAACAACATGTCCGTGCAAACTCTCAAAAATATATTAAATATACTTCAAACGAATCAAAACTGTTGAAACCGATCTACTTCACGAGTGATGCATTTATATGCAAAGATTGTAAATTTTTGAATTCATTTAGTATAAAGTCAAGCGATCAAAAATAAAAATTTATTATGAATATTTAATCAAATGCCTTCAATTTTTTTAAGATTGGAAGCATAAGCTCCAACATATATATTTATAAAAAAAGTTATTTACGAAAAACGCCTTCATTTTAGAAAATGCATTAACTTCTATAAAGCTAAAAGTTATAAATATTTAATCAAATGCTTTCATTTTTTTTCTTTCTGTTTTTCTGTTTTTTACTAGTATGTACTGATTCTGTACTCGTATGACCGATATGTGTACTTACATAGGCGGATTTACTTAGATCTATTGGGATCAATTGACCTCATTTAATTTTAAATTTTTTGCATTGATGTTAATTTTTGCATATAATTTAGTATAAAATGTCATGATATGATAATATTGACTTTCATTCTTCGGATAATTTTTTTTATATAATTGATCCCCATACTTTGAAATTTTTTATATGATCAACCTCATACGTTGTTCAAAAGTCTGACTCATGGCTGGCTTAGTTCGTGAATTTTTATATGATGGACTGATTTGAAATTTTTTTTATATGATTGACCTCATACGTCGTTGTTCGAAAGTCTGACTCATGGCTGGCTTAGTTCGTGAATTTTTATATGATTGACCGTTCGAAATTTTTTTTATATGATTGACCGATTCGAAGAACCTGCTGATCTTCGAATCAGTGCCGACACGCCATTCGAAGAACCTGTTGATCTTCTGAATCAGTGCCGACACGCCATCCGGCACATATCATGCTGAGGGACGACACGTATTTTTAATCCCGAATCCGAACATCAGGTGATCCCGGTCTACATGAACCACTCAAGTCTGAAGCCAAGTCGTCGTACCGCGGTGCAGCTTTGACGCGCTCTCCTCTTCCCCAATCCTCAGAATTCATATCCTTTTCTAAGAAACTAAAATAAATTGTGGAAATTCCGAGGAGGTTCCTAGGTCTATTATTCCACCGTTTCTTAACAACCAAGTTCTTTTTCTTGCTATTTCTACAAGTTTCCCGCCATTGCTACGATCTCGAGAAACCCTAGCTTTTCAGCAGAAATCATTAATTGCTTGATCGATGGACGCGAAGATCAACAGGTTCTTCGAATCGGTCGGGACGTTCTTCTCTGGTAACTCCGAAAACATTCCCTGGTGCGATCACGACATCATAGCGGTAATTTTCCATTTTGCCTGTTCTTGGCATTACCTTGTCTTCCCTAAATGTGGCAAAGATTCAAATTATAGGGGTGGATCGCATTAATGGTTGTTTGTGAACTATTTAACTGTCGCTAAGTGTTGAAGTAATGAAATAAATGAGCTATTTATTTATTGTACAATGATACAGGGTTGTGAGAAAGAGGTGCGTGAGGCTGCGTCAGAAGAGCAAAAGAGCGATAGTGTAATGAGGTTATCTTGGGCTCTTGTACACTCCAAAGACCAAGCTGATGTCAACCGTGGAATAGCCATGGTAGAAGGTGTGCTACTTTCTATTGTTTATTGCTATTTGTTATGTTATGTGTTAATTAATCTATTTAGGATAATGTGATTCTATGATTACCATCACAATGCTATTTTACCTATGATAAATTGAACACCTTGAGAAAATTGTACTTAAATTATCACATATTGCTACCTTGAATACGGCTTGTATGATCTGCCACCGATGCAGTCAAAAGGGTAAGGCGCAAAAGCCGTAAATTGCCTTAGGTTAAAGGCGTAATAAAAGCACGTGCTTGAGTAACATAATGTCAATCTTGTTTATTGCTGCCATTTGCTTATCTTTATTCACAATACTCTTTATTTTCATCTGCTGGAATTAATATTATGTATTGGATGGAAAAGTGAACATTTCATTTAAATGCTGGTTCAATTTTGTCATTGTCATTCATATCTGCTCACTATAAATACTGTTATAGTGCAAACTTACCAGTAGTTTGCATTTTTTCTCATATGATCATAACTAATATATGATAAATCTGATTTTGATAGTTATTTACCTCGCTTTGGTTATGAAACTTTGTCTGCTATTTCACAATCTATTTGATCCGGACCATCTTAAGCTAACATTATATCATTTTTATTGTTATATGCAAAGAAATGAAACATAACAAAATTAAACTGCAAGGATGATGTGTTGCCAGTATCATTATTTTGTAACACTAAGGCCCACATGGACAGCCAATACTTGTATGTCCAGAAGTTCACGTATTAAAATTCCACTGGTTAATGTAAACTATCGAATTATATTATTAGGAAAATAGATAGAAGGGAAGTGTATAGGACAATAAAACAAGAACATAGCATGGTTTATGGAACATCCTGGCGTTGTTGGGTCTTTTTGCCATTCTTCTTTAAACAGTTACAAGTGCATCACTAGCTTGTGGCTTTTATTTTCATTGGCAACTTAGAAATAACACTTTTTTGGTTAGCTTCTCTGGCAAATTCGAACAGTTCATTGCAAACAAGAGAGAAGTTGTACTTATTAGCTGTGGGGTATTATAGAAATGGAGACTATCCTAGAAGTCGTCAGCTTGTTGATCACTGCCTGGAGGTTTGTTTGATTTACTTCTCTCTACCTGATTCTGGTACTGTTTTTATAATGGCTGGTGTCTGATGTTATATTATAATTTTTTTGTAATTTTGTAGATTGAACCTGAGTGGAGACAGGCGAGGACATTGAAGAAAGCTGTTGAGGATAAAATATCTAAAGGTTAGTCAATAGCAAATAGGACATATTGTTTGAATATGATGCTGATGATGCATGGTTGGAATTGAATTTTTTTTCATGGTTTTTTTTAGATAGTTAAATAGTAAGACTAGTATTCAATGCCAACAAATTTTTATTTGCCAAAGAAGCTCGTAGGCAATGCCAATAATTATGGTTGCTGAATAGATACTGGTTGGACTTTAAGTTTTTCTTGATCCATTGTTTCCACAATTTGTGTTAATATTGTACCACACGTTAGGGGGGATTCATGTATACTCTTCAAAAACCTTGAAATTACGTATTGGCCCCTCTAAAATTCATAGTATCATATTTACCCTTCTAAATTTCAAAAACTCACAAATTTACCCAATTTATTGCATTTTTTAATTAAAACTCATTTCAAATTGGTTGGTTTTTGAGGGCAATAGTTTATTTCTCTACTTGATACACATACACAGTGACATTTAGGCATATGCTTGTGTGTGCGTCACAACTCACAAGTAAGAAATTGAACCATTGGTCCTCACAACAGGCCAATTAGAAGACTACATTTCTCTTAAACATGTTACATGTTTTTTATTTTCTTTTAATAACTGTAAATATGATATTTTATAAATTTAAAATGAGTTTTAATAGAAAAGACTATAAATTAGGTAAATTTATGAGTTTTTGAAATTAGAAGGGTTATATGATATTATGAATTTTAGAGAAGGGAATACTAAAATTCAAAATTTTGAAGGGTATACATGAAATTCTGTCGGGAAATAACTAAGAACTTTTAAAATTGAGTTGGTGATGGACCTGTTTAGCGCCTAAAATGTTCAGGATTGATACTTTACTGTACTGGGGGGTACATCTCATTAGTCAGAACTACTAACTTAATGGTGTCGATTTAGGAGTTAAACAATTTGGATAATCCATCCTCTGCTTCCAAAAAAAGCCTAATGCAATTTCCTCTCTGTTTTTGTCAATGTTTTTTTGCAGATGGTCTTATTGGTGTAGGGATAGCCACTACTGCTGTAGGTCTTTTAATTGGTGGCATTGCTGCTGCTTTGATCAGTAAAAAATAATCCAAGATAATATTAACAAAAATACCTTTTTAAACTTTTGTCCAGTGTACTTGAATGCCTTTTCTCTGCTCTTAGCTTTCATTTTCTTTTGACAATGAATTGTTAAAAAAAACGAATATTTCTTGCTGTGGATGTAAATTTTGTTTTATTTTAATCTATATTTGTTCTTGTATCAGTTTCAATGCATCTCCATGATGTCATGTTTATGTTACAATAATAATAGTGTGCTATGAAAAATGTAGATATTATTTGTCTGTTTCCTTTATTGACCTTTTGGGAACATTACGTCCTTTTAGAAGTGTGAAATAGTAACAGTGTTTGCCTTCTATTACTTGCATTATATGGTAACTAGGGCTCTGCGGGCCTTTTCTCCGGAAAAAGAAATATATGCTGGAAAAAAAAAATATTATTTTTCAAATAAAAATGATTTTATATTTTGAAAATTTTGGGCAATTTTTTTTAAACATTAACGACATACAATGATAATTAGCGTGTTTAATCGTGCAGATTTTAGCAGAGAAACACAGAAAACTTGAATTGCTTTATTTTGTATGGAATATCACTTATTAGGAGATTATTGCAGCATGGTTTTAGAAAATCCGTTGTCTTGAAATTATTGGAAGGTCATTTCAGCTCTCTTAAAGTGTAGTTTTCAAATAATAATTTGAAGACAGGTTCTATCAACAAAACTATAATTTTTAGGTGGGTATGGTATTGATTATATTTGGCACCAATAGAAGGAATTGAAACTATTGATTGGGTATAAAAAAACCAAAACAAGTAGGTAGTACGTCATGATATTTCTGGTTGCTTGTAAGAAAATGAGAGAACAAAATCAATTGTTTAGCCATCTGTGTAAACAGAGGAAACAGCTCATATTATTATTATTTTTTTTTTCTGTATGCCCCCCCCCTCCCCGGGTCCAGATCCCCTAAAGTAACTAAATTTTTGGGTTTTGGATCGAGACCGTCCGATTTGAATCTGTCGCTCGGGATGGTCTCAGGATTCGAATATGTCGTCGGAATGTGTGCGCTCCACTTCAGGATGGATGGTCTCGGATTCGAATCGGACGGGCCCGATCTAAAACCCAAACATTGGGTTACTTCACTGGATCTCGATTCCCACCCCCCCACACACACCACCACCACACACACACACACACAAATCTACATGAATATATCGAGGAAAACAGCTCAAATCCTTATTCATGTCTACATCTCTCATAATTAGATGAAACTGACAAACGAATCCATAAATTAATTAAGGCACCAGATCATGTATGGTACGTATCAGCCAGACTGTTTCAAAGTAACTGAATTAAGCTTGAGACAGTGCTTTAGTAACGTACCAGCACCACTTGGTTCATCTTTGTACCAGTAAATATCATTTTGAAATGCAATAAGATAGAACGATTCATTTCTGAGATGTACATGGATCTTTAAAGCACTCAATCATTACATTTGCTTACAAATTATGAACACTTAAACAATCACTCAATCATTACATTTGCTAACACCAGTATCATAATTACAATGTATATATTGGTCATCAATATTATTTGATTTAACACCTTCAGATTTGAAGTTTAATTTGTATCATGGTTCTTTTTCGGGACCTATTAAGGCAAGTAAAATGTCCTTGTATAATCCTGAGGTATCTTCAGTTATATCATGAGTAAGGGTTGTATTGTATCTCCTTTTATATTCTTCTTTTATCAGTTCCATGTCTATTTCAGCTCGGCTCACTACACCTCTTGTTAGCGTATCTTCATCTGTACCAAGCCCTTCCATAGATCCTCTAAGAACCTATAAATGCAAAAAAGGAGATAATTAGCAAATAAGGCCCAACAGCTTGTTCACATGTAAATTCAAATATTAGAGATGGTTTTACCTCTGCAAAGTGCTTTTCAGGAGAAATTAGGCACCATATAACAACCTTCATCAAAGCAGAGAAGGGACTGGTACATGTAGCTAATTCCTGCCAGATTTTATAAATTTGAAGATATAAGTTATAAATTTCAAGATTAGACCATACAAAAATAATATTAATTAATCATTTTAATTTTTTTGAGGCATCTTTTGTATCCACATGATATCAGGGAATGATATTTTGAGCTCAGATCCCTTGTCCACCCTCCTTTCAGAAAAACAATTATGGGATTGAAAATTTTATAGACATATACTTAGATTGGGATTAAAAATATTTTTCCAGACAAATTTTAACCTAGGAGAATATTAAAATTAAGGGATTACCTCTTCAATGGATTTGCCATATTCTTGTTGGTAGTATTGTATTGTTGCATTAATGTGAGATTTGCTTCTCAGGCTGATCATACGCATTATTTGTTCTTGGAGTAAATGGTTGGTTTGTAAGCCATTGTAGAGAATAGCTGCTTCTGATTGAGCTGAGCTCTCCTCAGCATTATCTCCTTTGTACCGATATGAGGTTACCAGTTGCACCAAAAACTAGAATAGCAATTAATTCAGGAAAAGTATATAAAACATGTAAATCTACCATACATAGTAGCTTTTTAAGTGAGTGAATTTGGTCTTTTCATATTAAACGGATCGTATGTCTAGATTGCCAATGCCACATTATGCAAAATTTTACGTTTAAACTTCAAAGAAAAATACACAATTATCAGATACTTTGTAATTAATGTCAATTATAAACAAAAAGCTCCATATATGAAATTGAAACACATGCAAGGTTTAGCGAGGGGTTAACTGGTACATACCTCTCTCATAGGCTCTTTGAATGCACTGGTAAAGGCAATTTCCTCCTCAAGAGAGCGTGAATAACGAGTGGAGTAGGCCTTTCTGACAGCCATTAAATGATCAGGAGATGAACCACAGGCAATCTCTATAATCATCAAGGCACCGCGCTCACCTTTCTTCTCTTTTATAGCCTTGTGAGCCCATTTCGCGTCCCTATCAGCCGGGTCCGTTGCCCATAGCATGATTGCTGGCTGAAACATGAACAAAGCATGTTCAAATTTTGGTTTTATCTTATTTACCACTTTCGACTTTAATTAGGTTAACAAAAAAACACATGTAAGGTCAAAACATAAAGCGAGAAAAAGATAGGGATACATAAAGAATTGAACCTTGGAGTGCATTTGCAAGATTGCGGAAAATTCGCTATTCAATCGATCCATGAGTTTCTCTTTGTAGAGATCTTCATAAGCCTGTGTGATCTGGGCTATCTGTGCAGAGGTTCTGTGGCACAATAACTCTTTAATTGCATTTTCATCCTTCCCGTATCCTACCAATAATCACACTTTTTATTTCAAATCGAAGCAAAATAATTTCTTGAACAAACATGAAATGATATTCTAAGTTTGTAACTGCTATATGCTTTGCATTTTTCTTGGTTATTTAGGTTTGGATTTATCTACATTTGGCATGGTACCGGTACCGTGCCAATTACATGTGGTATGAAACATATCATTTTGGTACTAGAAACCTTATTAGAATACTGTCAGTTCAGTCTTGTGACAACGCATACGCACGTGCCAGTCATGGTCATCTTTTTTCATACCAGTAATTTTTGCACAAAAATTATCTGTTCATATATATATAGGAGTGATACAAATGCATCTGTATATAAAAGAGGAACAGAAAGGAAAAATAAACTTGCCATCAAATGCTTTCCAGAGACTCTTGGCATCTTCTATAGGAGAAGGAAGAGGGTTTGGTAAAGTAATAGAAGACATGGAAACCTCTCTCTCTCTCTCTCTCCTCTCTCTTTCTATGTAGAGATTGTATTAAAATGATGAAAGGTGAAGACGAAATATAATGGAGGGATCCTGTAATTTGATAGCTTAATTGAGAGCTGTTTGATAAAAGAACCAGTCAAGAGCCCTTGGTGGGGCCTACGTACCGTCTCTTTCTTAGTATAATTGTTATGTTCATGACTAAATTAATGCCATTAATTGGGGTATTAATGGAGTTAATTAAGACATTAGAATGGAGAGAACGGAGGTTATCAAGGGTTAATGGAAGGCGTATATTAGAAATCGGAATATAGGGAGGTTTTGTTTGTTTAGCAGCTATAAGCTGTTTGCAGAAGGTTGAAATTGTAAAAGGCCACGGTTAAAATATTTTTATTTTTATTCTGTTTTCGTCTTTTTATTCTTTTAATAATAATATTTTTATAAATTCAATTATAAAAAAAACGTTACAAATTATTTACACAAGCCACTATGAAAATAAATACGTATCATATCGTGACTAGTTACCATGTAATTTGAGTCACATACCGTGTTGTAACTAAGTCAAAATTTTACGTGCCGTATCGTGACTAAATTATAATGAATAGTCATGAAAAGTTAAGTTATATTTGATTTTTTTTCATAATTTAAATTAATTTATTTAAAATTCACTATTAAAAGATCAAACGGTCCCCATTATGATTGACTCGCGTGACCACATGTCGTGTTATGCTGTTATCAAACCAATTTGCATGTCGTGCCGTATCAATTTTTCGAATGATGATCACGTCATGGTAAATGGTCACAACATGCGACACACAAGTCATGGCACATGGCCGACACACATGTTGTACCGTGCCATGCATGCTGTGACGGATTCGTACCACGTGTGCCGTGTCGTAATAAAACCGTACTGTACCGTGCCATGATATATCCAATCACAATGTACCTCTTTTACATCCCTGCAAATAGGGTGTTCAAACGGTCAATTTGGTTAAAACCGAAATAAAATAGTCAAACCAAACTTTTTTAGGTTTTAGAAAATAGAACCGAACCGAACCGAATCGGTTCAAACCGAAGTAAGGCCTACGATCATGGGAATCATCTCAAGATTGGTAAAATATAAAATATAGCACCACTATTTGTACTATTATTAACAAAAAATATACATTTTCATACACTATAATTGAAGTTCTATGTAAGAATACACATATAAAAACTGAACCGATCCCTTTTCAAAGTCGAACCATTATAAATTGGTCGATTCAGTTTTGTCGGTTTTGAAAAATCTAAACCGAACCAATCCATTTAAACCAAAATAATTCAAAAATTCAACCGAACTAATCCATTTAAACTGAAATTTTCCATTCGGTTTAAAACTAAACAAAATGAAGCGTTTGAACACATAACGCTTTTTTGTTATAACATATTGTAAACAGAGAAACTGGGACCTATAAAAGAGGGTTCCGTTAGATCATGCAAAACCGAAAAAATTCTTTTACAAAAAAAAGTTAATGTCGTCCAAATTGAAGTTTTGAGGAGTTCCAGTTAATATTAATGTTCAAGTTATTTTATAAAAAAATATTTCTTTTTCATAAATTCCAGTTAATATTAATGTTGAATCTTCAATCTTTCATACGAAATTTTTTATTTAGTCAACTATGTTAGATGTGTTTCACGATTGAAATAATTTTATACGATGAATGTTAAAAAAAAAAACTAAAAATAGATTTATTATTGAGAACAGATAGATAGCTATCTTAAATTAAAAGGACACCTACAATATTTTTTGCAGGACAGCAGGTCACTTCAAAAATCAAATCTTAATGACAAAGTAAATAAAGGATAAGTGAAATTAAAAATAAATTAAAGATGTTGTCACTTTTGTGCTGGCGATATATAAAAAAATTCAAAATTCAAAAGGAAGAGATTAGAGATATGTACAGGTTTAATTAATTTGTGTCTACCATAACCTCCTTTTAAAAGTATGAATAAACACTGTATTTGAAAATGCTTATACCCATCAATAATTCAAAGGAGGAGAGATACTATTTTAATTAATTCATGTCTACCATAATCTCCTTTGAAAAGTATGTATGGGCACAAAAACTTTGGAAATACATTAATTTATGAGATCATGTGAAAAGCAAGCACCACACCTGTTTCATTTATCTTCAATTTTTAATTTTTAATTTTTTATAATGCTAGTTTTTCCTGAATCAAATCAAATTAGTTAATCAAACTAGAAGTCAAAATAGTTTCATAAAAAAAGAAGTACAATATGATATCTTCATTTTATCAAGATATACATCCAAGAAAAAAGTATATAATTTTGTTGAATGGATAGTTTTTAGAGAATATTAAATTTAATAAATTATCTAGCTATTTCCAACTTTAATCATATCTAGGGCATTTGAATAATAGATACTTGGAAGAAAACAACTAGCTAGAGCAAGAATTTCAAAGTTTTTATTTTATCTATATAACTATTATGTTTCTTAATTATTTTATTCAAGTTTTTTTTTTTTTTTTAAAAACACTTAGCTGGCATGACACCCTGCATTTCTGGTGTCATCATGGAAGGCATTATTATTGGCTTTGCACCAATTATTGTACTTTATTTTTTTTTTCAAGTAGAGCAATCTTTCAAACTAAAGCTACAATTAAGTTTTGCTAGAATCTGATCATGAATCTGTAAATTTATATCAGTAACACCAGTCGAGAAAGAGGAGATAACACAGTTGATTAGAAAAAAAGTTCTAAGACTGATGGTTACTCAAAGATTGAGAGTTCGATTCTCCTTCAAAACTTTGCAGCCTCTGAGAAGATTTTCACAAAAAAAAAAAACAATCCTCACAAATACTAGATCAGTACTTGACAAATTTGATTTAATATGAACTATCATATGATTGAGGCATGAGTTTGCATGAATCTAGGTATAGACAAATGGTTTTTAATTGAGAGGATGTGAATTTCAATTTGGTAAAACTTACCACCTGACAAGTATGAGATAAATATCCATGATGACTATCAGAATTAATAAATTAAATATTTCTTACTCAAGATATTTTTGTTGGAGTACATATTTTTCCGGTATATAAACATATTTTTAGATTTTGTCCAATAGATGATTCATCTTTTTTTTTTTTCAATTAAAAAGACGAATTATGTACATTTGAAGAGATCCTTCAAGCGAAAAAAAAAGGTAAATTTTATATAAAACAAGAGATACATAGACGAATTTCTCAACAATAGTTAGCACCTGATCATTATTATATGTGTCCCGTTTTATTTAATTACTATTTGTATGATTTGGATTGATTGCGTTGAAGTAATATATATTTTGTTTGTCCATATTGCCCCACCATTAGCATCTCTCAAGAGACACTTCCATTTTTTTTTTCTTTTTTTTTTTCTCTCAATGCCCTTTTAGGCGCATGTAGACTTCTAGGCTTGCATTTTTTTCCGGGTTAATTGCTCTCAGAGCATCTATATCTCTGGTACTATTAGAATTTCTAATCTGATATAGCAGTTTATAATTCAGTTTTAAGTATGTAGGAGAGTTTCTTATTTAGAAACTATGCAGTAAAGTTTCTTATTAAGAAACTGTTTATAAACTCCATGCTGCCCAAATGATTGACTCAAATTATTTCTCCTTTTTAATTTGTTGCTGATGTGGCTTAATAGAAACTTTAAAATTAATTTCAGGGATGTGAGAGTTATAAACTTTAGAGACCTTAATTTCTAAATAAAAATTAACAGTTATTTAGAAACTCATTTGGGTTGCTGGGATGAAGATGCTCTCACATTAATTATTTATTTTTTAAAATATCATATTTACCTATTTAAAGTACAAATTCTTTCTTTTATTCGCATTTCTTCATAAGTATAATTAATATCACTAGTTTGTTTAAATGAAATATTAAATTGATCAATTTGCTCTTCCTTTAAAAGGCCACTTAACAACACATTGAAAATAAATTGATGGCCTCCTAGCACTGGATCAAACTGCTGATTATTTTTGCTTATCATGTTTCAAACTGAATGTATATCAGGTGGTCATTCAAAGGAAAATGTGATAACGACCGTTGAATAATTATATTTTCCATTTGTTTCATGATTAATTTCTTTTTTAATCAGTGTTCTAAATAGCACGCTATAGCAACGCAATAGTGACGCTATAACATTTTCGGACATTAAACGCTAAGCTATGGGATAAAAGTGCGCTATTTCAGCTACGACCGCTATAGCTATAATAGCAGTCCGCTATTTGCGCTACACGCTACGCGCTATAGTGCACGCTATGCCACATAGACTTTTATTTAAAGGTCCAAATTGAAACTTTTTTTAGGATCAATTTTTTTCAAGGCCCGGATTGCTTTTGTTTTTAAATAGAAAAAAGATAAATAGTTTATGTCTTGATACTTAGGTTTTTTTTAATAGAAAAAAATATATAGGTTATTTTGAATGAAAAAATATAGATAGTTTATGATATTATCAGGGATATTTTGAATAACAATTTAGACTTTGTACTGGTTCAATATGAATATTCTAATTTCTTAATTAATTTTGCATTACTTATCGCTATATGAGACTTTAGATAATGTTGATAATTATTAGAAATATAAAACATAATTTTTTAAACAAAAAACGCTATGTAGGATAGCTTTCTCTATAGCTACGCTATTCGCAATAGCTTTTTATTTAGCCTTTCTGCGATGACGCGATAATCGCTATTTAGAACCTTGGTTTTAATTGATTGATTAATAAAATAGTTATTTCTAGTTTAGAAGGAAGGGTAATTAGTCCTCTCATGGAGGGTTCAAGTACTTCATGTTTTTCATATCTCATTAGGTCTCACATTATATATCTTTATTTTCAAAGTTCAAGCCTCAACGTGATCTCTATATTATAATGTGCTTGAACACCAATTTTTTTTTTTTTTTTTTAGTATTTTTATATAGGTACAATATCAATATTTTTGGATGGTATTGTACCTATCTAAAAATAATAATAAATTTTATTTTCAAAAAATATAAAACTTGGTCTCCAAGCTTATCTTAATAGAGAGATCTTGTTGAGCAGTTCGGATTGACAATTTGAACTTTGAAAACATAAATAAAAGATGGGAGGTTTGATGAGACATGAAAAACATGAAACATTTCAACCTCCCTCTAATTAGTCAATTTGCACATTATATTATATTCCAAGTGAAGGAGATAAAAAAATTATGTACAATTTTAATGAAGAAATAAGATATTGCAACCTTTTAATGAAAAAATTTAAAAGATTTAAAAGTTTTGATGAACATGTAAAGCAATTATCCCCCGATATTTTTATTAATACCCAAAAACAAACAAATTATCAAATCTGCCCCCACTCCAAACTTATTTTTAAATCTACTCCAACCGTCCGTCCACTGGGCGGTCCACTTTCCCCACCTGACCGCCCAGTGGCTGGGCGGTTCACTACCCAGATCTGACCGCCCAGCAGCTGGGTAGTCCAGTTTCCAGAACTGACCGCCCGCTGGCTGGGCGGTCCGCTAGTGAATTTTTTTTTTTTAGAGACAATATGAATATACTAAATTCTTAACGCTAAAAATTCGGATTTTTTTTTTAAATATTAGTTAGATTACTTCTTTTAAGCATATTTATACTAAAATACGCTAAATTACTTGGAATTATGTTAATTACGTTGAGTTACACTAAATTACTTTAATTTACACTAAATAACAATAACTTTGCTAATTATGCTGAAATACAGTAAATTATGCTGAAATACCGAAAATTACGCTAAAGTAGACCGATTCTGTGCCATCTTTCATGAATCATAAAAAATAGTAAAAAAAATTCCGAAAATAGTAAAAATTGGTATTCTACAAGTTCATTATGTAACTAATTTACTGAGCTACTTGGATTGAATAATAGAAACGAAAATCTTAATCGGAAACTTCAACTCAAGTTTTGAGGCTCTTTCCTTTGTTTTTTGGCGATTCTGAATTTTGGAATCCAGCATAGCGGGCACGGACGCATGCGTATTTTCGCAAGCTTTCCGAAAAGTGGTCATTTGCTGAAATCGGACACTCGAGCGCCGTTTTATGGCCGTTTTAAGTTTCGTCGTCGTTTTTCGCCTTTTAGTGAAGATATCGTCCCTATTCATATGTAATTTATTGTAATTTACAGTATTTTAGGGTAATATAATGTAATTTAGTGTAACTCAACGTAATTTAACATAATTTCAAGTAATTTAGCGTATTTTAGTATAAATATGCTTAAAAGAAGTAATCTAACTAATATTTAAAAAAAATCCGAATTTTTAGCGTTAAGAATTCAGCATCTTGATATTCATATTGTCTCTTAATCTTAAAAAAAAAAAAAAAAAAAACACCAGTGGACCGCCCAGCAGACGGGCGGTTGGGGTAGATTTAAAAATAAGTTTGGAGTGGGGGCAGATTTGATAATCTGTTTTTTTTTTGGGGTATTAATAAAAATATCGGAATTATCCCTTTTTTCTCTCAATTCCTCATGGTCCAGCTCATGACCTTCTTTATTAGTAAAGTGAAAAGGTTAACGGATGGAAACATAATTTAAATCAATTTTTTTTTCAAGAATGAAAAATCATATATTGCTTACAAACTTTTTATAAATTCAGTAACAAAATCTGTCAATTCATTTGTTCTTACAATGTCACACTAAAAATTAATTTATAAGCTATGAAATATGAATACATGTTTTCAAATATTCACATTCAAAATCATGCATCAATCATGTCATGTGCCTTGTTTCCTTTGGAACACAATATTAATTATAGACATTGAGTATCTCTGCATGGCTAAGCTATGATTTTTCTCCATATTTTTTCTTATGAACAGCTGGAGATTAGATGAGGTGGGTCATATAATCATACAACCTAGCTAATCGGATAGCTATTCCAAATCGGAATAAATAATGATAAAATTGTATTCATATTAATATTTTTTTAAACAAAGATAGAGTTCTATGTCTTCTGAATTCATACTTCTGTTATTACAATAAAAAAAAATTTCATTCGATTTCGAACCCATGACCTTTCAAAAGATATACAATGGATACATATACAAATACAAATATTAGATATATATCAAAATTCAGAATTAAATTTGCCTTAAATAGATACAGCTAAAAAGCAGATAATTGATGGATTTGAATACTACAAATATAAGAAGATGAATTAATGGATATTACTAACAAATTTATACATATATTTCTTTAATAATAAATAAATTTTTTTTAATAAAACATGTTGATGTTCAGATCAAATAACAAATATATAAAATACAATGGTATTTCAACAAAAATAAAAAATAGAAAATTAAAAGTTGAGATACAAAAATAAAAATTTGACAAATTCACACCGTCTTGCAAATAAAAAAAATTGTAGCATTTATTTTTATTTGGGACTTAGATAATCCCCAAATATTTGCAACATTTGATAATCTAAAAGCAAATTTGTATCCGTATCTGCATTTATTTCTACAAATAAATTATATTTATATGGATAATATGCGGATACAAACATAAACAAAAACAGATATATTCAATCTGTTTACACCTCTATTCTCATTCTATATCATTAAAGAAAATGAAGCTTCCATTGTAGAAAGGAACATACAACCAAAATTTGAACTAAAGCATCAAAAAGGCCAATTCACATTCTCTGGTTTTACGTATCAGTTCTTTTCTGATATAGCAAATTAGATGATTTTACAAGTAGCTTAATGTATATGTTTTATTTAATTAATAAAAATTTAATAGACAATTCTTCTATTGCTTAAAAAAAAAAATAGAATAAAACCTCGATAATATATATTATATATCACTGTCTTATTAATCCTTGGACATTTGAGTGTGTCTAAATAATTTTTGTTTCTTGTTTGGTTAAATTTGTACATCTAAATTATAAATGTCATAATGACATTTGTGAAAGCGATTGACTAATATAATAATGTGTTTCACATACCTCGTGGTGCACGGTTTTATAAATAATTAATACAAGGGACCCATTACTATTCCATCAATCAATACTTTTATGATAATAACATAATTTATTGACTTTACTTTAATCTAAGTAATTTAATTAAAGTTAATTCCTTCACCTAACAGAAATTCAGATATCAATAGACACCTAACGCACATTAATATTAATTGTGACCATTAAAGCTGTACAATTGATAAATTGACATACCCAAAATGCCCCCTTGACCCCCTTAAAATTAATAGCCATAATTCAATCTGCTTTTTTCCATATTCCAAGGGAAGCAATATAAAAGGAGAGCAAGAACAGAGGAAGGAATCAATCCAAAAAATCTTTACATTTTCTCTCCTGTGTGAAACTAGAAAACAACAATGGCAACTGAAGAGCAACTTGCACTCACCAAGGCTCTCTCAGGTATGTCTTTTTTGCATTTTACACCCTATTTTTCTTAAATTGTGAACTGTCAGTTTGTGCTATATTATGATGTTATAATAACATTGTCACACAACCAGATCCCTTTTCTTCTCTCCTGAGTTCATGGTTTCAAATTTACCAAATGTGGATTGTGTATTACTGACAAAATGCAGGGACCAAAATGGAATATAAATCTTTGAACCCAACAGTCACTATCACATACTCAACTCCAGATTTTAATATGAATTAATCCGAATCCTTTCTTCCAAGTTCCAAGTTTTTTGGTTTGATTTGAATTACACATATGATGCAACTTTTGTTGTTTCTGTTTTAAGGGGATGGAGGCCTAGGAGTTGAGGAATCAACATTGGTTTCAATCATCGGGAAATGGCGAAAGAAACCGGAGCATGTATCTTCTTTCAGAAAAAACTTCAACAGGCTCTTCAGCCATGCCGGCCACATCGAGAAATGCGAGGACGATCACGTGCAAAAGCTTGTTATCGAGTTTTCTCGGTTTCATGTGGGTACTTTTTACCTATGAAAAATTACAATGAAAATTAAATAAGATAAATAAATTGTCCAAATAAAACTAAACCATGATTATACCAATGCAGTCTGTACTAATATGGTTTTGATTAGAGACCAACATTTTTGTGGTAATTCTTGATTTCAAATCCTCACAATATGTATTTTTATCACTTAATAATGATAATCCTTCTCACCAAAAGCAAAGAAAAAAAAATATAAAAACACAAAAAATATAAGAAATTATAGACTTATCACTCTAACTGAAATTACTAAATATCTTGATTCTGTTCTTACAGCAAATTACTGTCCTGTGGGCTATGCACCCGCATGAGAGGGATGCGCGTTGGGCCAACCAGGTGACCCACAAAAACCACCCCGCATCTATACTCGTTGAAGTTGCATGCACCCGGTCTGCTGAAGACCTGCTAGGTGCGCGCCGGGCGTACCAAACCCTCTACCACCACTCCCTCGAGGAAGATGTTGCATACCAGATCAAGGATTCCAAATCCAAGGTATTGTTTAAAAGAAGTTACAATTGCAATTATTTCATTCTTAGCGTTGTTTATTACCAGTAGTATATTACCATGGTGCCTTGCATTGGTATCAATAGATATGTTGGTCTCGATCTCTTTCCGAAACCTTTGTCAGAAAAATCAGTGATGCTATGGTACTACGCATATCGCATAATGGTCCATACTATGGATCAATATCTCCATTTATAAAGTCCAAACAATCAATCTGAACCGTTCAACATGATCTCCAATTCTCCATATAAAAATGTACTTGTAAACTAAATTTTACAATTTTTGAAAAAAAAATTAGATGGTAAAAAATCACTTGATCTAAAAATTCTAGACCATTCAAAAGTAGTGATTTTATACTTATAAAAAAAAATAGCAAAAAAAAAAAAAAAATGTAAAATTTAGTCTGCAACGACTATTTAGACTTTGGAAACGGAAATATTGATATGGAGCAATCTGCGCTATGCATAATAGCATAGACTCACTCAAGAAAAATAATAAACCAGGATGAAGAATAAATTATAAAAAACTGAGGTTTCAAAATTGGTACTATTCCAGTCAGGTCTAGTGCTAGTATGTACCTATTTGTTACAGGAACACACCTGTACCAGACAGTTCAGTAATAATGAATCTGTAGAACAAAAAAAATTTACAGAGCCCTTGACTTTTAAATTTGAAATGGCAGCTCTTGGTGGGGCTCGTCAGTGCGTACCGGTACGAAGGCCAGAAAGTGGATAATGATGTTGCAAAATCCGAGGCAAAGTCTATTCACAATGCCATAAAGAGTGCCGGTGCAAACAAAATCTCAGAGAATGACGAAGTTGTAAGAATTCTCACAACAAGGAGCAAACTGCACCTGAAATCAATCTTCAAGTACTACAAAGAGCAGTACAGCAAGTACTTAGAGGAGGTCAGTAAATAATTTTGATTTTCTCTCTATTTTTGTACCAATCTGCATCAAGATTCGCGGACAACTTCATGATTAGCACGTATCAAGTGTGCATGAATCTTGATGCAGGTCGGACGACTCCGACCTAGCATCGGATCGGATTCCCTAGTATGTATTGCTGTATTATGGTAGATTTCTTTTGGTTAAATTTTCAATTCTACCCTAATTACTTTTTAATTCTAATTTGCTTCTTGCTAATAGGATTTGAGCAGCGATCCTTTAGCGCAACAAATAGTCCTGTGCTTGGATTCACCTGCTACATACTTCAGCCAGGTAATGCTCTCCCACTCACTGGTACCGTACCAGTATGCATTAAGCAACATTTCATGCCTTATCAATACCAACATACCAATTCAGTACTAGTAAATTAGGCGCACGTGCTAAAATTCATTGTAAATCTCATTTCATATCATTCAAAAAATTTTCAGGTGATCAACAGTGCATTCAAGGAAGGAGCAACCAATGCAGAAACCGAAGGGCTGTCGCGAGTGATGGTGTCTCGGTCAGATGTCGACATTGAAGAAATCAACGAGGCCTATGCCAAGTTGTATGGAGCCAAACTTGCAGATGTGATCGGAAAGAAAACACGTGGTTACTTCAGGGATTCGCTTCTCTCCTTGGCTGGAGAAGCAAAGGCTTAAATTTCTATAACATTATTTTATGAGGATGCATGCGTTTCTATTCCTGAAATTTCTCTTTAATATTATTATATAGTGGTTATATTATATGCGTGTGTTTTTTGCCGGGGTGTAATAAATTTAATTTCGTTTAATGTGCATTATTATTGCTGTTTGTTGGCTTAAGTTAATATATTATTGTTCTTTTATTGTTTATTCTGAATTCTGAATTCTGAATTAAATGAAGATTCCTCATTGCCAGAATATAATTGTTAAAACTGTCAAAATTTCTCTGACTTGAGCGCACGTACGTAGCTATAATTATTCCCGAGAGAAAATGAAGCTTATTTTATCCGAATTAATCCGAATCAAGGCCATTCAATCTAAAATGTACAGACTGAATCCACCTTTTGACATTATATGAGAAAGAGCAGTTGACCAGTTGCTATGCACAATGTTATTAGAACCGGACCGGACACTGACTTGGTAAATATTCAGGTCAACGGTTTAATAGTCGGACCGATGAGTCAACCAGTTCAATCACTAACTTTTTTAAATAATTATAATTTGTTCATTTATAATTTGAAAGCCCAAAACGATATTCAATGGGCTTCAATTAAGTAAAAAATAAGCAACAACTATAAGAAAAATGTAAAAGACTATATGTTTACCATTTCAAAATTAGATAATTTAAATTACACCCGTGATTTCTTCGTAAATTTGATTTCAATAATTTCTATTCCTAGTCTCATATAAAAGCTGTTGCATATAATTATATAAAAGGTAAAAGCTTGTGTGCACACATTTACCTCAGACACAAAAGGCTAAAAGTGCGCTGCAATATGGCAAAAAAAGATAATGCATCGGAAGAAGAGAAGAAAAATACAAAAGCAACTAAAAACCATATTCCGGACCAACGGTTTTTTTATAATAAACCAGTTAATTAAACCGATTTTAACCGGTCTAATTACACAAACGATCTCTTTAACGAATCAAACCGGACTGATATCTGGTTCTGGCTTATTCTAGTTGAACCATCCGGTCCGGTCCAATTTATTAACACTGGCTATACATTTAAAATGTTCTTGCAAAGACTTGGTGTCTTAACAAACGCAGTTTAAAAAACAATTACAGAGCTATTAAATAAAGAAGACGAAAGAAAATTGAATTGTCTGGCCTGGCAATTGGAGATTGTTTATAGAGTTTTTTCATTTCTCATCACTAAAAGCAAGATTCCTTTCATATGTGCATTGTGCAAAGCTGAAATTTGTGGGTCCATGAAGTTATAACTTATAACAGATTACCCAGGACCAACATTGCAGATATACATTACACAGGAGTTGCAAAAGATCGATACAATGAATACTGTTATAATAGATACCTAGTGAATAGAAAACGGTCCGGTCCGGTCCGGGACGGTCCAAACCTGCCCGGTCCACGGGTCCGGCGGGTTGGATGGGTTCACGGGTCCGGATTCCACGGGTCCGGTTTTCAGAGGCCGACCTCGGCCCTTGAGCAAACCACGGGTCCGGCGGTTTCACGGGTCCGGGGGGTCACGGTCCGGTCCGGTCCGGCGGTTTTTTTTTTCTGTTTTTTTTGCTATTTTTTTTTCTAATTCAATAAGTTTGTTTTGAACCGAACAATTTTTGTTATAATAAGACGAACAATTTATATTACAAAAATTCGGTTTTGATATTACAAAAATTCATTAAATCAATTGCTTTAGGAAAAAAAAACGAATTATTTGATCTTAAAAACCGAATTATTCTAAGACAATTGATTTAAAAACAAAAGTTATCTCCTCCTTTATTCCGGGCTTGGGACCGGCTATGTAAAATAACATAGGCGGAGTTCTAACTTTTTTTTTTGTTAGTAATTTTTTAATAATGAATAATTTAAAAAAGTAATTGAAATGTTTAAAATTTTAATTTTAGAAAAATAATAATAAATATTGAAAAGAGTTTAGAAAATTATACCGACACTACCTATCTATAAGTTGTGGTGCATATATCATAGATCGCTCTCATGCTCACCGTCTGAATCCTCGTTCAGCTTGCCGGTTGGAGGAGTTTCGACACCGGATGCTTCTTCTGCTCCAGCATGTTGTGTGCGTTCTTCCGCATCAATCCAATCTTTCAAGCACACAAGTCTCTCGAAAACATGTGCACCCAACTTACTTCGTTTATCGGTGAGGATCCTGTTCGCCGAACTAAAACATGATTCGGAAAGGACGGTTGACACGGGCACGGCAAATACGTCGCGGGCCATCATCGCCAGCGTTGGATAGGCACTTGCATTATTCTTCCAGAACTGTAGGACGTCAACGGATTCATGTTCGGTTCTCACCAAGCAATAGCTTATTAATTCGTTGGTGCTACTGTGGGACAATTGCGGGTCTTCATCATCCTGCAAATCCATTAGCAATCCACTACTGCTGCTGCTCCTGTCATTATTAAAAAAATAGTGGTCAAATAACATTTAATTTATAAATAATAGAGATTAAAAGCATATGTATATTTATATTCATACCTAGCACCGCGACGGGTCGTAGACGGTCGATCGACATTTCTTCTTGCGTTGTATATGTTGAACATCTCATCAAATGCCTTGGTCACGCGTGTGTCCTCTTGTGATGCGTCTAGGCTTAGATTGTGCTTGTACCTTTCAAGCATTTTTACCGTTAACCTTTTCTTGAACGCCGAATGGAGGCAATTTGCGATAATGGTCAAGAGGGGTACTTCTTCCCAATATTTCAGGAACTTGTCTTTCATGGCAAGTACGATCGGTTCAAGGGCTTCATCCATGTTTGGTACTTATTCAAATTGACTATATACCTTGGAAATATAGTAGAGATGATGAAGCAACTCATGTGCCGTAGGTGTGTACGGGCATGATAGTTTTACGGTTGCAGTGAAAAATACTCCATGGAATGTTTTTAGGTTTGATATTTGTTGCCAGTCAGTCTCGGTAAGTATCAATGCATCGTTATCGGTTGAGTTCCTTAAGGACTCGTTTATAGCATCCTTGTACGGAAGGCATCGGGCGAGCATCCTGTAGGTAGAGTTCCAACGGGTATCTACATCCCAAGGAACTCTCAAGTGACCCAGTCCCAACCTTTGACACAATTCGGCAAAACATTATTTTCGTACCCCGTTTGAGAAAATAAAGGCAATAGCTTGCTTAAATTTAATAATTAATTCTTGTACAACATCTGTTTTTAAGCCCGCCTTTACAGTAAGGTTTAGTACATGACAAGCACATTTTTGGTGAAACATTTCACCATTCATGATCGGGGTTAGTGACCGGGTGAAATAATCAATGGATTTGATGTTGTTGCTAGCATTATCGAAAGAAATAGAAAAAATCTTGTTCTCCAAATTCCTTTTTAAGTTGTACTCGTACAAAACATCAATAATTGATTGGTAAATGATTTGTGCGATATGCGGAGACTCTAACACCCGAAAGATTAAGACCCTTTTTTGTAATGCCCAAGTTTCATCAATATAATGCGCGGTAATACATGAGTACCCAAGATCATGTTTACCGGCCGTCCAAATATCGCTTGTAATTGAGACCTTATAGTTTGCAACTGCAAATATGGCTAGTAGGTCATTTTTACGCTCTAAATACTGGCATTTCAACTCTTTTACCATTTTTCTATGGTGGAACCTCTTGTATAATGGTTCACCACACCCCCGAATAATTAACTGGGCAAATCTCAAACAATTACCCATACTTATTGGTTGTTCTTTATGGGCAATGTACCGGGCAAATTCACTAAGCATCCGTTTTTCATCATATTTTTAGTGTGTTCTAGTACTGTCCGGGTTCATAAGAGTTTGGACCAACCCCGGTGTAGGATTTTCTTGTGGCTCCTCACCGCTTTTCATGTGGGTTTCGATGTGTTTTTTAAATGCGGACATACCATTGGACTTAACATAATTGAAGGATTTTCTGCATGTTCTAACCTTACATCTTGCGGAGATAAGGACACCATTGGCATCTTTGGTCATCGCATAAAATCGCCACCAACTAGCCGAGTAATTGGGTGCTTGATTCCTCTTTCTCTTTTCTACGATCGGTTCTATATCAGTTGGTGGTGACGGCGGGACACTTGTGGAAGGAGACGCTGTGGAAGGAGTTTGTGACGGCGGGACGCTTGTGATCTCAGGATGCGGTGCTAGCGGTGGTAGAGAAGGGGTATAATGAGAGGGTCCCCCGGTCCATTGACTCGATGCGTTGGAAGAAGAAGTTCTCGGTCCACTATAGTAGAGGTTAGGATTTTGCAGAGGATAAAACGGTGGAGGAGGATTTTGCGGATAAATCGGCGGAAATATTTTGTTGGTACGATGATGGCATTGGGCCGTCGAATAAATCGGCGGAAAGTCTTTGCGCGAAGTCGTCCGTCGATTCTTCGCGCCTTTGTTCATTATGTGCCATTTGTTCTACATATTAAATTAACAATATTCAAAATATATCCGAAATTATTTAACCTATTTAAATATAAATCTAAATTAATCTAAATTAAAGTAAATAAAAAAATTAAATCTAAATCTAAATCTAAATCTAAATTAAATCTAAATTAAAGTAAATAAAAAAAACCCAACGCAAGCCGCAAGGCAGCAAGGCAGCAAGCCTCTGTGTCTGTGACAGAGGGATCCGAACTATTTTAAAAAAAAATCTAACTCTAATTTGAACAAAAAAAATATAACTCTAATTTTAAAAAATCTATTTAAAAAAAATATAACTCTAATTCAAATTTAACTTATTCAAAAAAAATAACTCTAACAAATTTAACTTATTCGAAAATCTATTTTAAAAAAATAAATATAACTTGTTCTAACTATTTTAAAAATCTATTTTAAAAAAATAACTCTAACAAATCCAACATATTCAAAAATAAAATATAAATCTAACTTATTTATCTAGCAAAAATATAAATCTAACATATTCAAAAAATATAAATCTAACATATTTAAAAAGTAATCCGAAATTAAAAAATAAAATCTAACCTATTTTAAAATAAATCTAACATATTCAAATGATCAAATAACATATTCAAAATTTAAAAAATAAAATATAACATATTCAAAAAATAAAATCTAACCTATTTAAAAATAAATCTAAAATCTAACATATTTCAAAATATTCAAATGTAACCTATTAAAAATAAATTTTACATGTTTAAAAATAAATCTAACTATCCAACATATTCAAAAATAAAATATAACTTATTAATCTAACATATTAAAAAATAAATCCGAATTTAAGAAATAAAATCTAACCTATTAAATTTAGATCCGAATTTAAAAAATCAAATATAACCTATTTGAAAAATCTAACCTATTAAAAAAATCCAACCTATTTATAAATAAACCTAACATATTTCAAAAATTAATCTAACCTATTCAAAAATAAATCTAACATATTTTAAAATAAATCTAACCTATTCTAAAAATAAATATAACTTATTTAAATCTAACTTACTTACAAATAAAATCTCACATATTTCAAAAATAAATCTAACCAATTTTGAAATAAATCTAACCAATTTTAAAATAAATAACCTATTTAAAATAAATAACCTATTCAAAAACCGATTTCAAAATAAATATAACCAATTTTAAAATAAATATAACCTATTTAGCATAAATAAAACCTATTTAAAATAAATCTAACTTACTTAAAAATAAAAATCGAATTAAAAATTAAATCTAACCTATTTAAGCTATTTCAAAAATAAATCTAACCTATTTATAAATAAATCTAACCTATTTCAAAATTAAATCTAACCTATTAAAAAAATAAATTTAATCTATTTTAAAATAAATCAAACCAATTCTACAAAATTAACAATAAATCTAACATATTTAAGCTACTTTAAAAATTAATCTAACCTATTTATGATAAAACTAACAATAAATCTAACATATTTAAGCTACTTTAAAAATTAATCTAACCTATTTATAATAAAACTAACAATAAATCTTACATATTTAAGCTATTTAAAAATTAATCTAACCTATTTATAATAAAATTAACAATAAATCTAACTTATTTAAGCTATTTTAAAATTAATCTAACCTTTGCGGGATGAAATAAACTTGCGCCTTTGCGGGATGAAATAAACTTGCTTAACTGTATCTTGCGCCTTTGCGGGATGAAATAAACTTGCTCAACCGTATCTCGCGCCTTTGCGGAATAAAATAAATTTGCAACTATATTTTATTCCTAATAATTAAATTAATTTGGGAACAATAAAAATAATGAGAGTATGAATGAGAGTATTAGATTGAGAATAATGAGAGTTTGGTCTGAAAATGAGAGAAGGATGTGGTGTAAATTTATAGAGAAATTTGGGGGGGGGGGGGGAATTTGGATTGCTACAGTGCTACAGTAATTGGAGCCGTTGGATTCAAAAATTTTCAAACTGCTACAGTAATCTGTCAAATCGGAGGGGGGGGCCGAGCGGGTCCAGCTGGTCTAGGTCCGGGTTCGACGGGTCCGGGTCCGGGTTCGGCGGGTAAAGGGGCGGGTTAGGCGGGTCCGGGTCCAGCGGGTCTAGGTCCGGGTTAGGCTGGTCCGGGTCTGGTCGGTCCGGGTTTAGTCCGGTCCGAGACGGGTCGGGAAAGCGGGTCAAATATAGGGGGTCCGGTCCGGTCCTGTGGAAAGAAAACCAAACCGACCCGTTCCTGGACCGGATCGTATCTAACCCCGGTCCGGGACGGGTCTTGTGCACGGGACGAGCCGGTCCAGGTCCGGTCCACGGGTCCGACGGGCTGGTCCTGGACCGGCTGGGTATTTTCAATACACTATAGATACCAGGGAATCTCCGAGTAAGCTCCTCTGAAGTAACTCAAATTTTGATTTTTATCTGGACCGTCGTCTGCTTGAGGTGGAATGCACGTTTCTTTAATATTCGTGCTATAACAGATCCGAGGGTTAAGATATAAACTCAAAATTTGAGTTACTTTAGGTGATATGAATTCGGAACTTCCAATAGATGTAATTAGAGTATCTACATCCCAGCAACTCAAATGAATTTCTAAATAACTGTTAATCACATTTTAGAAATTAAAGTCTCTGAAGTTTTTAACTCTCACATTTCTGAAATTAATTTTAGAGTTTCTATTAAACCACGTAAACAATAAATAAAAAAAAAATAATTTGAGCTAATTATTTAACTAGTGTGAAATTTATAAACAGTTTCTTAATAAACAAATTTTCTTGGATAATTTCTTAATAAAGAACTCTCCCACGTATCTAAACACCTCAGATTACAAACTATTATGAGTTGCAGATGCTCTTGTTTTCCCGTCAAAGTCTCACTCTCACTGACAAGTGGATCCAATAACAGGATTAAAATCTCTCTCCTCGGTCTCCTCTTTCTCATGGCATTCGGAAAGAATCTGGCTCTCTTCCTCTCCGCTGCCGGAGTTGCTCTCTTAGCTATTGTTTTTCTTCCCTCTTTTAACCCTTTCTGTACCTCTCTCGTTCTCTCTCCATTTCTCTCTCTAAAATCAAAATTATAAAAAAATCAGGTATGGCATGTAAGAAATAATGAAATTGTAGGGAGTTCATGGAGAAAGGGAAGGCAAGTGGCGGAGATGGTGGTGCTGAATGCTACCATTTACACAAGTGATGCTTCTCTTCCCTTTGCCGCAGCCATGGCTGTCAGAGATGGCAGGATTTTGGGGATTGGAAACTACTCAACCATTCAGGTTTCTTTTGCACTTCATCTTCTCTCCTCTCGTTATGTATGCGTAGTTTCTGTTCGATGAAATGACTGTGCGGGAAGAATCCATTCCAACTAAGCCAGGATTTTCCTATCATCATGTTTGGTTGTGAAGTTAACTAGGATTAAATTGCTTACTCCATCTTACTCCTCATATTTTACACCTCATTTGGTAGTTTAAGTGGTGCCTAATTTAATCCGCCTGAAGGAGTACGATATTGAGAAATGAAACTCTGCCTGTGACACAATGGCCTTACAGATAGAGTAAGTGTGGATTAACTCACCTCTTACTCCATCTTACTCCTATTTTACTCCTCATTTGACGGCTTAATTAGAGTAAGTGGTGGGTGTGGAGTAAGGGGTTTACTCCACCTCTTTTACAGTCTTATTCCACAACCAAACATGACCTCTAGATGTTACTATCAAGTACCCATGCACTAACAATAAATGAAGCCGTCACTTGGACATTTAGTCAAACACCTTGTGTGCAACAAAATAAAGTACACTGTGGTCAATTAAAGAAAGGGTATAACATGTTTTTTTTTTTGTTTAACATGTAAACAGTCACTGTGAAAAATCTCAACGCCGGAACGAATTGTCATCTTTGCATAGAGGCTAAATTGTCTGTAGAGCATTTAAAATTGATTTCCTTCTTCATTATGCTTTTTCTTGTTATTTGCTTGAAGTTTCTGTGGCATTTAGCTTCCCATCTTCTGCTTACATTCTAGTGGTCTGTTCCCCTTAAATAATTGACAGCCCCCTTTTATCGGTGTTTTCTCCAAGAGAGGCCATTGTTCCATAAACTATCTTCTGATGCCAATGTTATTGTGCTTTCCTCGAAATAGTATATATAAAAAAATATTGGTCTTCACACTAAAAGCTTAACAAAATATATTGTTGCAACTTTGTGTCACTCGTAATCTCAAATGAAATAGCATTGATGTTCCTTACATGGTCGGCCAGCTTTACTGTTCCCATGAATTACCTAGCAGTGCCAGTGATCAACAACTTTTTCCACGTGAACTTCAATGACCCTATAATTTTCCATGAAAATCGAAAATCAAAGAAGGTTACCGTGGCACATTTAGATTAGCATATATACAAGATATGTTGAAAGTTGTGAGACTGATTGATTCATTTAAGTGATCATAAGCAAATATGGGAGGGATTGAGGATTGTACATACTGAAAGAGATGTCAAATTTCTGCTTGTGTAATAGGCTTGCAAAATACGAAAGGTCATGAATGGCATATCCTTCAGTAAGTTATCATAAATCATAGCCATTGACATAGCATAAATTTGTAAGCCTATTACGTAAGCATCTCAAATTACTGGTAGACTCTTAAGAAACCAAAATTAAAGAATAGAAGAAAAATTTTAAGTCTACCAGAAAAGCTCAGTTAAAAATAGGTACAGATTTCGTAGTGATTGCTTGTAGTGGAATAGCAACATAGGAGGATATTTGGTCAAGTAAACCCACTGGAAATTAAGAGTTACCTTGTAAGTATATAAATTTACTTTCCTTTTACAGAAATGTCCTTACAAATAGTTTAAATGAATTCACGAGAGAGTTCTTTTTCTCTGGTACTATTTCAGTACCAAAATCTAGAGTTTGATCCTGAATATTGATAATCAATGGCCGCCACATGCAATAGCAGTAATAATCTGTATATGATTTTAAGGTAGCACCAAATACGGCCAATGGTAGGAAGTGCGATAACAAAAGAAACAGCTGAGACGAAGACCTTTTAGCTCCCTATAATTAAAGGAACCAAAAACTTATTAAATAGAAGAATAAAAAGCCAGCTGACAAAAACATTAGTAGATATTGTAAGCTTCTTTATTTGAGATGCTTTTATTGTGATTTCAGGGCTTCATAGAAGATGGTACCCACAAGCTAAATCTTAATGGAAAGGTTGTTCTACCTGGTTTTATTGATTCTCATGTACATCTTATATTTGGAGGCTTACAGGTATACTCTCTCTCTCTCTCTCAACTCTCTCTCAAATGCAAGCACACGCACACACACAAACACACACGTGCACAAAAACTTGGTCAATCTCTCTAATCTTAAAATAATTATTAGTTGATGCGGGTCAAGGTAGGAGGTATCAGAAATAAAGAAGATTTTGTGTCAAAGGTCAAAGAAGCTGTTAAAGGTTTTTTCTCTACTGAACTTATTATTTTCAGGGTATGGAAAGAAATAACTATATATTTGATTAATGTCAAAAATACGTTTGCTTGTTCTTAGAGAAGTCTCCTGGCCAGTGGATCCTAGGTGGCGGCTGGAACATTGACCTTTGGGGAGGTGGTTATCCAGAAGCTTCTTGGCTGGATGGCATTTCACCCCAAAATCCTGTTTGTCTCTAATCAACATATAAACTCTCAATGGCATTTCACATGCTGTTAGTTATGTACGAATTTGTTTTTTTGTTTAATAATTTAGGTATGGATTTCACGCATGGATGGCCACATGGGTGTAGCTAACTCCCTAGCTCTGAAGATTGCTGGTATTACCAGAGATACTCTCGATCCAGTCGGTGGCGCTATTACCAAAAATTCCAATGGAGGTATTTCTTTATAATTTTACTTTTAGGGGATTTAGGGTTTCAGTCAAACTTAGATATATTAGGCCCAATTAAGCCCTAATCCAACAGAGAATATAGAGATGTAGTATTTCATGATTTGTATCAGACCTAACCAGCTAATGTAGGTTTAGCGCCATCAGGTATTTGATTAGCACCACTACTGTATAGTAGTTTTGTACATGGCCAATATCTTGACTAAACACAGTTGATTTTTCAATCATATACTGCAACTTTTAACTCTTTGCATGTCAGAACCAAATGGTCTGCTAGTGGACTCTGCAATGAAATTAGTGCTGAGCAAAATACCTGAAGTATCAGTGGATGAAACACGAGCTGCCTTGTTTCTGGCAAACCGACATGCACTGTTGCGTGGGGTCACCACGATGGTTGACATGGGGAGGTTTTTTCCTGGTGCATCAGTTGAGGATTCCTGGCAGGATCTTTCAGGTTTGTTATGAAAAATAAAATAAAGAGTGAGGCTATGGTACTATGCATAGCGCGGATTGGTCTGTACTCCGTACTATGGATCGATATTTATTTTCAAAGTTCAAATAGTTGATCTGAACCAGTCAACATGATCTCCATATAAAAATGTACTTGTGGACTAAATTTTACATTTTTTAGAATTTTTTATTATCTTTTTTAGGGTAGAAAATCATTACTTTTGAATGGTCTAGAATTTTTAGATCAAGTGATTTTCTACCTATCTAAAAAATAGTACAAAAGTTGTAAAAATTATAAAATTTGATTTACAAGTATATTTTCAAATGGAGATCATGTTGATCCATATTACGGACCAAACCGCGCTATGCATAGAATCATAACCTCACTCAAAATTAAATCCTAAATTATTGATTATAAATAGACAGCAGTTTTGAAGTTTTAGTTTTCTTATTTTTTGCATTATGGTGCTATTTGAAATTTTGTAGAAGTGTACGAGTGGGCAGATTCTCTTGGGAAAATGATGGCTAGGGTTTACTTATTTTTCCCTATGGCAACATGGTCTCAGCTAGCCGTATGTACTGAATATACATAACCACAAATTAATTTGGAGTACTGCAAGATTTATATACTATATTTAGTAGTTACGTTATCAGTAATGATTCTTATAGGAGCTAATTAGAGAAAAAGGACGGAGATTAAGCCAATGGATATATCTAGGTGGTGTAAAAGCGTTTGCTGATGGTTCTTTGGGTTCTAACAGTGCACTCTTCCATGAGGTAACAAACCAAGGATCATGCTAGTGGCATGATAAAACTATTTACAGATTTACTTGACCAAAAATATCATCATTATTTATTTATTTGTGTAGCCTTATGAGGATGATCCTAGTAACAATGGCATCCAAATAGTTGATATCGACTGGCTCGCCAATGCAACACTGCATTCTGACAAGTCTGGCCTTCAGGTACCAAGAGATAAAAATATGACCTATATCCTTTCTTTTAAGTTTTGGAAATGAGAATAAAGAGGCCATTTTTTTTTTTCAAAAAAAAGTTTTGAAAAAAAAAGCACCATGCTATGTAATAGTCTCATTCATTTCATAAAAACAAGATATAAATGAAATCTAAGAGGCTAACTTCTGCACGTTAAATCTACTTCATAAAAAGAATGTGAATGTTAAATAAAATTTCATTTTGGTTTGGGAAGTTGATGTGAGTTGGTTTTTGTTCCTTATTTTTGACAAGACGTGCTTTTATTCAGGTTGCAATTCATGCAATAGGAGATAAGGCTAATGACATGGTGCTAGATATGTACAGATCGGTGATATCTGTAAATGGAGTCCGGGATCGCCGTTTCAGGGTGCTGTACTTGTTCATAGAAAAAATGATAATTTATCTTTCTACTCATTCATACAAATATTGTAGATTGGTCTTCTGTTTATTTGTAGCTAATTATTTGAATTTACTAAATTTTTTGAAAATTGGTCAGATTGAACATGCTCAACACCTCTTACTGAGCACAGCGTCTCGTTTTGGTCAAGAGACAGTTATTCCCTCTGTTCAAGTAAGCATTTCATCACTATATAGCTTTTGCCTCTTGTATTTATATGAAGTGTGGATATTTTTCACTTGAAATTTTTTATCAACAAGTTTGTATTGGCATTTTTGCAGCCAGATCATATGTTGGATGATGCCGGCGCTGCTGAGAAGAAGATAGGAACAAAGCGGGCCCTAGAAGGTTCATATATATTTCAGTCACTGTTAGATGGTGGTGCACCATTGGCTTTTGGATCTGACTGGCCGGTACTTTTAAAAACATGTTTCTTGATATGCCCCTCTAGATATATTATTTGCTAGCATAGCTATATATATTTTATAAGGGAACCATTTTCTCTCGGCCACCATCCTCACCACACCACACCACACCACGTGTGAATCTTGTCTGCTAAGTGCTAAATTAAGTTAATACAAATTTTTGACAAGTATAATCTTGTGCAATGTTGGCACTTGTGAATAAAAATGCAGGATAATGTGACGTGTTGGGAGTGGTGGGTAAGCCTGGGGTGAAAATGTCGCACATGAGTATCAGCATTCCTCATTTTATGATACCAGTGTGACCAAAAATCTGCCATGTTATTTGACTATTTGTGGATTACTATCGAGCTTCGCTTCAAATTGTACAATGTGTGAGAGTGAAATTGTAAAGTTGTCCATAGAGATATTTGTTTTGTGCACCTGCCAAGTGTCACTTAAGCAAATCAAACAACTAATTTGCTCATCAACCAATTACCAAATAGGGGTAGCATGGTTTCTTTTTGCTCATGTTTCTGCATTTCCTTCTTATTTTTTTTTTTTGTAGGTGACTGATATAAACCCCTTAAGAGCAATTAAAACTGCAATTTACCGGAAGCCCCCTGGTTGGGACCATGCTTGGATCCCAACTGAGCGTATTTCTCTGGATGATGCTTTAAAAGCGTAAGTGCATTTTATTCAGGTAAAGATATCGGCAGAGTTATTTTGGATTCACGCAGAGCACCAGCCATAAACTTTTTCATTTTATCTCTACTGGTTGTGCGCTGCGTGAAGTCAAAATAGCTCTGTCAATATATTTATTTACCCTTATGTTCTTCACCAATTTATTTTCCCAAAGGCGACATACAAACTACTGAAATTTACTCTAACAAGAATAGTGTTACATTCTTCTTTTTAACATGTTATGTTCAATAAAATGTATGTATCAGGCACACCATATCAGCTGCTCATGCTTGCTTCTTAGACCAAGAACTGGGTAGCCTGTCCCCGGGAAAATACGCCGACTTTGTTGTTCTACCAGCTAATTCGTGGGCCGAGTTCGCCCAGAATCCGAGTGATTTTGTTTCAGCCACTTATGTAAATGGAAAACAAGCATACCCTTTTTAATTTTAAATTCTAAGAGGGAACAATTAATAATGGAGCTCTTGTAGATACCTTGTGAATAATTAATGATTTAATTTTTGTCTTGTTATCAGGGGCCACGAATGTCTATGTTGCTTCATTTGCTCGGAGATATAAATAAATCTCATGATTAAGTGCATTACAATTTTATATGAATTGGAAGATTGAATAAAGAAGTTTACCCAATAATGATCACTGATCTTAAGAAATTATATATGCTTCCAAGATTTGGTATAGCTTTTTATAAAATATGCTGAAGAAATCAGATCTAAGTCCAAAATTGGGTTATAGATGTGGCTAGATACATGCCTTTTATTTTTTGTTCTCAAAGAATAAATTTAGAACTATAGCTCAGTGTTGTAAATAATGGTATGTACTCGTCGGACTCGTCGGACAGACATAGAACTGTCAAACGATTAATCAGAAATAATAAAAAATAATCGGCCATAATTAGAAATAATCGATCGATTAGTTGAGAAAATCTGCGAGGGTTTGAACCGCCAATGACTAATCGGTCAATTAATCAATCTAAATAGATGTTATTTTACAACACTGCTTTAGCAGAGTATGACAACTAAGTGTGTTGGTTTGTTCCATTGGTTGACTTTCACGTTTTACTGGTTGTCTTTCATCTTGTGCTAGGTGTTTTTCATATTATATTTGTTGTTTTTCATATTCTTTTAGTTGTATTTCATTTTTTTTTTAGTTGTCTTTTATCTTGTATTGACTGTCTTTCATGTTCTACTGTTTGTCTTTCATCTTCTTCTAATTGTCATTCATATTCTACTAGTTGTTTTTCATTTTCTACTGGTTGTTTTTCATAGTGTACTGGTTGTGTTTCATCTTCTTCTAGTTGTCTTTCATCATGTACTGGTTGTCTTTCATGTTGTTGTGATTGTCTTTCATGTCCTATTGATTGACTTGTATCTACTACTGGTTGTATTTCTTCTTCTAACTAGTTGTATTTCATCTCTTTCTGGTTGTGTTTCATCTTTTATCAGTTGTTTTTCATCTTTATCTAGTTGTCTTTTGGTTTCTACTGGTTGTATTTCATATTCTATTGAAAAATTGAAAATGCTCAAAAATTACGTTACAAAAAGGACTTTTGAGTATTTGAAAATGAGTGAACTACATGAAACTTTAGCACAATAATTTTGACTTTAAGGATGAGAGAAGTATTTTCTCCTTCCAAGTAATTTTCATTGAAATACCAGACGAAATTAGGAGAAAAGGGAACAAAAAAGAGTAGGAGAGCTTGTGGAAAAGAGAAAACTTGAAACACAAATTGACAGGAAGAAGAAAAAACAGGTAAGGACGAGAAAAAAATCATACCTTAAATAAATTATTGGTCAAGTAATTGGTTATTAGTGTATTTTTTTATAAAAAAACCTCCACTTCGGCCCTTTATAGCCAAACCAAAAATAAATTAAATAAAAAACCAACGTGGATGCCTCCAACTCTTGTACCCTTTGAACACCATCTCTGTGTTGATTGTATAAAAATTTCCAGTGTTTCAATCTGGATTGTTATAAATTTGATTAAAAACCATTGTTCATTAATATTAATGCATCAAAGAGATGTTCAGATTATTTGTTTAATTAATATTAATGCTATTTGATATTTGCAGCACTTGCGTAAACTTTGGTTGTTTTTAACATGATTTGTTTGTCCAAACTGTCCTGTATTATAGTGTTTTTTAACATGTGAATATATTCTGATTAAATTTAATAAAGAGAGCTTTGAAAATTGCAACAAAATTTTGTATTGGTTTAGTAAAGAATGAACATTCAAATGTATTTGAACATAACTAGGGTGTTCTTAAGCTCACCAAGTCTCTTTGTGAGTTTAATTTAAAAACCTATTGAATTGGCTTCAAACGATGCATCAAAATCATTGAAACCGATCTACTTCACGAGTGATGCGTTTATATGTCAAATTTATAAATTTTTGAATTTTTAGTATAAAGTCAAGCGGTAAAAAAAAGATAGTTTATAAGTTAATTTTAATGTGTTCATTTTTCATTATTTTTTGACCGCTTGACTTTATATTAAATTAGTTCGAAAATTTAAAAACTTGACATGTAAACTCATCACTCGTGAAGTAAATCGGTTTCAACAGTTTGGATGCGTCGCTTGAAAATAATCCGATGGGTTTTTGAGTTAAGCTCACAAAGAGACTTGGTGAACTTGACATGTAAAGAATGAGCATTAATTATAACTAGGTTTCAAGCGATTGGTTTCAAGCATGAAATCCTCCTTCCTTCAAATAATATATTCAATACAAATCTTCCGGCATGAAATCCTCCTTCCTTCAAATAATATATTCAATACATTGGTTTCAAGCATGACATATATCTTCCAGCATGACAAGTAATATGATATGTTTGTATTGATAAGACTGATATGTATTATATATTCGTACAATATTTGTGTTTTACACTCATAAATATTTATAGAGTATGGACAAATAGCTAGATTAATACTTAGTGAATGTATTAATTAAGAGATGAACATAAATGTGTTGTTTAGTGTATGTATTAGTAATAATCTCACCTTCCACATACTTCTCAATAAAAAAAATTCTAGTTCTACCCATACTTGATAGATTTAAAAAACTTGATAAATAAGAGAAAAAATTGTATACAAAATCTCTTAATATTTTTTTCTCTAAATGTCTCTTATAGTTATCATCTCTCTCTTATGGTTCATAAATTATTGATGGTAGAAAAGAAACTAAGTAAATGATTCTAGTAGTATTTTTTTTCCGAGGTAAAAAGATGGAGTTCTTTATAGCTTCTCAAATTTCAATAAATGTTTATAAAATAATTTTCATCTGAGTTTCGAATTCATGATCTCCTATACGAAGAGTGTTGAATTTATATCATATGATCAGGTAATAGACTAATTATATTTAGATCCAGACTGTCCGATCAGAATATGTACAAATATTAAAGGTGCCCGTGCATTTTACCTCAAACCAGATTGGCCTGAATTATGATCAGACGGTACAGATCTAAATAGAAATATTCTGTTACCTAATAGGATATGAATTACAGTAGTCATTTGTAAGGCTGGAGAATATGAGACTCAACATATCAAATTTCTTGAGAAGAAAATAGAAAATCTTGTAAAGTTGAATCAATCCTTCGCTTAACATCTTGAAAGGTAATTACAGTTTACTGGTTCTTCTCTTCTAGCTATTAAATAAAGTCAAAAAAGTTATAGCGCCGATAGGTACAATTAATTATGGATAGAAATATGTGAATCCTTCTCCATTATTTGATGAGATGGTGAGTTGCTTGAATTAAATCCAAGAGAAAATAAAGTATCATTTTCTCCATAAATAAAGGAGGAGGGTTCAAATGCCTTCATTTTTCATGCCTCCATCATGCCTCTATTTTTAAAACTTTAATAACTCAAAATTTAAAACTTAAAAGTCAAAATAAAACCGTTGGATGTGATCTACATCATTTTATCTATGCGCTCATACAAAATTATCACATTTTGATTTTGTTTTTATGTGAATCAATAAGTTGAAAAATCAACGTCTAGAAATTATCCACATTAGTACGTTTTTTACAAGCTCTTGATGACAACCAAAATAAAATTGAAATGTCATAATTTTTTACACATGCATAGATAAAATGATGTAGATCACATCCAACGGTTTTATTTTGATTTTTAAGTAAGTTTTAAAAAATAGAAGCACGATGGAGGCAAGAAAAATGGAGGCATTTGAACCCTCCTCTAAATAAAGTATTCATTGCTTACAATTTGGAACTTCTAAATTTTCAAACAACCAATTAAAACGGCAAGCCCCATCCAAAGTCAAAACAGGACCATCACGTGATGCCAAATATATGTTGTACAACCATAAATTAGTGGTACCAAGTACCCTCTTTAATTAAAGGGGCACTTCGTTTTATGCCACTATAAAACTTCACAATTATGTTTTTGCCACTCTGAGGGAATATTCCTTTTGGTTATTGATACAATATCCCCAATCTTTGCACCCAGGTGATAATTAATTTAATTATCTATTAACCTTTGCTCTTAACTTTGGGGCGATATTTTCTACCGAATTTAGCTATACCTCAACTCATCGTGTTAATCCGCAATCTTCCCCACTTCTTAGGGTACTGTACGGCAGGATGATTCTTTTGGTTTAGCTATATTTTTCGAAAATCAAGCCCTATAAGCTAATATCCTTAGGTTAATATTGATAGACTAGAACGTATAATGAGACTTAGATTTTGAACATTTTTCATGATTTTGGCATGATCTCCCCTTAGCTACCTTCCTAGAATACGAAGAAACTTAGAAAGCCATAAAAACAGACCTTAGCTCTGATACCAGGTGAGGATCGAATCGGTCAGAACTTTCAAACTTCAACGGGCTACTGTGAACACGGGAAGTAAGAAAGTACACAAGCGGAAATTTATTATTAAGTGGAATGTTACAAGGAAAGAGAGAGAAGTAAAACTTGCTGGTTCTCAGCTTGTTTTGCAACTCTGAAAACTCACACTTATATAGAGACTCGAGATGGAATCTCAATTATCACATCGGGTACTCATTGGGCCCCATCGCATGTGATTAAAGGATTTCCACAAACTTTTGTCTCCCACTAAAAACTAAAGGTGCCTATAATGCACCGAAAGCTGGCCAATTATTGGCCCACACTAAAGAAAAAGCAGAGGCCACTAAGCAGGCCTAAAAAGTAAAGCACACCTTATGATACATATCTATAGTGGTAGGGTCCAAGATACATTTATACACGGAACACCTTCACTTCACGGATCAGTTGTTTAAACTCTCGGTAGGCCTTTTGAAGCCTAGTGAGAGTTTGCTGAACTTGGGGCAACCAATCTCCCCAGTAATTGTCCTTCGTCGCATATTTAGAACTTTGGGATTCTTTCATTTGTTGTATTTTTATTAAATCGTTAATCCCTTCCAGTGTTTTTGAGATGACTTTGTTCTCTATTGCTCGAAGCTGGAGCCTAAGCTCATTTCGCCTTTCCAGGGTATGGGTCTCATCGGATTGTCGCAGTAGATCCCTGTACTGGTGAACGAGTGGCTGATTTGCAGGATTATTTGGGACATTTTCTCCTGAACCTCCTGGTTGGGATGCTCTTTGCTCTCGTGAAGAGCCCCGGCTAGATTGTCCAGAACATTCAGTGCTTCCAGGTTGGGCCATCCTGCATCAATTAAAACATTAATTAACCGTGATAGGGAGTCAGCCAAAAGGTTGTCCTTCCCATCTATGTGCTCGAATTGAACATTGATTCCTAGCCCCGTTACAAAGTCTGTAAACGAGATCCAGCGCACTCTTGACGGCTTATTAATGTTAGATTTGTTAAAGAAACTAATGATAGCCTGACAATCAGTGCGTATCACTAATTCCTTTCTGTCGAGGTAGTAGATCTTCAATGCCTCCAGGCTATTCATGACCGCGAAGATTTCTGCGTCTATTGTGGATTTAGGCGGGTTGAATTTGCCACTGGCATAGGCGCACGGCTTTTCTGTGCTTTTCGGATCATACCTCTTTGGCTTCCATTTGCATACACCTCCCCATCCATCCATGCACCCGTCTGTTTCGATTATGACGAAGCATTCTTCTGGGGGTATACAGAGATCGGGCAGGTTTCGGACTTGCTGCTTTATTGTGCGAATTAACTCCCAACTTGCTTATTTAATCGTTTATCGCCGGTTGGACTGGTTTTCGCATATAAAGGGCTTAGAAGTTTCCCGAGGTTTGGGATATAACTTCTGGCATAATTGAGGATCCCTAGCCAGGATCTCATACCAGACTTTTGAGTGAGGTCATCTTCTTTGAATTCCTCGATTTTTGTGATAATATTCGGTTGTAACCGAATGGTACCCTTGCCTATTACTGCCCCTAAGAATTCTATTTGAGGAACGGCTATCTTCATCTTTGTTGGGCTTAGGACAAGACCATGCTCTTCACATTTTGAGAGCATTATTTTTAAATGCTCTGCATGATCTTTTTCGGACTGAGAAAATACCAGTATATCATCAATATAAACCGCGATAAAATTCTCAGTGCCTTTGAAGCAATGATCCATCTTTCTTTGGAACACTGCTGGAGCATTTTTCAATCCGAATGGCATCACTAGCCATTCATATAACCCATCAGGCACCCAAAATGCCGTCCATTCGACTGAATTTGGGTGCATAGCTACTTGGTGAAATCCACTCTTTAAATCGAATTTAGAGTAGATTTTACTATTAGCTACTTTTCTCATGATGGTATTAATTCCAGGAAGGCTATATTGATCTTTTTCAGTTATATCATTAAGCCTTTTGTAATTAAATACCATACGCTCTTTGCCCTTTACCTCTCTTCCGGTTTTTGGGTCTATTGATGTACCGGAATTGACAATAATTGCCGTCGTCCGGTGTCTGCTTTTGCTGGGTCGTACCACCCCGAGTTTCAACAGGGCCTCCACATGTTTGCTGAAAGTTTGTTTCATCAGTGGCGTGACCTGTTTTAAGGGTCTGTCTTCAATAATGAAGTCTGGATTCTTGATTTCCAGCATGCAGACGATCTTATTTTTGCTCCAATGTTGCAAGGGATTCTCACCAATGAACCCGGCCTCCTTTAGCCTCCTTAGTATTTGATCAAACTTTGTAATGAAGCCTGATGATGTTTGCCCAAAATTGTAATGGACCATTTCTTGGAGTTGTATGTACTCCAGGTCTTGGAGGTCTATTTCTTCTATGGTTAGGACCTTTGCCTGCGGTTGTGTGTTGATGACCGTCAGGTTTTTGTAGAAGGTAATTGTATCACCCTCTATTCTCAGACCCCCATGCATAGAGCGTATGAAATTACACCCTATGATCATTTGTATTTCCCCTCCCAACTTCATTGGGAATGCATAGGTATATGGTATGCGGAACTGGTTTTCGCCAATGATCATTCTACCATATTTTAACTTCATGTTAGCGGTTTGGGTGGAGTTTACCCCTGTAAATTGTACTACAAAGGTATTTTCTTCAAGAGCTTCCTTTGGTACTGACCCTTGATCTATGCAGCAGGTTGTGGCACCAGTGTCGAGGATTGCCCTTATTTTGAGTTTTTGTACTCCAGGAATATCGAGCTCTACTTCCAGGTTATACAGCCTGTTTTTGATAATTCTCCCAGTAGAAGGATTACCGCTGGTGTTATAGACTGTTTCCCCATTGAGGACATTTGCGTTTTCATCAACGCCCTTTTGCTTTGGATCTAGGTTGTCGAATTCTTCTTTCAAATGTTCTTCAAGGAGGTCTTCGTACTTCTTTTTGTAATGGTCAACCTCTTTCTGCAGCCTCTCCATTTCAGCTTCACACCATATAATGTAATCTCTCTGCTCTTGTACTAGTGTTCTGAGGTTGATTTGTGCTGGTGCGGTTGCTGGGGTAACTGGTACTTCTTCTTTGAAGTAGAACGGGCCGCACAGGTTACATGCTGTTACTCCGCAATTTGAACAATGTATTCTAGCGCGGATTATGGTTTCTCTGGCGCAACATGAGCAGGTTGTTTTGAATGGTTGCTCGATGACTTGATTATGAAGCCATTGGTGTTGGCATCCCATCTGTTTTTCTGGTAGTTTTATTCTAGGCCTGTAGCCCGAATTCTCTTCTCCGAGCATAAAGAGAGAGTTCAGCTGTAGGGTTTGTATCCCTTGTTGCAGCTCCATCTCCCCATCTTCGCCTTCAGAAATGCTAAATATAGCATCACTCTGGCCTTCCCCTTCTTGCACCGATATTATGTCGCAATCTTCCGGTATATCGAGTCCTTCGAAGATTGCTGCCCGTTTGATATTTCTTCTATCATTGGGGCATTCTCGCGCAAAGTGCCCTTCTTGCCCACATAGGTAGCACTTACATCTCTTGTTTCTCACAAGGTGCTTTCTCTTTTCGATTCTGGCGTGAGATTCATGGGGCTTGCCTTTATAGGTTGTTGATCTTCTCACGCCATATCTCTTCTCTGGTTTGTGGTAATAGCCAGGAATTGGAATCTGGCTACAAAAGGAAAGGTCTTTGAGGGATCGTTTGAACGCAGCATCTTTGCACTCGCCCTCCAGATATTTGTAGGCAAACAATACTCTCGGAATTACCCCTACTGTGAGGCCAGGGTACTTCTCCTCAAACATTGTTTTTATTCTGGTCCCGAGGTCACCGGGCATCTTTAACCAGAATTTTTCTGAGAGCTCTGGGCTAATGTACATTAGCCCAGATTTTGCCGCTAGCCTTAAATACTCGTTCATATACTGAATGAGATATTTAACATTGTCGCAGGTGAGGCGCTCCAGATCTTTGTAGGCCTGATCTTGGAGAACTGTTGATCCTTGGGCAGGGTCCTCCAGTGAAAATACTCTTCTCATCTGGGAAAGTATGTTTTGTGTGCCTTCCCGGCCATCCGCCACTGCTATCAACGCCTCGTATTCAGCAAGGAATTGCATCCTCCACTGTACCCATGTTAATTTCTCGACTTCTCCCAAGAGATTTTCCATATATTCTATTTTATCCCGAGGGTCTGTAAACCCCTTCTCAGCTACATGGTTTCGAGTAATAGACTCCCATCTTGAGAACGCATCATGGAACATCCCCAGTTGATCCGGGATTACGAACATGGCACCCTGCTGTTGCTGCGCTGATGGTAGTGTCCACATCTCATTGTTGTAGCCCCCGCGAAATCGCCCTGTTTTAGGCACTCGTTCTTCAAACGTGGGAATGGTCCATCTTGTCTCATTTGTACCCCTTGCAGGAGGGTAGCTGGGCATGTGCATTGACTGATCTGGTGGTGGTTGGTAATGAGATATCGCAGAAGAACTTGACATAAAAGCACGTTCGTTTAGTGCTTCTGATAGGTTTTTGAATTGCGGGTAATCAAAAGTTTCTTCTGTGTTGTTACTGCTCATCATAAAAATGGTATCCACACCCCCACCATACTGCGAAAAAGGATTGATCCAATCCTTATCAGTATTGTCAGTATCTTCTTCATTATCTGTGTCCCAAATAGGACTAGATTCTGCTTGTTGGGGATCATCAGGTGGTTGTGCTGACTGGCCAGCAAGGTACTGTATGTACTGCCAGTCTTCATCTTCATCAGTTTCCTCGGTATCACTCCCTTCTTCGGTTAGGATAAGAATTGTCTCGCTCCTAACTTCATCTTCATCATCGTCGGCGTTCTCGCTCACGAGATCGGGGGCCGGGACATAATTCTGGAATGATATGGAGACCCTGCCATCGAGGAGGTTACTGGTCTGCAATTCTGTAGGCATCATAGGAATTTCAACTCGCGATGGTCTTACTACCCAGTTTCTTCCTTGATTCTCTTGTGCTGAGTAGCGTCTGCCCGGAAGGGCTCGTATGCCCCTGCTTGCTAGGTACTCTGAAACATTGCTTATTTGGTAGGCGAATCCGACATTCGATGTGTTGGAAAGCCTGCCTACTAAACCTCTAGTGACTAGGAGGTTAGCTTCACCATTCTGCCAGTTTTGGTATCCCCTTGTTAGGATTGATAACTGGAAATTTCTATAGAAATCCCCGATTGTTTGCATAGTATCCGGTATAACATATACCAGCTGGCTTCCTCTTGTTAGATCAATTTCTACTGTATCGAAAATGGACTGATCTCCTTGCCACCTGTTGTCTCTGAAAACAACTAGCGCCGAGGTGCCTTCATCCTGCCTGTGCAGGATCTGTATTCTTACTTGAGCGACCCCTATGTGGATAAATTGCATCCCACTTTGTCGAATGGCCGCATAGCTGTCGGGCTGTATGAATGGCCTGTCGATTTGCTGGTTGTCGGTGCAGAGAATTGCTTCCTCAGAGAAATGGTTATAGACACGGTGGTTGTTGTCGTCCCTTCTGGAATTGTATAGTACTTCAGCAGGTACTATAGCAGCTCGATCTCTCAGGGATCTTCTGAGCTGAGTATCTGGATCCACCTGTTCTTCCAGAGTCATCTGGTAAGGACTTCTACCCGTTATAGTTCGGGCAAGGTTCCTCAGGTTTCTTTGGGCATTATATCTCCTCCTTTGCCCTCTTCGGTATTCGCGAACCTGATCTTCGAATAATGGTGCGTCAGGGTTTATTGTTTGGGTTTGGGTTACATTAGGTCTCCCTGATGTTTCCATCATTTAAGTTTTTGTTTTTCTTCTTGGAGGATAACAAAGGGGTCTTTGAAAACTCTAAAAACCCCCTTCTTTTCCTTTTGCCTGGAGGGTCCGATTGATAGTCCGGCTAGTCTGGCTGATAGTTCGTCAGTTATTTCGCTCGATAGTTGCACACCCTTTTGTTTCTGGATTTGGTCTTTAAGGAGTTTAACTTCTGCTCCAAGGTTTCGGATCTCTTCTAGTGCTTGTACTAGCAGCTGGATTTGAGTGTTGTTCTGTTTGATCAATGCGGTTGTGCCTGAGATGCCTCCACGAAGGTCAGAGGGTTTCGCAAAGCCCACCGCGGGTGACTCAATTGAGTCTGTCGCTTTGACTGCTTGTTTGTAAAATTGGGTGTTTTGAGTGAGTGTGTAATCACTCATGAATTAACCCAGGTTTCTACTCTTTTGAGGACAGCTTCTACTCTTTCGAGTTTCTGGTTGAGTTCTCCAGCAATTTTTAAGGTTTCTGTTTCAAAAGGTTTGGGTTGTCTTGTGACTTCTGTCACCAAAGTTTTGACCTCTGATGTTGTTAAAGGACGGTTTTCTGTTAATAGGATTGTGAGGTTCTTCAAGTTTTGTTCAAGTCTTTGAATTTTCTGGTCTAGGAATTGGACTTGTTCTTGGGTTTGCTTAAAATTCTTTAAGCTTACTCGGCTTAATAGGTTTAATCTGTCATATATGACAGAAATGTTGTTAGCTAGGTGTTTGTTATTTATGGTTGTATCTGAAAGATCTAGGTATTCTAGATTAGAGGTTCGAGACTTCGTATACCACTCTTGAATGGATTGCTCCCACCTTTCGCTCATAAACCAGCCTGTACGTAACTTACTGTTGTGACTTTTTATTTTCAAATATTCTAGGTTAGCAGTTCAGGTTTGATCATACCAATTAAGATTGTTTTTGTTCAAATTTTTAAATATGCACTTTTACACATCTAGTTTATTCTGGGGACAAATTTGGAGATACTAATCATTCATTTTTGTAGTGGAGTGGCAAATTTACAATTTCCATGTTTATTGGGGTGGCACAAAACTAATTATCCCTTAATTAAAATAAAAAGAAGAGCATAGGGGAGAACAACCACACAAAAGTGCTGAGCGCCATCTCCTCTGACCAGAGACCAGGTATATAATATAGAGTAAAGATGTAGTCCCCCCCATTCCAGTCCCCTAACAGTCCCCTCCATTATAACTAACTTTTTCAATCATTGAACCACCTTGAAAAACGTGTAAAACGTGTACAAGTTGAGTCCAGTTTTTTTCTTAAAATACTTGATATCATAAGTATGAATACTTGATGAATTATATATGAATACTTCATATCTTAGGTATTCATACTTTCCATTTTGTATGAATACTTTTCATATTTGAACATTTGATACCTTGAAAAACGTGTAAAAGTATGTCATCATGGATCTTATTTGAAAGAGAAAAAAAAAATAGAAAACTTTCGTGTTTTTAGATTTGCAAAATTCCTCATAGATCGTCCCAAAAATTGGTTTGAATGAATGGAGAAAAAAAAACTACCTTGAAAAACGTGTAAAAGATGGGTAGTATTGTGTCCAGTTTTTAGAGTAAATACTTGATATCTTAGGTATGAATACTTGATGAATTATATATGAATACTTGATATCTTAGGTATTCATACTTTCCATTTTGTATGTGAATTAATTTAATCAATGAATGGGGGACTGGTGGTGTGATCCACGTGACTTTTTGGTTGTGGTTCCCAATGCAGTCTGACAGTTACTGTTCCCGAAAAGTAATGGTCCCCAGTCCGTATGTGAATTAATACTTGATATTTTAGGTATGAATATTTGATGAATTATATATGAATACTTCATATATTAGGTATTCATACTTTCCATTTTGGGGCTGAATTAATGTATGTTGAATGGGGGACTGACAGTTGTACTTTGACAGTTAGGGGGACTGTTAGGGGACTGAATGGGGGAGACTGTTAGTTGATCCCTATAATATATTTACTAGTACAGCAATAATTCAACACCGATTCAGGTTTAAAATACAATAAAATGACTCAACCAATTTTCTCCAGTCTAAAAGAACTTGAGGCGTCCCAACTTCAATACTAGTTCAAATCATTACAAATTTTCAATTGTTTTAACAAGTAGCAGTGGTGGGAAATCTTATTTAACAATAATTAATACTGAAAATTAATACTTGTAAAACACTTATTCGTATAATTTTTTAACAATAAAATGTCATTACGTGTGTATTGAAGCAATATAGCAAAATGATTAATGACGACATGAGTTTGTAGAGATAATTACTTCTCTAAGAATTGGTGTTAAAATTATTAGGCCTAATTTAATGTTAAAATTACCAATAAAAGAAAGTGTAAGATGAATTTAAGGAGTTACATAATTTTCCACTGAATTGGTGTTAATAATTCATCTTATCAAATGTACTTCTGTCTTTGTCTTTGTACAATTTTATCCTTCTTCTAGAGGAATGGAGAGCATATATAATTAGTAAACCTATGTAAAACTAGATGTTATAAAAATTCATTAAATATGTAAAAGCAAAAAATATAAACACAACCAGGTAAAACAATACCCAGCCCAACCCTTTGACTTGTCAAATGTCAACCTTCTATAATAATAGAACCTGTACATGACCTCTCTTCAATATCTGTACCCCTCTAAAATTTCTCTTTCTTGATCCTACAATTGCAAACTTCTTCTATTCCTTCTCTCTCCTCCTATACCTCCCTCCACCATGGGAAATGGTCTCTCTCCATGCTGCTACTGCCCTTCGCGCACCTCGATCCGAATCATCTTTTGGGGCGGTGCATCCCAACTGATACAAGCAAGATGCCAGGCTAGCGACATAATGCGCAAGTTGCCGGGATATGTCGTGTGCCATGGAGACTCCTTTTACATCGGTTACCCGATCCCTGTACTCTCGATCGGTGACGTCCTTCTCCCCGGTCAAACCTACTTTGTATTGCCAGTTGATCGGATCTCCTACGACCAGGCACTCACCGTAGCCTCTCTGTCCTATCTCTCTCCTGATCGAAACACGAAACCGACCATCATGGGTAGTAATCCGTGCCCATTTGAGCATTTAAAAAATGAAGATGGATCAATTTTGATTAGGGTTTTGCCTGAGTTTGTAGAAAGAGTGATCACCAGTGGATCAGGGAAGAATGCCAAAATTGCGGGTGCAGTCGGTGGTGGAGGGGTGATATGTAGCACGCCGGAATTGCAGAAGCATTATGCGCAGTTGGTGGGCCCGAGAGACAGGCAATGGTCGCCTAGGCTGGAAACGATAAAGGAGAATAGTAAGAGCAAGGAGAGGCCGGGGAGGCTGTCGCCGGCGAAGCTGCTCGGGTTTCAGACGACAGTTAAGGCGAGATAGATGGATCATTGGGATGTTTTGGCCTTTGCATATACATTTGTGTTATAATTCTTTTATTTTTTTTAATTTGGTTTTCTTCTGAAGAAAGAAATTTTGTTATTAGTTAGGCAATTCATTTATTTGATGTAGATATAGGATAGACATTTAACTAATTTAACGCGGTGAGATGCATTAATTAATTAGTCTACTGAAAATACATTTCATTTTTTCTTTACAAATATTATTCATTGTTTAAACTTGGACCGATTGTTCTCATTAATTCATATTTATCTCTCATAAATATACAATATTTTATATGAGGTATATATATTACTAATTTCTGACAGATCAAGAGCTGGCATTAATTGGAATTAATTGGCATATATAATGTAAATAAATCTTAGTTGTTTTCATAATTTATCAGCAGACAATGATTGAAAATATCTCCTTAATTTTATTAGATTGTCAACGGTGTTTTATTGCACAAATGGATCAAACAAAGAATACTTCCAACATGATCCAGTCTTGCCGACTTTGCACTCATATTTTAATTTTAAAAGTTTAAATAGTCGATTTGACCTTCCAATATGATCTTCATATTAAAATGTACTTGGAGACTAAATTTTATATTTTTAGAATTTTTTTACTGTTTTTTAGAATTTTTGAAAATCACAGCTTTTCTGAATTTATTATTGTTATTATTTTTTTATTTAATAAAAAGCTGTGATTTTTAAAAATTCTAAAAAAATAGTAATAAATTTCCAAAAAATATAAAATTTGGTCTTCAAGCACATTTTAATACGAATATCATGTTGGAATATTCGAATCGACTATTTGAGCTTTGAAAATGAAGACATGAGTGCAAAGTAAAACACCATCTTTAATTCCCAAAACAAGTTAGCCCATCTCTCTCTATATATAGAGAGAGAGAGAGAGAGAGTTGAGCTATGATGCATTGTAATGTATAGGCCTTCTTGTATATTGGACTGTAAATCGTTAGTTTGAGTTCAAATTAACCGATCCAAACCGTTCAATTTCATATCCATATTAAAATGTATTTGGAGATCAAATTTTATATTTTTTGGAAATTATTTGTTATTTTTTTAGAATTTTTGAAAAATCACTATTTTTCTATGGTTCAGAAATATCTAAAAAACAACGATTTTCAAAAATTCTAAAAAAATAGTTAAAAGTTTCCAAAAAAATATAAATTTTGATCTCCAAGCACATTTTTATGTGGAGAACATGTTGAGCCCTTTAGATCGACTATTTGAACTTCAAATCTAACGGTTTGCAGTCCAATGTACAAGAGGGCTTATACGTTACAATGCACCATAGCCCAACTATATATATATATATATATAGAGAGAGAGAGAGGGCTTGGCTAATATCAAAATGTTTGTTCCGGAGTCGTGGTGCAACCAATTAATTTTTTTATTTTTAAAGTCCAAACGGTCGATCCAAACCGTTAGATGTGATATCTATATTAAAATGTGCTTGGAGACCAAATTTTATATTTTTTGGAATTTTTTACTATTTATGAGTCAGTTTTAAAATCGCTGATTTTAATTAACAGTGAAAAATTTCTGGATCATTGAAAACAACGATTTTAAAACTGACTTAATAAATAGTAATAAAATTCTAAAAAATGTAAAATTTGGTCTCTAAACACATTTTAATATAGATTAAATGTTGAACTATTTGAACTTTAAAAATATAAAAACCGAAGCATTTGTTCCACGGCCTAGGAACAAACGTTTTGATATTAGCCAACCTCTATATATAGAGGTTGGCTAATATCAAAATGTTTGTTCCTAAGCCGTGGAATATAAATATGTTAGGGTACAATTGGAGTATAAAGTAATGGGGCATTTGAGCCCACCTCATGTATATAGAGAGAGATGGTCTATGGTGAGTTGCGAAGTAAGGATCTTGTTTTACTTCACGCTCATATTTCCCTTTTCAAAGATCAAATAATCGATCCGAACTGCTCAACATGATCTCCATATTGAAAAAATGTGCTAGGAGATCAAATTTTACATTTTTTGAAAATTGTTTATTAATTTTTTATAATATTTCAAAATCACTATTTTTATGGTCTAGTTTCCGTCCAAAAATAATGGTTTTCTACCTATCTAAAAAAATAGTAAAAAATATCCAAAAAATATAAAATTTGGTCTCCAAGCACATTTTAATATGGATATCATGTTGAGCGGTTCGGATTGATTATTTGGTCTTTGAAAACAAAAATATGAGCGTGAAGTAAAACAAGATCCTTACTTCGCAACTCACCATAGCTCATCTATTAATGTGGTGAAGCCTCACATGAAAAAATCCACAAAGGTTCATTAATAAAAAAAAATGTCTTACATGATTACATCCAAAAGATGATTTATTGATTAGAGGGATAAAACTAATTTGCATAGTTTAAGAGGGGATATTCTGTTGATAAAACTTGATAATTTTAATAATGCTTTATAAATTAAATTATAAACATCTAATAGATCAAATGTATAAATTAAATTAAATTAACTAATAATGCTTTATAAATTAAATTATAAAAAAGAACTTAATAGATCAAATGTATATTATTTTTTATGCAGTTTGGATACCATTTAATATTCGACCAAATATTATTAAGCGTACAGCTAGCGTTGCAAAAATTCTGTATCATAAATTTGATGATTGATGAAACTTACAACAAATTTTATCATTTTTAATGTGTATTATGTGCATAAAATATAAATTACATTCTAGCAGCTGCCTTCAGAATTATAATTATATAATACGATTATCAACATTTTTAGGTTAATTCAGTATCAAAGGATCTTAACTAGATCAAACATAAATTTTCAAATATTGAGAATAAGAAATGTGGACAAGAACTGAAAGAAAATCATTTAATTAGATAACACCTAAATTCACTATTGAGGTAGAACTCAAATTGATTGGGACTTTGAGGTAACTCAAAATTTGAGTTTGAATCTGGATCGTCGATTTCAGATTGGCATGAATCTTAAAATTGTCTGCTCAATATTCATAAATATGCTCCGTGAATTTTAATTAGGCCCGTTAAGGCCTATTTGGACCATGAATTATTAAATTGGGCTAACTGTCACTGAAAATCTTTTCCCCGAAAAATTCAGCCCTCGTAATAATTGACTTGTGCACACTACTCATAGTCCAAAAGAAAATATAGTAATTGATGAAACAACATATCTCAGAATTTTTAATTTTAGAGTAGTAAATATATTTAATTTAAAAAGATGATGAAAATTATTCTTTGCAATCGTATGGCTATGTGGAACGATTAACGAATCAAAATATTTACTATTTTTAAAAAATAAAAAATCCTGCACAAATCGTGCGATTATTTCCTACATTTAAACGGGCCTTATCAAACAGATTGAAGTAACCAACCACCGACTTGACTTGAATTTGAATCACCTAGATTCGATCAAAATAATATGACATAGATTCAAAAATTTATACCTGATTAACTTGTGTCAAAATAATATGGTTTATACTTGTGTAAAAAAATATACGACCCTGATCCAGCTTGCAGTGGCTAGTTGCTCATGGCCCGGCGAAAAGTCGCATACAAGCACAGAACACTTGGCAAATTTAAAAGAGCACAAGTATTCTTCCGATATACATGACAGTATTTCAAGTTCCAAACTATCCTTAATTAGTTCAAAACCAAGTGCATTTAAACAACTGACATATTAATTAGTCCGATCAATGAAAAGGAACCACGCAACCAATGGGTGACCTCGGTTATGGTATGGCATGCAGCCAAGGCCCAAGTCAAATTTACTATTCTGTAGCCTTATTTTGCTTCAGTGGAAGTAAGAAAGTCTATTTCTAAGAAAATCGAGACTTATCATGAACTAGCTAGTATGTAGTTCCACATAAAATAAACAAAGTGGCAACATATGATGAAGGTATCTTGCCAAATAAAACACAAGTAACATTGAGGAAACTTGTATTCAATCATCCATCTTCGTATTACGTTGTAAAGCACCACAATCGAGAAAAAACAATACATTTCATGTATAAGTTTGCAGACCATATTCAGTACTATGCACAACTTCTCGTAAAAACATGCATTGCACTAATTATCTAGTATTCTACGAATGCATCTACAGAGAACAAACCGTTAAAGGCTTATACAGCACCTTAATAAAATTTAAAGAAGAAACACAGAACACCTGCACCTTAATGAAATTTAAAGAGGAACCACATAACACCTAAACCTAAACAGATGAAATTCAAAGAGCAGGCATCCCAATGAAATTTGAAGAGCAAGGGTGGAACACCTATCAAAACAAGTCATTGCATGCACATCCAAATGCACGAATAATAAGAGCAGGCACAGCACCAAAACACAAAAGAGAATTCCACAATTTTAATTGTGTTCTTATTCATCATAGATCATAGTCCCACATTTCAACATCCCCAAAGATACAAACCAGAAACCAGAAACCACAAATGCAAAGCAACTAAAGACTACTATTGATGTTTATGCATCACCCACGAAGACGAAGGAGAAGGTGAAGAAAAGATTCCTTCTGAATATTATAGTCAGCAAGAGTGCGCCCGTCCTCCAGCTGCTTGCCATTAAAAATTAGCCTCTGCTCGTCCGGCCAAATCCCCTGCTTGTCTTGAATTATCGCTTTCACATTATCAATTGTGTCGCAGCTCTCAACTTGGAGAGCAATGGTCTTTCCAGTCAGATTCTTCATGAAAATCTGCATGCCACCCCCGAGACACGGAAGAAGGAGGAGCATTGATTCCTTCTGGATGTTGTAATCTGCCAGAGTACGGCCATCTTCAAGCAGCTTACCGGCAAAGAAAAGTCGCTGCTCATATGGTGGGATTCCCTCCTTGTCCTGGATTTTTGCCTTGACCTTACCAATGGTGTCCGAGCTCTCCACGTCAAGGGTAATGTTTTTACCAGAAATCTTTACAAAGATATGCATTTCAGGTTTGAGACGGATCTTGATATTATTGATCAGTTCAGGGTTCTCGAATTTGAGGCGGATATTCTGTCCAGGAACCATCTCGACAAAGATTTCCATCTGCAGTTGCACAGGAATAGTATAGTTCGCTAAAGATGTAAATCTCGTATTTCAGGTTTAGTAAGTTGAACTTCTAAAAGAAGAACATGAAAACATACTATTCTGAGAAGGACGTAAAAAAATGGTGATCGTAACTTTCTTCAATGCAAAAACAGATTGACCCATCCTAAAAATATCCAGTTGAAGATACCTTTAAGCAAACTCAGACAGAGGAGTAAGATTCATACGTTAATATCCAGCAAAAGAAACAATTTTCATTTCTTTTTTCTTTTGTGAATTAGTAGGCATACTTCAGTTTACACGAAGGAATAATAGAATGAAAAACAAATCCCAGCACCAAAAGTAGAAAAAAAAAAAACAAAAAAACAGGTACATGCAAGGCCGCAACAGTGGCTGTAGGACCACAGTAGGACTCCCAAGGGCGGACTTATATACATTGAATGGAGGTTAATTGACCCCCATTTTTTATTTTTGTTTTTGTATATGTATGATTTTTAATATAATTTGGAGTAAAATATCATTGGAACTGTAAATTGACCCCATTCTAGGTATAAAAATTTTATATGATTGACTCTCATTATGTGTTTGACCCCATAGTTGAAAAGTCGGCTCCGCCCGTAAGGACTCGAATCCATATCCTCGATGGTACTGTAAAAGATTCCCTATTAGATTTCTTCTTTTACGGTTTGAGATTAACTCTCAGCCGGTTTGGGATTCGGGCTGACTGTGGGGGCCGTATTATTGAGCTTTGAGATTCGTGCCAAGTTAAAAAGAACGGTCCAGATCAAGTAATTGTAAAAGATTCCCTATTACGGTATTGCACTGGATGTGAATTCCTAAGGACTCCTCACCATAACCTTACACCATTCATTGATGGCTGACATGTTTCATGATAACGCGAACATGAGAGATCTGGCCCCATAAATTCCTATTAAATTTCTGCTCAGTATCCTGCCTCATGGCACGGCCTGCACATGAGATGTGGCTCTCAAAAAACCCAAATTATGACCCAGGGTTTGCAAAAGGTTTGGAGGATGAGTAGTGGAGGGAGGTTGATTCGGATGTGCCAAGAGGAGAGGAAGGGCAACAAGGAGGGAAGAAGGAGAGAGAGGAAGGGAGACGGGGAAGTCTAAGGAATGCAGAGGAGGAGGCTATTGGCTAACGAGAAGTGCATAGTGCGGCTGGACCTAAATCCGGTGACTGTGGCCGGCGAAGATCGGAGAGAGGAACGTGAGAGCGTAGGCCCCCAGCGCCTCTCCTACTGCCCGGCCTAATGTTTTTCGAAAACCATTTGTAGTTGCACAAATGTTTGCCGTGCAAAGTGTACATATTCATTTTATAATCATGTTGAACGGTTTGGATCGACCTATAAGATTTTGAAAACTCAAATATTGAGCCGTAGCACGGACCAATCCGTGCTATGCATAGTACCGTAGCCTCACTCTTCTTCTTATATAAAGTTATATGATTTAAAAACGACCATGTTTTAGTCAGGTGCGTGCGATGTGGTCCAGACTCTGAGCCTAATACGCCAGAGCAGAACATACCAATATTTGAAAAAATTATATAAACATATCGAATATATTTGATAATTATTATTTTACATCAATTCAATTAAGTTTGAAAATTAAAAATACATGTTATAGATATATTTGGGTGTATAGATAACTTAAAATTCATGTAATTAAATATTGTTTAATAATGCATTAGGAATATTTAATTTCATACTGTTAAAATTTTGAATCACTTGATGAACAATAAAACATATGCCAAATAAAACTATTTTCTTATGCAGATTATAAATTTATAGATTATTTTTGTCTACGCAACCCAACATAATAATGTATGAATTATTTATGTAACGTTGGGATTTAAAATTTACATTTTAGCTTTGACGATTCTTAAGATTATCAGGATAAATAGATGTCCAGCGATACCACCCTATAAAAATTAGGAATTTTTAATATGCATTCCTTTTATGATACATTCAGTTAATTCTTTTACATGTTCACCATTGAAGTAATCCAAATTAAAATGTTAAATTTGTATATACATTGTTCATTATTTGAATATAATGTATATCGAACTTTATTCTAATTAAAATTTTGTTTGGTCATTGATTAAAAAAAAATGGTGAAAACTCACATCGTTTGATAAAAAACTAAATACCTTTTAAATTGATTCAATTTAAATTTTACATCCTATGTTACATCAATAACGATAAATGCATCTATAGTTTTATTTCTTTTATTGGGACAATACTAAAATATAACATACAAACATGGCTATACGGTAGGGGTGAAAACGGATCCGGATTATCCAATCCGAATCCGGTTGAGATCCTGATATGGATAAATGGATCCGGATCCAGATTCGAATAATTATTTAACACAAAACAGTATTCGGATACAGGTCCCTAAACAGAACGGAAATCCGACTCTATCCGAAGGAAATAGGGAACGTTATCCTCTGCGGAGCTTAAAAGCTCCGCAGACTGCGGTTCTTTTAATCTGATCCGTTAGTGGTCCGTTAGTTTTAACTTTGCACGAATCTAAAAGCACAATAATACTGCCCCCTCCGTTAACCCGATCACAAAGTGGCTGAGAGTTAATCTGGTCCGTTCATTTGCTCCGCACCAGCGGAGTTTTATAGAACTCCGCAGAGGATAACTACCCAGGAAATAGAGGAGGTACCCGAGACCCGAATGCGTTTATCTTTTTAAAAGCGACCATTCACTTTACCCAAGTGTACAACAACACGTCATTTTTCTTTTTCTTTTGGAGTGAGCTGCACGTGATTTCTACTGCAGTGGAGGTCTGGGTATTTAAAAACCTCAACTTACATAGAAAAATCATGTGCGACTATTGATTTCTGAACCGGAGCAAAGAATAGTTGCTTGTCCGGTAGGGGTGTAAACGGAGCGTATTCGGAGCGGATAATGCTAACCGTCTTTCAATGAGCGGATACGGATACGGATAGTAAACGGATATCAAAATTTAAAATCATATCCGCCTTAAATGGATACGGATACGGAGCGGATAATTTATTGATACAGATTCGAATACGAATATAAAACAAAATAAACAAAATAAAGAAGTAGTAACAAATGATAGTGTGGTGTAGCAGTTTGTATCTTGATTACTTAGACTTTCACCTCACATGACATGAGTTCAAATCTCCTTAAAGGCAAAATAATTTAAAATCTCACATGATACGGATACGGATAGTAAACGGATATCAAAATTTAAAACCATATCCGTATCCGTATCCGCATCTTATATGGATAATTGATAATTATCCGTATCCGTATCCGCGATATCCGTATCCGTTTAAATCCGGATACGAATTATATGTGGATTCGGAGCGGATATCCGTATTCGTTTACACCCCTGTTGTCCGCAATGTATTTATTAATATTTATTCACCTTATACATTAACTCTTCACGTGGAAAAGGTGCACCAGCAGGGAAATGAGTTGTTCACTATTCATAACCATGAGAGTACATGCCCTGTCACAATAAAATAACTCTTCATCTTTTATTTTTGTTTTTTGTTTTCTTTACATTATTAAAAAATTATGTCTTAATTATATTATCGTTTTTGTGATTATCCGTTCCGTATCCGTTTAAAGCGGATATAGTTTCGAATGTTGACATCCATTTACTATATTCATATTTGCTCATTAAAAAAACAAATACGAATATGATATCAGCATTATCCGCTCTGTTTTCACTCCTAATATACGGTATACGGAATTTGTTACTACCGGAGGCCGATCGTATCAACAACTCATTTACCCGGGCTGAGCTAAAGTTCTAATTTTCATTATAGATTTAATTTTGTAGATTGCATATTAATTTTGTAAGCACATAATTTGCCTTTACAGTAGCTTTTATTGACTTGTGCGTTAACAAAAGAAGCGATTTGTTTATTTTAAGAAAAGACAGAGTTTGAACCTTAGAAATTCATACACAGTCATTCAAATTCTTTTTTAAAGTATAAAGTAAATTCTCTATCTTTAAATATTTATAAATAATATCTCACTTCAATTTCAAACATACAAACTCTTTAGTTAATAATAAAACCAGGCACAGCACACCAATACGCAGAAAGAGAATTCCACAACTTCAATTGTGTTCTTATTCAACATAAATCACAGTCCCACATTTCAACATCCCCAAAGATACAACCAGAAACCATAATTGCAAAGCAACAAAAGACTACTACTACAGCACTACTTGAGTTTATGCATCACCACCACGAAGACGAAGAACAAGGTGAAGAGTAGATTCCTTCTGAATATTATAGTCAGCAAGAGTGCGCCCTTCCTCCAGCTGCTTGCCAGCAAAAATGAGTCTCTGCTGGTCCGGCGGGATCCCCTCCTTGTCTTGAATCTTTGCCTTCACATTATCAATCGTGTCAGAGCTCTCAACCTCGAGGGTAATGGTCTTGCCGGTCAGAGTCTTCACAAAAATCTGCATACCTCCCCTGAGACGCAGAACAAGGTGGAGGGTTGATTCCTTCTGAATGTTGTAATCTGCCAGAGTGCGACCATCCTCTAGTTGCTTGCCGGCAAAGATAAGGCGCTGCTGATCAGGCGGGATACCCTCCTTGTCCTGGATTTTTGCCTTGACATTGTCGATGGTGTCTGAGCTCTCCACCTCAAGGGTTATGGTTTTACCAGTGAGGGTTTTTACAAAGATCTGCATTCCACCACGGAGGCGAAGAACCAAGTGGAGGGTCGACTCTTTCTGGATGTTGTAATCTGCCAGAGTGCGACCTTCCTCTAGTTGCTTGCCGGCAAAGATAAGGCGCTGCTGGTCAGGCGGGATCCCCTCCTTGTCTTGAATCTTGGCTTTGACGTTGTCAATGGTGTCAGAGCTCTCGACCTCGAGGGTAATAGTCTTGCCAGTCAAGGTCTTGACAAAAATTTGCATCCCACCCCTCAGACGAAGAACCAAGTGGAGGGTTGACTCTTTCTGTATGTTGTAATCGGCCAAAGTGCGACCCTCTTCTAGCTGCTTGCCAGCGAAGATCAGCCTCTGCTGGTCTGGTGGGATACCCTCCTTGTCTTGGATTTTAGCCTTGACATTGTCAATAGTGTCAGAGCTCTCGACCTCGAGGGTAATGGTTTTACCAGTCAAGGTCTTGACGAAGATTTGCATGCCTCCCCTCAAGCGAAGCACCAAATGCAAGGTTGACTCCTTTTGGATGTTGTAATCAGCTAGTGTGCGACCATCCTCTAGCTGCTTACCAGCAAAGATCAGCCTCTGCTGGTCCGGTGGGATCCCCTCCTTGTCTTGGATTTTGGCCTTCACATTGTCAATGGTGTCAGAGCTCTCGACCTCGAGGGTAATTGTTTTACCAGTCAAGGTCTTGACAAAGATTTGCATCCCTCCCCTCAAGCGGAGCACTAGATGCAGGGTCGACTCCTTTTGGATGTTGTAATCAGCAAGTGTGCGGCCATCCTCTAGCTGCTTACCAGCAAAAATCAGCCTCTGCTGGTCTGGTGGGATCCCCTCCTTGTCTTGGATTTTGGCCTTGACATTGTCAATGGTGTCAGAGCTCTCAACCTCAAGGGTAATGGTTTTACCGGTCAAGGTCTTAACAAAGATCTGCATGCCTCCTCTTAGGCGCAGAACCAAGTGAAGGGTCGACTCCTTCTGGATGTTGTAATCGGCAAGAGTGCGGCCATCTTCGAGCTGCTTGCCGGCAAAGATAAGGCGCTGCTGATCAGGAGGAATACCCTCCTTGTCTTGGATCTTGGCCTTTACATTGTCGATTGTGTCAGAGCTCTCGACTTCGAGAGTTATGGTCTTGCCAGTGAGTGTCTTGACGAAGATCTGCATCTGCATTACACAAAGAGATAGTATAAGTCAAACCTGGATTAACACGTGCTCTTCCCATTCCATAAATCAAGGTAACGATGATCAGGTCAGTACTTTGCATAAGATTGAGTTGCTAGCTCTATATTTGCAGATATACTAAGTTTGGGAACAATAGATTGCTACCTACATAAAGTTTTCCTTTTAGCGTAAGTAACCCTAAAAAGAATCTATTCATATTTTTTTGTGGAAATTATTCAAACAATTCAGTTGAATTGCATTAACATGGATAACCAAGGTTCCAAAAGAGAAAACACGATGGCATAGATTCTCAAACCATGCCTGAAGTACTAAAATATTGGGAAATTATGTCGCTCAATTCTGGACAAGAAAGCCCAAGATAATCAAATCAAAAGATTACCACTTCAGGTCCCTGGGTCAAAAGTCAGATCGCAAGAGAAGAATTAATTATCAACCCTAAACCAGACCAATCTTTTACTACGAAAACCAATCAAGAAACCCTAGGTCGAATTAAAGAAGGCGACCAGTACAATCTACAGGAGAATCAAGATTTTATTCAAACTATTAAGGAAATTTCAAGAAAGAGATGAATACCTTGAAGACGGTAATATAAAGATCTGAAGAGCGGAGAGCGATATTCGAAAGACTCAGAGAAGCTTTAGAAGAGAACTCGTGAATTTGTTTTGAAAGAGGGCAAAGGAGAGGGCCAATTTATAGATAGCTGGGGGGTGCGGTGGGGACTAGGCGGTGGTCGGTGGATATTAATAGAAAAATCGAGAATGATCTCTTTCTTACTTACTTTTACTTTGGGAGGTAACCAAGCCGTGTGGAGAAGGTTCAAAGAAACCCATCCGAGCCGACAAGAAATATACCAAGACCAAGTCAGATTTTTCTATATTGAAAATTCAAATTATCAAATTACAAAATAGGAAATACAAATGTAATGTTTGTTTATTTAGAATAACTGAGCAACAAAACAATCGCCAACCCACCAGATTATTGTTTTTCAAAATTTTTTACTATTTTTTCAAAATTTTTTGTTTTTCAAATGTAAAATTATTGTTTAGTTTAATCAAATGATTTTGAAAAAATAGTAAAAAATTTTCAAAAAATGTAAAATTTGGTTTCCAAGCACATTTTAATATGAAGAACACGTTGAAAGAGTCGAATCGACTCTTCCAACGTGTTCTTCATATTAAAATGTGCTTGGAAACCAAATTTTACATTTTTTGAAAATTTTTTACTATTTTTTCAAAATCATTTGTTTTTCAAATGTAAAATTATTGTTTAGTTTAATCAAATGATTTTGAGAAAATAGTAAAAAATTTCCAAAAAATGTAAATTTTGGTTTCCAAGCACATTTTAATATGAAGAACACGTTAGAAGAGTCGAATCGACTATTTGAACTTTAAAAATGCACTCTATAAGAGGTGCGCTCACGGTGTGAGCACATCACACTCTAGTTTTGCTCTATCTAGAGCTCCCTAATGTCGCCAGTTGACCCAAACCTGGTCATGTCCAGTGCTGTTGAGGATTAAGCCCAAATTTCATACAATGGGCTAGAACCGGACAGTTCACCGTTACAAGTTAATATCTTAAATAATAATTTGACGACACGGCCTGATCTCATGATAGAATTAAGAATTGGTTGTGAGATCTCATTCCTTCTGTGCTTTAACTATTGACCGGCCCAAGAGCCTGTAAGTTCTACAATGAGAGAGGCCTAGCTTGTGTCCGGTTCCTTGGGCTAATGTTGCCGACATTTTTATTAATATCCAAAGTTTAATACAAATTATTAATTATGCCCAGATTTCCAAACTTTCGCTAAAAATGGCCGGCTTAGGTACCCCAGTAAACCGGCCATTTTCTGGCCGGCTTACTCCTTTTTTTTTTTTTTTTTTTTTTAGAGAGACACTATGAAGATCAAAATATTGAAATTTAACACTGAAAATTTGAAATTTTTTGTTTAAATTATTTGTTATATTACTTCTTTTGATATATAATTAGCATATTTATACTAAAATACGCTAGATTAATTGAAATTATGTTGAATAACACTATATTATGTTAAATTACGCTAAATTACATTACATTACGCTAAAATACGGTAAATTATGCTAAATTATAAATGAATAGGGACGATATTTTCACTGAAAATGCGAAAACGACGATGAAACTTCAAACGGTCATAAAACGGCGCTCGAGTGTCCTATTTCAGCAAATGACCACTTTTCGGAAAGCTTGCGAAAATGCGCTTGCGTTCGTGCTAGCAATGCTGGATTTCGAAATTCAGAATTGCCAAAAAATAAAGGGAAGAGCCTCAAAACTTGAGTTGAAGTTTCCGATTAAGATTTTCATTTCTATCATTCAATCCAAGTAGCTCAGTAAATTAGTTACATAATGAACTTGCAGATTATCAATTTTTACTATTTTTGGAATTTTTTTACTATTTTTTATGATTCATGAAAGATGAGCAAAATCAGTCTACTATAGCGTAATTTTGTGTAGTTTAGTATTTTTTTTACCGTATTTCAGCATAATTAGCGAAGTTATTGTAATTTAACGTAATTTAGTATAACTGAACATAATTTATTGTAATATAGTGTAATTCAACATAATTTCTAGTAATCTAGCGTATTTTAGTATAAATATGCTAATTATACATCAAAAGAAGTAATATAACAAATAATTTAAACAAAAATTTCAAATTGTCAGAGTTAGATTTCAATATTTTGATCTTCGTAGTCTCTCTCTAAAAAAGAAATGGAGTAAGCCGGCCAAGAAATGGCCGGTTTACCTAAGCCGGCCATTTTATGGCCGGCTTGGGTATTTCTAGCGAAAGTTTGAAAATCTGGACATAATTAATAATTTGTATTAAACTTTGGATATTAATAAAAATGTCGGCTAATGTTGTGACGTCAAGTATTTATATTTAATTTATTGGTTCAATATATTATTTTGTTTGCTAATGTTATTGAGAAGTGATTTCTCTACAAAATGATTTATAAGAAAATCATAAAGAGGTGAGATATGTTTTACCAAAATCGCGTGCGTGTCGAGCCAACAAATTCATTTATCAGGATCTTGACTCTATTTTTCAGTAATACACGTATACGATACGGGTCGTATACGACGTATCTTACCAGAGAGATTTATTACTATAATCCAATCGTATGTGGAACATTATATCTTTAATTGGATTCACAATTGTTCCTTTAAAGATAAATAAATCGTTCATTGTTTTCTTTTTTTGGACTACTATTTTTTCTTTTTCATAGTACACCTCCTTTAGTGTTAAATAATATTTGTGAAATTTTCGAAATCACATGATTTGAAATTTCGAATACACAAATAGGGTAATGTCACTAGAGTCTTTAAAATATTTATGCTCTAAATTTTGATTATTTTCCACATAACTAAACATTGATTTGATACAAATTATTTCTTTTTCTTCAATTCATTTTCAACGCGTACAAATTATGGTGATTTTGTTAAAATGTTAAATCTAGTGTAATTCTTTGGTTAACAGATTCTAAAAATACTAAAACTAACAAATAATCTTAAAACTACTTGAACATCGGTTTATTTGTACTGATTCTAAAGAGGGATCACCTAATAATGGAATTTCAAAAAAAAAATTGAAGATAAATTTATCGATTTTTATTTGATATATAAATAATCTAAATACAATCAAATTTTATGCATTTTAAGCATTGTTTGTTGATTCATTAAAATAGTAAATTACTTAATATAGACTATCTTTATAATATTAGATTTCAAAATTTTAGCTTTATTTTTTAAAATTGTTGAGATTATCAAAATAAAGAATCGTCAAATGATCATCTCTTAGTTCTAATAATATATATGGGCAAACAAATCTGCTGAAGACATGAATGGCGTGTTAAACGTGTCAGTTGATATTTGAAATTATTTTGACGCTACCGCATATATTATATTCACTATTATCAATGGTTTAAATAGCGTTTATCGCGTCATAGTGGAACAGTTAAAAAAATAGCGCTATGTCCATATTACGCCACTATAGCGCCGATAGTGCCATAGCTTTTATGATCCAAAAATACTATAGCATCACTATAACACTGCTATAGTGCGCTATTAAACTTAACTATAACACATCAATAATATGAAATATTTATCATTTACATGTCACAACATATTATTTTGCACTTAATCAATAAGGTACATTAAATTTTATGCATAAAACGTGCTCTAGCTGACAAGCGCATTTAAAGTGCATTGCGGGCGTCAATTCATGCGAATTACAAGAATCAGCCATTTAAATTTTTTCATTTGCAAATCTTAACAAAGATCATTCCATGCGCGAATCTCAATGAAATTTTGTTTTCATTCACGAATTTTGTTTTCATTCGCGAATCTTAAAATGCTAAAACTAACAAATAATCTTAAAATATCATCAACTACTTGAACATTGGTTTATATGTACTGATTCTAAAGAGGGGTCACCTAATAATGGAATTTTAAAAAAAAAGAAGAAGTTGAAGATAAATTTATAGATTTGTTATTTGATATATAAATAGTCTAAATACAATCAAATTTTATGCATTTTAAGCATTGTTTGTTGATTCATTAAAATAGTAAATTACTTAATATGGATTATCTTTATAATATTATATTTCAAATTTTAGCTTTATTTTTGAAAATTGTTGAGATTATCAAAATAGAGAATCGTTAAGTAATCATCTCTTACTTCTCAGTTCTAATAATATATTTGTGCAAACAAATCTGCTGACATACATAAATGGTGTGTTAAACGTGTCAGTTGATATTTGAAATTATTTTGACGCTACAACATATATTACATTTACTATGACCAAATGATTAAATAGCTGTCATGACCCCGCCGCCGGGCCGGGGATCGCGACAAGAGAGACACCCTCGAATCTATCCATCCTCCCTTCAACCTACGCCGCAAACAAAAACAAATAGAAAATAATACGAAGTCAGCTACAAAATTCAGTAACCGGTTATTTAACGACGCGCTTCTCTATAATTTGACTTATTTAAACAACCATTTCAAACAAATTAGATTAATCCACACAAATTCACATCAAATTATGCCTGCATATTTAACGATGATAATACATGGGTCTAGGTTATCAATAAAACAAGTCACACAGTATTTATACATTTGGAATGTCTGCCACAGACAATTCCTACATTCTCAGAACACACAATCTTATCATGTCACAATTAAATATGCCCTTACAATCCAGCACCTAATTCAAAATCCAATTCAACCAAACAAAACGAAAACACAGATTATAGATAAGTCCGGTTATCTGATAGAGATTAATCCAGAATCCAAATCATACTGCAACAACTGTTCAGAATAACGTAATTCAGAATTCCAATCGGACAACAACTCGAACATTAATCAATATCAAAATATTTTATCATAATATTCCTTTTATGTTCCCCTAGTTTCCTCTCTCTTTTCTTTCTCTTTCATTTTCGGTTTCTGATTTTTTTTCTCTCACGAGTTTAGAAAGGTGACTAATATGCTTTTATATAATTAGATGGGGTCAAAGGCGGTAGTGGGGTTTTGCCATGAATAAGCCACGTGGCAAGGGGTGCCACGTTGGCTCTCTCTCTTTTTTCCTTTAGAATTTTGCATTATTTTTTTTATTTAAAAGTTAACAACTTTTAACGATAAATCCTTTAGTTTCCAAATCTTAAAATATTACAATTCAAGCCTATAAATTTTCTAATATTATAAATAACTCCAAAATAATTGTAAAAGATTTATAAAAATTACTAAGTTTTACAATAGCACCGATAGTGTTATAGCTCCGAAATTTTTATTTATACCATTTTAATAAAATAAATTAATAAAATAACCATCGTTTTTGGTCAATTCTAATTCTAGCACGGCCGCTCCGGTATTCTGCGGACCCATATGGGGGAGGCCGCAGAATGCCGGAGCGGACCCCCATATGGGGCCGCAGAACCATTCTGCGGACCCCCTTTTTTTTCTTTTTCTTTTCTGTTGATTTGCCGAGGCACCCAGGAGTCAAAAGTCTCACCGCCAAAAATTAAAAAAATTGTTTTCCTAATTTGATTTCTAGGGATGCGTGCAGCTGCGGTTTGAAACCGGATTAAAAAAAAAAAACAAGGGTGCGCAGAACCATTCTGCGGACCCATTTGAGGGTCCGCAGCGGTATTCTGCGGCCCCGCTCAAATGGGTCCGCAGAATGCCGGTGCGGCCGTGCTAGAATTAGAATTGACCAAAAACGATGGTTATTTTATTAATTTATTTTATTAAAATGGTATAAATAAAAATTTCGGGTTATAGCTTTTATGATCCGAAAACACTATAGCGTCACTATAACATGCGTTATTTACAACTTTAACTATGACACATCAATAATATGGAGCATTTATCATTTACATGTCCACAACATATTATTTTGCACTTAATCAATAAGGTACGTTAAATTTTATGCTCTAGCTGACTAGCGCATTTAAAGTGCATTGTGGGTGTCAATTCATGCGAATAACAGGAATCAATCATTTAAATTTTTTCATGCGCAAATTTCAACAAACAATTTTTTTCATTTGCGAATTTTAACAAGGGTCATTCCATACGCGAATCTCAATAAATTTTTCTTTTCATTCGCGAATTTCAACAAAGATTAATTGTTGGAATCAGAATAACGGCAGATTTATTTCCCAATTCACGATATTAATCAATTTGGACGACACTTCTTATCCAAATAGACAAGTAAGCTTTATATGTCATTTGTGTTGTTTGAGAAGGATACATCACGCTTTAATCAATAGTCTTCTGGACAACATTTACAAAATATTTTGCCTATTTGGACCATGAATTATCGAATTGGGACAACTGTCACTGAAAATCTTTTCCCCGAAAAATTCACCCCTCGTAATAATTGACTTGTGCACACTACTCATAGTCCAAAAGAAAATATAGTAATTGATGAAACAACATATCTCAAAATTTTTAATTTTAGAGTAGTAAATATATTTAATTTAAAAAGATGATGAAAATTATTTCTTTGCAATCGTATGGCTATGTGGAACGATTAACGAATCCTAAACAAATAGCATAACTGGTGTAATTTCTTTTTATGACATGGAAAATCTTTTAACCATCTTTCTGTTTTTAAAAATATTTACTATTTTTTAAAAATAAAAAATCCTGCACAAATCGTGCGATTATTTCCTAAATTTAAACGGGCCTTATCAAACAGATTGAAGTAACCAACCACCAACTTGACCTAGATTCGATCAAAATAATATGACATAGATTCAAAAATTTATACCTGATTAACTTGTGTCAAAATAATATGGTTTATACCTTGTATATATTTAATAATCGGATAATTAGATCTCTAACTTTTACTTAAAAAAGGAAAAAGAAAATATCCAAGATGTCACTTCTCGATCATAGGGCACCTCCAATATTTATCACCGGACACGAAGCATTTGTGAGCACATAGAGATATTGATAATCATAGTTTGACAAGATGTCTCGCGTAAACCTGCATATATAATACAAAGGAACCGAGATCAGCATAATAATTCCATGTCTCAGTAAAAGAAATCATTAATAAATTTTTAATTTCAGTTGATTACGTCAAGTTATATAAATCACTCATCCTAATACTTTGCTTTCAACTTCTACCTATACATATTTCATCAGGCCATTGATCAACGACTGCCTACGTACTTCAATTGTTTGTCAAAATTTTAATCACCAAAATAACCCGGTCAAGCATTGACTAAGATTTCTGTCCATTTTATGAAATGAAAAATTAATGAGATTATTAGATAGGCGGTGGATAGTTTGTGACATTGTAATCATAAAAAACAGATTCATCTAATGCGAAGAACTACTGAAGAACACGCCAAAAAAAAAAAAAATGGACATTAATTAGACAGATTTGTCTGTTTCTTAATCAACATGTACTGAGAAAGTTCACAGGAAACACCAATACTTAAGTTCTAGTAAATAACAAATATTGAACCAATTATTACTAAAACAAGAATTACCACTCGACCGGAGGGAGAGCTCTGTTCCCCATGATAATCGAATTAAGCTTTAAATCCTCTACAGCCTGACACAGCTTCTTCCCCACATCACCCCAGTAAATCTTGGCAGCAATCCTCACCTATTTATTATAAAATTAAAATAAAGGAGCAGATCGCTACAAGAGAAGTAAATTTGGGAGGGAACGAGGATTAATAGACTGATCTACCATTTTCTCACGGGGGATAGCGTGAAGCATGTTAACCTCGAGACCGTAAGAATTAATCATCTCTGGGTTTCTCAAGTCGTGAAGCGGTATCAGAGCTTTTAAAACACAACAGATCGATCAAACATAAAATAAAATAGACAAATAAATATAAAATTAATCAGTATAAATTAAACAAAAAGGAAGGAAGATATATAGAACTAACCGGAGCCTGATTCGAGGCTGTCAGAGATCCCATGGTGCTCGTCGAAGAGCTGGGAAGGTATGACGTGAATCACGATTAGATAATCTCCTTCTTTGAGAAGATTATCTATGAACCACCAGAGAGCCTTCTTGCTACCATTGGAGAAATCCAACACCACGCCTACTTTCCTCTCCCCAGACATTTGCTCTTGCTCAGTGTTTCTTCTTGCTAGTGCAAGAACCAAGAAGATGGTAGAAAGACAAAGTGGATATGCGACTGGAATTAGCGCAGAATTTAATATGAGACAAATGCTTTTATGCGGCGGTTTGGGAGAAATACATGTCACGTGGAAATGACACGATAATTAGCCTACAGGCTACAGCACTGGTACGACACTGGACTTATCCAGTCACTAGCCGACTAGTGGGTCAATCGGTTCATGCAACTTCTGATTTTTTAGAACAATTATAACTTGTAATCCTAAAGTCCAACATATTATTTGAGCATTTGCTTGCTTGTTAATGCGTTTCATCATAAAAGAATAACAGTTATTTGTTTAGCTACATGACATGTTGTGCACAAATTGAGATGTTTTGTATCCCACACAATCTGAATAACAATTAATTTCATATTATTTGATTAGAACAGTTGCCTTGCTAAACCCCAATTGTCAGGCACAGATCTTGATATTTCTCAGCTGTCATTTTGTTAAGATAGTTCAGTCTTTTTCTGTTAATTAAATTCCTAATAACAGCTTTGTAACAGAATTAGTTAGCAACAGAATTAGTTAGTAAATGTTAGTTAGTGGCATGATTGTAGATACTCAAGTCTCTATATAAAGAGCAAAGCTGTAACAATTCAAATCAAGAAAATAAGAAGATTCATTTCTACAATCAATCTCTCTCTCTCTCTTCTACCTTTCTCTGTTATCTTAATTACTCTAATATGGTATCAGAGCGGTGACTGCTCTATCTCTAATGGCGTCACCCGATCCTAATACTTCTTCTCTTCCCCTCTCATCCCCCATTTCCCCTTCACCAGTGATTCATATCACTCTACCAGTATCTACAAAACTGGATAGAACGAATTTTCTGACCTGGCGATCCCAAATTGAACCAATCGTTGATGGATATGGTCTTGCCAAGTTTCTTGATTCATCCACCACCATTCCCTCTCCGACCATCACCACTGGCGATCAAACTCTCTCCAATCCCGAGTACAATTCCTGGCATATGCAAGATCGCTTTCTTCTTGGCTGGCTCCGATCAACCATGACTGGCCCTGTTCTCTCTCAATACGTCGCCTGTCAAACCACTGCCTCTCTCTGGAGCTCTCTGCATCGTGTCTACTCTGCCATCTCCACCGCCCGTATCATGGAACTCAGGCGTCTCCTTCAAACTACGACCAGAGGTGGACTTGGCTGCAATGAGTATTTTGAAAAGATGCGGAACATTGCCGATCAACTGGCAGCTGTCGGTGAACCTATTTCTGATACGGATCTTGTTCGCTACATCCTTAACGGGTTAGGATCCGAGTTCAACTCCTTCATTGTGGCTGTTACCACTCGATCTGACCCGTTGTCTCTTGCTGATCTCCACGGTTTCCTCCTCACTCATGAGTCTCTCCTGCTGACTCAGCATCAGGCGCCCCCTTCTTCCGATCCGATGGCTCTCTACTCCGCCTCTTCTTATCGGGGTAGGGGACGGGGTCGTCACTCAAATGGACGAGGCAGAGGTGGATCTGGATCCAATTCCAACCAGGCTGCCCTTTTACCTACACCATCGGGCCGTGGCAGAGGAGGCCCCATTCGGCCTGGCAATGGACCCTATCAGCCCACTCACTCCCAAGGCCGTGGCACTCCCTCCACTCCTTCTAATACACAAACGGTGAAGACAGGCCCATCTGTCAAATTTGCAATAAACGGGGTCACAGCGCGCTTTTCTGCTGGTACCGATCTGACTTTCAACTCTACCCGACACCTGAAGCTTCTCCTCAATTTCAGGCCTATGTCAACACTACCACTCCTTCTCCTAGTGAGGGGTGGTTTCTCGATTCGGGAGCTACGAACCATGTGACCTCCGATATCAATGCCCTCTCCTCTTTCTCTCCTTACACCGGTCAAGATCATCTTCAAGTAGGTAATGGAAATATTTTGCCTATTTGTCATGTTGGTCGGTGTTCTTTACCTATAGGTGGTAGTACCTTACAACTCAACAATGTCTTACATGTCCCCTCTATAACCAAAAATCTCATTAGTATTTCCCAATTCACCCGAGACAATGATGTACTAATGGAATTCTCTTCTTCTTGTTGTGTTATTAAGGACCGCCACACTATGACACCCCTTCTTCCAGCACCACTCTATAATGGCCTCTATCATTTTTCTTCCTCTCCTCGAGCTTTCATTGGAGAGCGTGTCTCGGCCGATTTATGGCATGCAAGGTTGGGGCACCCCTCATCTTTAACAACCCGATCCATCATCAATGCAAATAATCTTCCTCTATTGTCTTCCACTTTAAATAATTGTGAACATTGTCACAAAGCTAAGGCTCATGTTTTACCATTCTCTCTTTCTACTTCTATTGTTTCCTCTCCTCTTGAGGTTATTCACTCCGACTTGTGGGGTCCCTCACCTATTGTATCTCAAAATGGGTATCGATATTATATACATTTTATTGATGAATTCTCTAGATTTTCATGGATCTATTTTCTTCATTCCAAAGATGAGGTTGTACCTACTTTCACTAAGTTCAAAGCTCTTGTGGAGAATCTTTTTAGTGCCAAAATCAAAATGCTTCAAACCGATGGTGGAACCGAATTCAAGCCTATTACCCGCCTATTTCCTCACATTGTTCATCAACTTTCATGCCCCCACACCCCACAACAAAACGGCATTGCCGAACGCAAGCATCGACATATAGTTGAGCTAAGTCTTTCTATCATCTCGCATGCTTCTCTACCTCTTGATTTATGGGATCATGTATTCCAAAGTGTTCTTTTTCTTATTAACCGCATGCCCTCTTCTTCCTCACCTCATAGCTCACCTTTCCAAATTCTTTTCAAAAGGCAACCCGATTACAAATTTTTACGGGTTATTGGATGCTTGTGCTTTCCTCTTCTTCGACCCTACAACACTCACAAATTGGAATTTCGCTCACTTCCTTGTGTCTTTTTAGGGTATTGCCAAACTCAAAAGGGCTACAAGTGTCTTCATATACCCACTAACAAAATTTATGCGAGTAGAAATGTACGCTTTGATGAGAATGTCTTCCATTTCGCTGCACATCATTCTCCTCAGTCATCAGATTTGGAGCAATTATATTTCTTATCATCTCCTATAGCACCTCTCTCAGCCTCTGGTGCTTCTTGTGACTCCTCTCGGCCTGCTGTGCCAATCCCCTCTGCACCCGATAGTGTTCGACCTGCTGAGAACACTATTGGGCCTGACCCTTCCAACAGCCCAGTTCGGGCCCCTGTTTCTGGACCTCAACCATCTAGCCCAACATGGGCTACCACCTCTCGGTCCCCTCCTTTTAGCCCATCTCGGCCTGCTGCTACTCCTAGCCCACTTTCTCATCCTGGACCGAATACCATTACTCAGCCTGCTATCATTCCTAGACCAGAAGCCCCGACTTCCCTTAATCATCACCCTATGCAAACCCGTTTCAAAACAAATTCCACCAGACCCAAAGTCTTTACTGATCACATAACCTTCCTGGCAACCAAACATCCTCTTCCCAGTCCTCAACCGAACCTACATGCTTCACAGTGACCAACAAAGATCCAGCATGGCGAAAGACGATGGCAGCCGAGCTCAATGCATTAGCTCAAAATCATACATGGGATCTCGTTCCTCTACCACCCGATCGACACATTGTTGGATGCAAGTGGATCTATAAGATAAAGAAGAAATCAGATGGCACAATCGAACTATTTAAGGCTCGCCTTGTCGCCAAAGGCTACAATCAAGAGGAAGGAATTGATTACCACGAGACATTTAGTCCAGTTGTTAAACCAACCACCATTCGCTTGGTTCTTTCTCTAGCCGTAACACAAGGATGGGATGTGCACCAACTTGATGTTAACAATGCCTTTCTACACGGGGACCTTGACGAATGTGTATACATAGCTCAACCGCTGGGCTTCGCGGATCCTCTTCATCCCTCGCATGTGTGTCGCCTCAAGAAGGCTCTCTATGGCCTTAAACAAGCACCTCGGGCTTGGTTTCACAAGCTCGCTACCTCTCTTTCTACCCTAGGCTTCAAAGCCTCCAAATCCGACCCTTCACTATTCATTGCTTCCACTTCTTCTCTTACCATCATACTTGTCTATGTGGATGATATCCTCATTACAAGCTCCCAAAAATCTCTTATCCCCCCTCTCATCAATTCACTTTCTTCTCTATTTTCACTTAAGGATCTTGGTCCCTTAAACTTCTTCTTGGGGATTCAAGTTACACCAACCTCGAGTGGCATTCATCTCTCTCAACAAAATTATATTCATGGTCTTCTTTTGCGATCTAAAATGGATGGTGCCAAGCCATGTGCCTCTCCAATCTCACCTCATGACTCCCTTTCTAAAAACCGTGGCACTCCTTTGACCGATCCTTATCTTTATAGGAGTACGGTTGGTGCCTCCAATATGCCACCATTACGCGCCCCAACATTGCCTTTGCTGTGAACAAAGCATCTCAATTCATGCAATCTCCCACCGACGAACATTGGAATTTGGTCAAGCGAATTTTGCGCTATCTCAAAGGCACTTTGACTCATGGCATATCCATTGACCGACGATCTCCTCTTCAACTTCATGCCTATACCGACTCCGATTGGGCTGACTGTCCCGATGACCGCCGTTCAACTTCGGATTTTTATGTGTTTTTAGGGACTAATCTTCTCTCTTGGAGTTCTAAGAAACAACAAATGGTGTCTCGTTCGAGTACCGAAGCGGAGTATCGTAGCATGGCCTATGCTTGCATGGAACTCATTTGGATTCGATCACTTCTTCGAGAACTTCGGGTCCCTCTCTCGTCCTCACTAATTTTATGGTGTGACAACCTTGGTGCTACTTTCCTTGCCTCCAACCCGGTTTTTCATGCCCGAACGAAACACATTGAAATTGATTTCCATTTCATTCGAGAAAAGGTTATGTCCAAGGATCTCAAGGTTCAATTTATTTGTTCAAAGGACCAACTGGCACAACAAGAATCAAAGACTTTTTGTGAGGATAAAAAGTGACTTTTCGCGACGGAGTACCGTCATAAACGTGCTTTTTCTATTGCGACGGTACTTTTCGCAACGGAGTTCCCTCGCGATAAGTGCCTACTTTGTTGTTGTGTGGCCGACATTTTCACTAAGGCCTTACCATCTCCTCGTCTTCACTGGCTGCGTTCCAAGCTTCACATTGTTTCACCTGCTGCTCAGCTTGAGGGGGGTAATAACAGCATTGTAACAGAATTAGTTAGCAACATAATTAGTTAGTGGCATGATTGTAAATTCTCAAGTCTCTATATAAAGAGCAAAGCTGTAACAGTTCGGATTAAGAAATACAAGATTCATGTCTACAATCAATCTCTCTCTCTCTCTTCTACCTTTCTCTGTTATCTTAATTACTCTAATAATTCCTGATTCAACTCCCTAATGCTATTACAATTAAGATACTAATAAAATCATTTGAATAATGAAGAAATGAAATTCGGTTTTGTAAATGCATTATGTGAAGCAAAAAATCGTTTATTCAAAACCGTATCATGTAATTATACTGGTTCATAATTTTTTAAAGAAGCTTGCTGTTTTGAGAGTTGGTAAGAAACCCTAGCAGATTGCCTCCCCGCTCTTGCACCCCCCATAAATTAGGTAATAAAACTTCGACGGTGCTCTCTGTCTACATCCGCCCTCAGCTCTGCTCCTTGCCGCTTGCACGCCTACACCCGGCCCCAGTTCCGCCTCCATGCCGCTTGCACCGCCGCCTCCGTGTTACTTGCTCCGCCGCTTCGTCTGCTACTTGGCTTCTTGGAGCGAAGGCGCTACTGTAGCACTACTTTTGTCTTTTTGCTTTCTAAAAATTAGGTAATAAATGTTTAGTATTTGTAATGATGATGTTGTGTGTTGCTTTGTGCTGTTTTCTGCTTCTTCCTCTTCTTTCTTTTTTCTCTTTCTGTTTAGAGGTGACTGTCCTGGACTGGTTGATTTAGTTCCCAGTCTGGTTTGATTCAGTGCCTTCTCAGCTGATGGGTGACTGTTCTAGTCCGGTCAATTCAGTTTCCGGTCTGATTTGGATTCAGTGCCTTCTCAGGCTGTGATATGCGTACAGAGGAAACCATCACTAGACTCCTATCACTCTAATCAAACAAGGATGATCAATTTGCATCCACAGGATGCACATACCCCTGTGCGTTTTTAGTTTTGTTTAGCTATATATTTTTCACAGACATTAGTTGTCTCATTTTATGTAACAGTGCTTATGTAACTTTTTCTATCAATGAAATTGCCTATGGACTTTCAACCAAAAAAAAAATTATATTGGTTCTGAGTGTAAATAAGTAGGATTAGATGGTGAGAGTAGTTTAGATGAATTAATGAGAAGATAAAGAGTTTAGATTTAGAAATTAGAGCCATTTGCCTCGTTGTAAATAAGTTTTTTATTAATGAAATTATTAGTTGGCATTTAAAGCCACTAACTTTAAAAAAAATTATACTGTTCTATTATATGTATTATATATATGATTTTGAGTGAGCCTATGGTGCTATGCATAGCACGGATGGCTAGTGTGCTACGGCTCAATATGGTACTTTTTAAAATTCTAACGGTCGATCCAACCGTTCAATGTGATAACCATATGAATATGTACTTGCAAACTAAATTTTATATTTTTTTAAATTTTTTTACTATTTTTTTAGATAGGTAGAATTTTGATGGTCCAGAATTTGCAGAAAACACTAATTTTTCTACCTATCTAAAAAAATAGTAAAAAAAATTCGAAAAAATATAAAATTTAGTTTGCAAGTACATATTCGTATGGTTATCACATTGAACGGTTGGATCGACCGTTAGGATTTTAAAAAGTACCATATTGAGCCGTAGCACACTAGCCATCCGTGCTATGCATAGCATCATAGGATCACTCTATGATTTTTACATTTCTATTATCTTGCTTAATACAAGCAAATGAGCAATAGCTTCTGTTAACAAAAATATGTAGGACATAACATTCTTTCTATAATATAAAAAATAAAAAGAAATGAAGACATAACCAATCAATTATCAATTAATTCTAAAATTTCTTAAGTGACATTTATAAATTAAATAAAATCAAGACCAAGAGAAAACACACTAAATAAATTTGTGGCGAGTACATATCTAAATAAATTTAGATTAAAAAAGATGCATAGAATAATAAAAAAACAAAATATTTGACTGGATCATGATATCTACGTGTTTAATATAAGAAAAGATAGGGACATGTAATTCAAATTCAATATAGTTTTGGTCTATAGAGTTAGTAATTGTATGTTAATTCAAATTCTACCTTGGGATATGTAATGATATAGAGTTAGTAAATGTTTAGTTTTTTTTCCTGAATGAACTTCTTTTTCCCCTTTTTCCCCATGAGGAAAAGAATTTTAAAAAGCCGAGGAAGATCCATGCATAATGTTAAATAAACCTTCGGCCAGGGGCATAATTTATCTGATCAATTCCGTGGGACCAAAATATCATGCAATTATTTTTACTCTGCATCAACAGTCCAGCTTTTACTGAAAAAAAAAAAAAAACTATGAGATTTTTTATTTTTCTTGCAAGTCTTCACACATCCAAAACAAACCAAGATGATATCCAGTTCAAAATTTCCAATTTAGGTAAGGAACCTGTTCGCATAAGCGGAAATTCAGATGTCCTATTTATTTTCAAGATACTATCCAAGTGACATCAGATCAAATAATATCCAAGATGTCACTTCTCATAGGGCACCTCCAATAGTTATCACCGGACACGAAGCCATTATGAGCACATAGTAATAGTCAATGTTTGACAAGCTTCTTAGTGCAATCCTGCATATATATTACAAAAGGGCCCGAGTAACGCATAATAATCCTCAAGTCAAAATAAAAGTAATCATTCATTAATATTTAAAGCATATATAGAAGGCCATTCAACGACTGCCTACTTAACTTTGTTCCAAAAGCTCAGATGTTCATTTTGATCCCAAAATGCTCAGATGCTCAGATGTTCATTTTGATCCAAAAAACTCTGGAGTGAACAATTTTTTGTCAAAATTTTAATCACCAAAATAACCCGGTCAAGTAACAAGCATTGAGAAACAGATTGTGACATAGCAATCATAAAAAAACAGATTTCTGTCCATTTTATGAAAAGTAAAAAGGAGATCGGATAGGTAGTGGACAGTTTGTGACATAGCAATCATAAAAAGAAAGATTGATCTAATGCGAAGAACTGAAGAGCACGCCAAAAAAAATGGAATATCCAGAACATGAGAACAGTTCCCAATTAGACAGATTTGTCTGTTTCTTAATCAACTTGTACAGAGAACGTTCACAGTAAACACCGAAACCTAAGTTCTAGCTAATAACAAATGAATATTGAAACCAATTATTACGAAAATAAGAATTACCTCTCGATCGGATTAAGACTTCTGTTCCTCATGACAATCGAATTGAGCTTTAAATCCTCTATGGCCTGACACAGCTTCTCCGCCGCATCACCCCAGTAAAGCTTGGCAGCAGCCCTCACCTATTGATTTGATTTCAACAAAATTAAAATAAAGGAGCAGATCGCTACAAGAGAAATCAATTTGGAAGGGAATGGGGATTAATCGACTGATCTACCATTTTCTCACGGGGGATAGCGTGAAGCATGTTAACCACCTCCATGTCAACCTCGAGACCGTAAGAATTCATCATCTCTGGGTTTCTGAAGTCGTGAAGCGGTATCAGAGCTTTTAAAACACAACAGATCGATCAAACATAGAATAAAATAGACAAATAAATATATAAATAGAACTAACCGGAGCCTGATTCGAGGCTGTCAGAGATCCCATGGTGCTCGTCGAAGAGCTGGGAAGGCATGACGTGAATCACGATTAGATAATCTCCTTCTTTGAGAAGATTATCTATGGCCCACCAGAGAGCCTTCTTGCTACCATTGGAGAAATCCAACACCACGCCTACTTTCCTCTCCCCAGACATTTGCTCTTGCTCAGTGTTTCTTCTTGCTAGTGCAAGAACCAAGAAGATGGTAGAAAGAGAAAGTGGATTTTAGACTGGAATTAGCGCAGAATTCAATGTGAGACAAATGCGGTTATGCGGCGGTTTGGGAGAAATACATGTCACGTGGAAATGACTTAATTATTTGCCTAGTGCACTTGTACGACACTGGACTCATCCAGTAATTAAGATAATGGAGATAGGCGCTGATATTGGCACTAATAGTCTAATACTGGAGATGTTGTAACGGAATAACAGAGATTGTTAGAACCTTAGTCTACGATTAATTGTAACCAGGCATAGTTAGTGCGACTCTATATAAAGCATAGCAATGTACATGTACAGATTAAGAAAAGAAATACAATGAAATTCCATTAGACTCTCTGTTTATATTAATAGATGAGTAGCACGATTAAACTGCACAATTCAACTTGATCAAAATGGACGGCACGATCTTGATCAAATATTCATACTTCGGGCATCGCCAGCGGTATTCAATCCCTAAAAAGTTCAACTAACAACTTATTTATTTGTTCATCAAAATATTTACAGTTCAATTGACAGACTTGTCCAGTGAGATATTCACTGGAGCGGACAAAACCTGAACTGTTTGACTCGATCGAATTGTAAAAAGCTACGCGTGAATTTGATTGAACGGTTCAGATCGTATCTCCTCGTATAATTAATTAATTAAAATGATATTCTTAATATATATTTATAATAAAAAGGAATATATACACTCATATTTTACATGTATTTTACTATTTTAAATATTTTAAGTAAAACGCTCACATACAATCCGAATCCACTACGTATGATAAGGGGATATGAATTCATATTTATATTCTCAAAATTTTAGAATACGGATGATCCACATTTGAATTTTTATAAGATCTTCATGAAATTTTATTTAAATCATACTAAAAATAATTATTTTAAGCCCATTTAAGGTCCCCTTAACGTAGGGGTGCAAACGGATCGGATACGGATTGGATAGTGGTAAGACCATATCCGTATTCCTTTTTATTTTTCGGATACGGATACAGATCGAATATTAGACGGATATGGATCGGATATCCGTAGATATATATATATATATATATATATATATATATATATATATATAAATATTTTCATAATATATATTAAACTATATGGTATATATCTACTAGTTGGATACAGATAATTAATATTCAATACCATATCCGTATCCGTATCTGCACGGATATTCGGATATCGGATATCCGTGTCTAATTTTTGGATACGGATCCGGATACGGTCGGATTTTATCCGATCCGTTTGCACCCCTACCTTAACGTGCTCCTAGAAAAATTATTGATATGAATAACACTAAATGACTCCAGTTTGGACTTATTCTACTCTCAACATAATACAACTATCAGTCAGTTGCGCAATATTCCCTTCTGTAGTTCTGTTATTCACTGTAGTTAAGTCTCTTATAATCAGGGTTAGATTAGCTACTCTCTTCTATAAATGTACAAGTCATTACATGTAATTCAATACGAAAACATTTCAATACAATGAATATTTGAATCAATATCTCTCTCTCTCTTGTGCTACTGATTACATGGTATCATAGCATGGATTCTGACCCAACTATACCGTTCATTCTTCCTCTGTATCCAATTTTCTAATTCTTCTTCTAATGATCCGGTTATACTACCACTACTATTAAAACCTGAGTTTTTTTTTTTCATAGGTAGCACTTACTATTTGCATAGTAATGACGGGTCCATAGAAAAGAAATTGTTTTTCTGATTTCGTAAAACTATTTGCAAAGGTAGTCACATGGAAATAGTCATGCATGAAAATCCGTGATGATTATCTATTCAAAAGTCTCCTATCAGCACATGGAAATAATATTTGAAGAGCCATCACCCGTCAAACATGTCAGATAGTATATTTTATTGAAGGTCTAAGCAAGTATCCGTTCCCATACAATGCAAATAAGTCTAAAGTGTTAATACATATTATTTCCATGGGTTACCGTTGTAATTTTTTATTTATGATTCTATTTATATTATTTAATACTAATAGTAAATACTCAACCAACATGCGCATGGAAATAATCTGGAATGTCGAGACTCATTCATGTAAATAATTTTAATTCTTTGACAAAGAGGTATTTCTGTATATTTGATCTCTCCCTTTGAATGGTGAATATAATTATAAATCACAGTAATAAGAATAATAGTAGTATATAAAAAACTATGTTTAGAAACTTAGTTTTTGGTCTTTAGAATAAACCTATCAAAATATTTGAGACATACAAATAATTCACCAAATTGCCACACAATACATACATGTATTGTTTTATCAATTAAAAATCATCTTCATTGGAATCATTAAGGGGTATACCAATCAACTTTTTCCTCACCTTGCTCTATGTCATACTCTTGCTCTGTGTCATACTCTTCCTCACCTTCCTCTACGGGGTTGTTGTCATTCGCCATCGTTTGCGGTGCATGTGATCTTATTGGTGAAATCTCCATCGTATCATGCATCTAATAGGTCAAACTCGTTTTCTTGAAGGACCATATTATTCCAATCAAAGTCTTGTCCCTTTGAAATTGAAATATGATTATCCGGTATTTTCTCTTAGTAAAATTCTGACTTCTCTTTTGAGCTTGTTTTAATGGCAACCCACCATTTTTGTATTTCACGATTTTCCGATGCATAAGAAAGGTCGCACATTTGGATCGCTTGACATGCCAATACAAATGGCTCATAATTTTTTAGGCAAGCAACATGTTTAACCTTGATAAGTCCATGTTCACGGTCTCCCTTTACACTGTTTGTTATGTTAAACTAATTAACCTAAAGACAATAACATTGTTGCCTCCATCATATTGTAGCTCAATGATCTCTTGGAGAACTCCATAATAGTCGTGTGGTGTGCCATTAAGACGAAAGTTAGCAATACTATAACATGAATAACAACTCTCAAATTCGTGCACGGTACCAGTACCGAAACACATGAGGTTCTGATCAAATTGCACGCGATTAGTCTACAGTCATATTAGATTTAATATTGATTGAATAGAGAAAAAATAGAGTAAGATTAGTCCGGAGTCATATTAGATTTAATATTGATTGAATAACATCCCTCTTGAAGAGCTCCACAGTACCGAAATAATAAAACCTAGATTGAATAGAGTAAGAATGATAGTAAGCCTAAATCCTAGAGTCCTCTACTATATGTAATCTTTACTTTAACTTTAATTTAATATTGATTGATCACCGAAAAAACTCAACTAAAACCCATATACAATCAACCACACCTATAATTAACGAACAATTTAACATAATACACTATCTCTGTTGATCGACACTCTAATCTATACTATACGAAAGATTTATGAGTTTGTGGATCGATCATAAGTAAAATATTAGAGTTATAAATATTATTAGCTGTGTGAAAACACTAATTAGAGATGGCTGGAAAAAAAAAAACAGACTTTAATTTGAATCGGTAAATTTTTCACATATTCAAAGATTTTTTTTTTCAGCAGCCTAAGTGGAAGCTAATTGGGCTTAGGTATAATGGACCATTTGCTAATTATTTCATCATGGCCTTCTATTTGCCTACACTTAATGAAGCTCTGTCTTTTTATGTTAAAAAAAGTTGTTTTCCAGTAACTTCTAAAAGTTTAATTTAAGAATTTCGTAGAAGTTAGGATTTTCTTTCCGGAGCTATATTAGATTTTCATTTAATTGCATGTTGATTTCATTCCATTCAATAGCTATCAATATATTATAAAAAAATTTGTTCTCCTGCCAATAATTTTCTAATAAGAGCATCTCCATCGGCTTTTAAATGGAATTGTAAAGTCCTTGCTGGCAAGCACACAATCTGCGTTGCCAATGTCATTTTTATTTTCAGCGATGCAGAAACTTTTCATAATTTGAAAGATTTCATAATATGAAACCTTTCAAAAGCCTGTGCTAGCAAATATATTCTTTTATTTCTATTCGCTCGCTGTCGTATCGTCTTGTTTGCTTTCTTTCCAAAATAGAAAATATTTTCTCTTCACTCTTCACTATTGTACACGTTTCCAGAGAAATCTCTTTCTCTTGACTTTACTTGGCACGTTTCCACAGAAATAAAAAGGTTCTCCTTCGTTCTTCCGGACTTCAACTTCTGACAATCTAGATGGACTCTGGCGTGAAGATTACAAAAATATGGGAAGTAATTCTTCCTTGCAAGAGAGGAGGGAGGGAGGGGTGAAGAGATAGAAAATGGCGGATGCAAAAGCTGTGATGCTTCGTACGCGCAAGTTCATGACAAACCGTCTCCTCTCAAGGAGAATTCGTTATTGATGTTCTTCATTTTGGTCATGTCAATGTATCCATCTAGATGTGCAAGGGAGAAGTCTAGGAAGCAAATAAAAGAAAGGAAGAACAGAGCCAAGAGATTTGTGGTATTAAGAAGACAAAGGCTGGTGATGTGGCCAAGGCCGGCAAGAGAAAACGAAGAGATGGAAGGGAGAAGATATGGACACCCACTGTGGAGAGAAGAAAAAAAGAGTAGAGATGCCATGGCTGGAAAGAAAGAAAAGGAAATAGTATGGTGATTTTGCTGATAGGAAGAAAAAGAACAACAAAAATATGCTGACGTGGCAATAAATAAAATTAAAACTCATTTCACCGAAGTAGAGGTTTTGCAATTAAAGTTAAAAGTGAAATTTGTCTTTATCTTGACAACTGGTTGCAATTTTAAGTCAATTGTACAGATGGAGATGTTCTTAACTTTGGCCTTAAAATAATTATTCTTAGTATGATTTAAATGAAAATTCACATGCTGATCCGTATTCATATATATGAATTCATATCCCTTAGATTCGGAGTGGATTCAGTCATTCAGATCATATTGAGAGTTTTACTTAAAATATTTAAAATAGTAATACATGCAAAATCTGAGTGAATAACTGAATATAATTATTTTTTATTATAAATATATATTAAGAACAATAAATTTAATTAAATTAATTTATATGGCTAAGTAACTAATTAGTTTAAATAAATCCCCAAGTCCATATGGGTTATGGTCTTATGGACCATGGACAACATATAGATTTTGTCAGGAGTACGATCTGAACCGTTTAATCAAATTCACGGGTAGCTTTTTACAATTCGAGCCAAACAGTTCAGATTGTGTCCGCTCCAGTGAATACATCACTGGATGTGAAGTCTGTCTATTAAAATATAAATATTTTCATGAACGAGTTATAAGTTTTTGGTTGGACTTTAGGGATTGAATACCGCTGGTGATGCCCAGAGTTTGATCCAACTGGAGGAGATAACAGCTTCTGTATAGATCAAGATCGTGCTGTCCATTTGAACTTTGAAGTCCTCGTCCAGTTGAATCGCGCTACTCATCTATTTAAGTAATTTCCACGTGACATGTATTTCACCCAAACCGCCGCATAACCGCATTTGTAATTTAACATTCAATTCTGCGCTAATTCCAGTCGCATATCCAGTCTCTCTTTCTACCATCTTCTTGGTTCTTGCACTAGCAAGAAGAAAGAAGAAACACTGAGCAAGAGCAAATGTCTGGGGAGAAGAAAGTAGGCGTGGCGTTGGATTTCTCCAAGACTAGCAAGATGGCACTCAGCTGGGTCATAGGAGATCTCAAACATGGAGATTATCTAATCGTGATTCACGTCCTGCCTTCCGAGCTTTTCGAGAAGCACCATGGGATCAATGACTCCCTCAAATCAGGCTCCGGTTAGTTCTATATATCTTCTTAATTTCCTTTTTCTTTAATTTATACTGATTAATTTTATATTTATTTGTCTATTTTATTTGATATCTGATCGATCTTTGTGTTTTAAAAGCTTTGATGCCGCTTCACGAGTTCAGAAACCCAGCGATGATGATGTTTTACGGTCTCCAGGTTGACATGGAGGTGATTAACATGCTTGACGCTATTCCCCGTGAGAAAATGGTAGATCAGTCGATCGATTAATCCCCATTCCCTTCCAAATTGATTTCTCTTGTAGCGATCTGCGCCTTTATTTTAATTTTGTATGAAATCAAATGATAAATAGGTGAGGGTTTTTGCCAAGATTTACTGGGGTGATGCGGAGAAGATGCTGCGTCAGGCTTTAGACGATTTAAAGCTCCATTCGATTGTCACGGGGAACAGAACTATCTGTCCCATCAAGCAGTAACTTTTATTTTGGTAATAATTAGTTTCAATATTAATTTGTTATTAATTAGCTAGAACTTAGTTTCGGTGTTTACTGTGAATGTTCTCTGTACAAGTTGATATATTAAGAAACAGACAAATCTGTCTAATTGTCCATTTTTTATTTTGGCGTGCTCCTCAGTTCTTCGCATTAGGTGAATCTATCCGATATCATTTTTCCTTTTCAATAAAATGGACGTAATCAACTGAAATATAAATATTAATGAATGATTAGTTGATTACTTAATTGTACTTAGACTTGAGGATTATTATGCTGATGTCCGTCCCTTTGTAATATATATGCAGGATTGTGCTAGGCATCATGACAAACGAGACCTATCACTATGTGTTCTCATGTGCTTCGTGCTCGGTGATAACTATTAGTGGTGCCCAGTGAGAAATGACACCTTGGATTTTTTTTTTTTTTTTATCTGATATCACTTGGATAATATCTTGAAAATAAATAGGACATCTGAATTTTTGTTTGGAAATTTTATAGTGGATTATGTTATCTTTGTTAATTTGTTTTGGATCTGTGAAGATATATGCGAATGTTGTTAAGCATAGATCGTTGCAAATGTTTCACTTTTCATTTTTGTGTTTATATGAGTCAATAAATTAATTTGGATATCATTTAATATTCAACCAAATATTTGGTAAGCATAGATCGTTGCAAATGTTGTATTATTGTATGATTGATAAAATATGCAACAAAATTTCATCACTTTTATGTGTATTATGTGCATTAAATTTAAAAACATTCTTATCGTCGGATTTTAAAATTGCATGTTATATTTTACGTTATGAAATTTTTTTAGTTAATTCAGTATCTAAACATCAAATATAAATATTAATAATAAGAAATGAGGAAAATCATTTAAAATTAACACTTAAAATCACCACCGTGGTAAAAAGATCGTTTGAGGTAACTCAAAATTTGAATTTGAATCGGAACTGCCATTTCAAATTTGCATGAAGTATAAAGCTATCCGCTCCTAAAATTTCTATCTAAGCTCAAATAAACTCAGCAATGCAATTTTGAGCAAACTCAAATTTTATGTACTTGGACCATGATATCATAAGAATTCGCATCACCTAATTAAGGTAACAGATTATTTCTTTTTGGATCTCGATCGTCCAATCAGAATCCGCACGACTATTAAAGAAGTTATTTTCGTTCCACCTCAGACCGGATTGACTTGAATTCCGATCGGACGGCCGTGATACAAACAGAAGTATTCTGTGACCTCAGATGATATGGATTCGATATCATGAAAGCTTAACCTCTCCCGAAAAATGATATCATGTATATCATTATTTCGAAAACATGGGCCGAATCAAAATAATACCATTTAAAGGCCCGTTAATTTACTAGGACCATGAATTATTAAATTGGGCTAAAAGTCACTAAAAGTAATTTCGCCATAAAATCACCGCCTCGTGATAATTGACTTGTGCACAGGTGCTCATACATTTAATGGTAGGAACCAAGATTAGGTTAATTTTGACCCACAAAAAAATATTGGGGCTAAAACACGCGAGGCGAAACTCTCTCCGCCTCTTTTTGGGGCTGAGGGTTGAGGGTTGCTCGCGAGGCGGCTGAGGGTTGCTCGCGAGGCGAAACCCTAGTCGCGAGAGGGGCGGAGAGGGTTCGGCCGTCCCTTCTCCGCCCATATGCACAGCGAGGAGGCGAGGTGGCTGAGGCGAAACCTTAGCAGCGGAGCAAAACCCTAGCAGCAAGGTGGATGAGGCGAAAGGGGCGACGCGGCTGATGCGAAATCCTAGCAGCGAGGGTGCTTGCGAGAGGGGCGGAGAGACTTCGGCCGTCTCCTCTCCGCTGAGTCGCGCGAGGAGCAAGGGTTCCTTGCGAGAGGGGCCATGCAGGTTCGGCTGTTCCCTCCAACCTGATCGAGGGTGGTTGAGCGAGCGGGGGTTAATAAAGCGAAATCTTAGATCAAAGACACGACTGAGGCGGGGGTAGCCAGGCAAAGCAACGAGGGTTGCTTGCCAGAGGGGCGGAGAGAGTTCGGCCGACTCCTCTACTGAGTCTACTCCCCTATGCATGTGGAGATAGATACAAGGTGGCTGAGGCGAGGTGGCGAGGCATATGAGGCAGCGAGAGGCAGGAGGCGACCGGTCATGATACTGGTCATGATACTGGTAAATTAGATGGTAGTGGAGGCTCTGAGATGGGGCATGTTCTGTTAAGATTCGGGTAGCTAAGTTACAAATGTAAATAGTTTAATATTACTAAGTGTTAATTTGTAGGACTAATGAGATGTAAATATTTTTTTATCAATGAAAATTTGTAAGATGGCAATTGCCTTCTTACCCTAAAAAAAAATATAATTGACTTGTGCACACATTCTAGATTAAAAGAAAATACGGTAATTCATGAGCTGCACCCACGTATCGGATTTTTTTTATTTTAGAGTAGTGAATATATTTTGAAGAATTACAAAGACAATGAAAAAAATTCGATTTCATAAAAAGAATTGTATGGTAATGTGGTTTCTTAACGAATCATAAAAAAAACACACACACACATGGCTGGTATAATTCATTTTTATTTATTGATTGTTAATACTTATATCTAGCCACATTTATAAAATGATTATAAAAAAAATTCAGAAATAAATATATATCATCACAATAACGATTTTACAATGTCACTGATATTGAGTAAGGGTTTTAACTTCCCATACCAAAACAAGTTTTTTTTTTTCATCAAGAAAAAAAAAAAAGTTTTATGCATTGTAGAAGAAACAATGTGACAGTTCTTACTGAAAGTTATTGTTTTGAGAGCTTTAATGTGATAAGATATGTGGCCAGGGACGGATCCAGTATACAGCAGGGTAGGGCAACTTCTCTATCTTGAATTTTGAAAATTAGTTCTGAAGTACTGAGTTTTGGACTCTTGCCCTACCCTGAAAAAAACAAATGCCCTACCCTAATGAGTTTATGTTTCTCATTCTCCATGTACAAAGATTTTTGGCATTCAATTTTTCCCTCTCGTCTTTCTCCTCTATGATTTTTCTTTAATGGCAATTTTATGTTGATTTCCGATTGATTTCTGGAGAAGAAGAGATCTTTCATCTGCATGGGCGTGGAGTGTGTGAGCCCACACATTGAGACGGTTTGATTTTCATAAACCACACTTAGAGCATCTACAACGGTGATTTCTTTTAAATTGCTAATCTGATGTGTTAATTGCTAATATAATTGCTGGGATGTACCACAGTTTTTAAATTAGCAAGTTTGTTTTAAAATCAACTCTTTGGAGCATCTACAATAGTAATTTCTTTTAAATTGCTAATCTTCCTTTCTCTTTCTCTGTCGGTCAAAATAGAAAACTATATAATTTCCTCTCCATAATTAAATTCAAATCAGATCGTTCCCAAAAGTATATAAAAAAAAAGGGTTAGGAACCTGTCCAAAGTCATTTGAACAGGACTCCTCTTCAAAGCTTTTCCAAACCACCCGATCATATCTCAGATTGATTAAATTTCTGTTACAAACCACCCGATCATATCTCATCAAGATTGATTTAATTTCTGTTACAATTAATTTAATCAATCTTGATGAGACATGATCGGGTGGTTTGGAAAAGCTTTGGAGAGGAGTTCTGTCCAAATGACTTTGAACAGGTTCCCAACCCATTTTTTTTATATACTTTTGGGAATGGGAACGATCTGATTTAAATTTAATTATGGAGAGGAAAATATATAGTTTCCTATTTTGACCGACAGAGAAAGAGAAAGGAAGATCATTTCCTTCATTTTGTTTAACGGAGGAGGCTAACTTACGATTAATTTAATCAATATTGATGAGATATGATCGAATGGTTTGGAGAAGCTATGTTAAGGGCTGTTAATGAGTCAAGCTCGGCTCAAAACTCAGCTCAGCTCGTCATATAACTAAACAGGTCCAACTCAAGCTCGGCTCGGTCCTAAAGGAAAAAGCCCGGCTCAATTTAATGAGTTTGAGTCTTCAGCTCGGCTCAAACTCGACTCATAACTCGTGAGCTCAACTCATGCCAAACATTAGAAAAACAAACATTAAAATCTAAAACTAAACATTCATGTGCTTTGTAATTATAACACTAAAACTAAACATTCATGAGCTCCGTTATACTATCTAAACTAAATATTAAAATCTCCGTTACATCACGTTTCTAGTTCAAATTATAACACTAAAACTAAACATTCACGTGCTTTGTAAAATCTACTAAAATTCAAAAATTCACTAAAATTAAAAAATTTAACATATCATTTAGAAATATTCAAATTAATACCAAGCATTAGAAAAAAAATACAATCAACATATCAATCTGACACAAGATAATTTGATAGCTATCTCTAATCTCATGCTAAAAAATAATAAAGGGATTTCATTTTTCATAGCTCCAACATGGAATACTACCACAGCTCTCTAAAATTCATAAATCTCATATGCATATCCTCCAACTCATTGGCTCATGAGCTGGCTCGGGCTCGGGCTCGGGCTCATCCCTGTTTGAGTGATAAAATATGAGCCGAGCCTAGTTCGGATTTTATTTAGTTTAGGGCCTGGCTCGATATAATTTATTGAGTTGTTTAACTCATTGACTCATGAGCCGACTCAGCTCATTTGCAGCCCTAGCTATGGAGAGAAGTCGTGTCCAAATGACTTCGGACAGGTTCCCATTTAGACGATATATACACGGTTTCGCACGGTGTTGTTCAAACTAAAAATAGTGACTTTATTCATTTAGACGAAACAAACAATTCAGGTTCCAATTTAATTTGTGTAATTTGCTTAATGTTGTTTAATTTTAAACTGGACCGGGCAATGGTTGGAATATTAAATTCGTTTTTTTTTTCATTCAAAAAGAATTCACAGTGCCACAGATTTTTTGAACGTGGTCTTCATCTATTTATTTACTTATAATAACCCATGAGATCTCATAGCCATTAGTTTAATGGGTGGAGATCCATTGTGATTGATTAATAATGGATTAATTTGACAATCCTGATAATAATAATAAAAAATATAATTTTGAAATATAATTTATAATTTTATACACATATAATATACATAAAAAATGATGAAGTTTGATGAAAATTTTGACACTTCATCAAATGACATAAAATTTACTGCGGCCCATATTTTATTTTGTTTAATTACAATTTATGCTAGAGATTGCATCGAAAAACTGCAAATACTACTAAAAGTATGTATAAATTTATTGGATTCTCAAAAGTACAAAAGTATGTATATATATATATATATATATCTTTGACCAGGAGTAGTTATAGTGGCTCTTTATTTATGAATAAAAATTTCTATTTATTTATTTAGAATTATTTTTGGCAATATCTTGCTGCCATGCAAACTAGAAACAAAAATGGCCAAATAAGATTTTTATAAAGGTGTTCTTGACAATTTGAGATAACATTAATGGTGTATCCAATGTCAGTATATATTTAGTGTCACATACCAGTTTTTTTGGCTCTATAAAAATAAAATGAATTAATATTTCAAGTACCACATATTGGAGGCAAGACCGAAATAATACATACTCTGATGACAAATATAGAAAGTATTATTTATACCTTTTCTAGCCCCCCTAAATGAGAAAAGACTAGAGTTAAATCGAGTATTCTTGATTTGCAGTTTCAATTAAAGGAAACTCATTTAAAATTGGACTTCAAAAGAATGCCAAAATTGGCGCGTAGCTTCACTTTTCATTTTTAAAATACTTTCTATTTTTTAAGAATTGGCTCTTATATATACTGCTCAAAGAGGAGTTATGCAATTCATTACCACAACACACAGAAAAAGAGAGAGAGAGACTTGAAGAACAAAGCGAGAGAGATAGATAGAGAGAATTGACAGAGGAGGTAAGATGGCTCTGCACCAAGCAAGGCGTAGCCGAGCAGCGCAGATGCGACCTGTTTTCGAGCATAATCTTGCAATGGAGTTTGCAATCATAAATCAGGTTGCTGACTCATATCGGTATGTGACGATCGATACCGAATTCCCCGGGTTGGTGTACAAGACCATAAGACACCCTAGGAACCTCTCCCCCGAGCAACGCTATTCTCTTGTCAAGGCAAACGTTGATAACCTCAAATTGATACAACTGGGGATTACTCTTTCCAACAGAGATAGCAACGATTCTATGACTTGGGAATTTAACTTCCGAGGATTTGATCCCGAGATTGATTCACAGGATCCGAGCTCAATTGAGTTATTAAAATTGCAAGGAATTGACTTTTTGAAGAATAAAACTGAGGGTGTTAACCCGGATATATTTGCGGAGCTATTTTGGGAATCCAAATTACTTTCCATGTCTGATAAAACTTGGTTAACCTTCCACGGCGCGTATGATCTTGCATTTTTAATGAAGATCATGTCTAGACAAGAGCTGCCGGATGATATGCGGAGGTTCCTATACCGTGTCACAGTCTACTTCGGCCATGATGTATTCGATGTAAAACACCTGATCAAGTCATGCAATGGTTTATATGGGGGTTTGGAAAATGTGGCCAAGATCCTCAAGGTAGAGCGTGCTATCGGCCTTGCTCACCAGGCTGGTTCCGACAGCCTTTTGATTTGGGCTGTCTACAATAAAATGATGAACCTCTTCTTCAAGAAAGGCATTGAATTCCGCCACGCACGCATTATATGTGGAGTGCAAGAATTGTAAATCAGCTTATAATTTTTGTGATTGATTTTTTTCCAGAAGTTTTGATACTTTGATTATGTCAATTAGTTAACTTAGTGTTGCAGATGATCGTACTTTTCTTCTTCTTTTAATGGGCAATGATATTTCCGTACTGTACCGTTCTTTTCTTATTTTAATTTGATATCTAATTTTTGAGGACTAATGTTGCACTGTGTATCTATTTAATGAGCTTCTATTCTTTCATGCACATTTTTACCCTAGTGAGAATGTGAGATAACCCGATTGGAATGGTCATTCGATGGGGAACATTGCTGATATCTATTTTGTTTTATTTTTGGAATAGAAGATTTGCGAATTTCTATCTAGTGAGTATCTTTGTTAATTTGTTTTGGATCTGTGAAGATTTGCGAATGTTGTTAAGCATAGATCGTTGCAAATGTTTCACTTTTCATTTTTGTTTTTATTTATATGAGTCAATAAATTTGGATATCATTTAATATTCAACCAAATATTTGGTAAGCATAGATGGTTGCAAATGTTTCACTTTTCATTTTTGTTTTTATTTATATGAGTCAATAAATTTGGATATCATTTAATATTCAACCAAATATTTGGTAAGCATAGATCGTTGCAAATGTTGTATTATTTTATGATTGATAAAATATGCAACAAAATTTCATCACTTTTATGTGTACGTATTGTGTGCATTAAATTTAAAACATTCTTATCGTCGGATTTTAAAATTGCATGTTATATTTTACGTTATGAATTTATTTTAGTCAATTCAGTATATAAATGAATCTGAAGTTAATTCAGTATCTAAACATCAAATATAAATGTTAATAATAAGAAATGAGGAAATCGTTTAAAATTAACACTTAAAATCACCACCGTGGTAAAAAGATCGTTTGAGGTAACTCAAAATTTGAATTTGAATCGGAACTGCCATTTCAAATTTGCATGAAGTATAAAGCTATCCGCTCCTAAAATTTCTATCTAAGCTCAAATAAACTCAGCAATAATTTTGAGCAAACTCAAATTTTATGTTACTTGGACCATGATATCATAAGAACTCGCATCACCTAATAAAGGTAACAGGTTATTTCTTTTTGGATCTCGATCGTCCAATCAGAATCTGCACGACTATTAAAGAAGTTATTTTCGTTCCACCTCAGACCGGATTGACTTGAATTCCGATCGGCCCCGTGATACAAACAGAAGTATTCTGTGACCTCGTTATTTCGAAAACATGGGCCGAATCAAAATAATACCATTTAAAGGCCCGTTAATTTACTTGGACCATGAATTATTAAATTGGGCTAAAAGTCACTAAAAGTAATTTCGCCATAAAATCACCGCCTCGTGATAATTGACTTGTGCACACATTCTAGATTAAAAGCGAACAAGGTGAGTCGGTTATGTATTTGGGCAAAATATCGGACGAGATTTTTTACGGTTTTGGGAAAAGTAACGGGAGACGGAGAGTTAGCATGGAGATCGGCAGTGTTGTATATATGACGCTAGATGATGTGTGCTTGAGTTGATCTGGTTCATCCATAGATGATCGGATGGCAAATAGATGGGGTGGCACTGTTCATTGCTGAGGTCACACCTCATTTTCAATTAAGGTATTTATAATACGGTAATTCATGAGCTGCACCCATATATCGAATTTTTTTATTTTAGAGTAGTAAATATATTTTGAAGAATTACAAAGATAATGAAAAAAAAATTCGATATCATAAAAAGAATTGTATGGTTATGTGGTTTCTTAACAAATCATAAAAATAAAAAACACACACACACATGGCTGGTATAATTCATTTTTATTTTGTGATTGTTAATACGTATATCTAGCCACATTTATAAAATGATTATAAAAAAAATTCAGAAATAAATATATATTATCACAATAACGATTTTACAATGTCACTGATATTGAGTAAGGGTTTTAACTTCCCATACCAAAACAAGTTTTTTTTTTTCATCAAGAAAAAAAAAAGTTTTATGCATTGTAGAAGAAACAATGTGACAGTTCTTACTGAAAGTTATTGTTTTGAGAGCTTTAATGTGATAAGATATGTGGCCAGGATGGATCCAGTATACAGCAGGGTAGGGCAACTTTCTTACCCTGAATTTTCAAAATTAGTTCTGAAGTACTGAGTTTTAAACTCTTGTCCTATCCTGAAAAAAGCCCTACCCGATGAATTTACGTTTCTCATTCTCTATGTACAAAGATTATTGGCATTCAATTTTTCCCTCTCCTCTCTCTCCTCTGTGATTTTTCTTTAATGGGAATTTTATGTTGATTTTCGAATGATTTCTGGAGAAAAAGATATCTTTCATCTGCATGGGCGTGGAGTGCGTGAGCCAACACATGAGACGGTTCGATTTTCATAAACCACACTTAGCATGGAAAATAATGAAATAAATGGTAAATGGCATTGATTGGCTCAGAATTTGTGGGCCCCAGCAGAGTTCATTCCGAGAGAAAGAGTGCGCTGCGCGCAACAGCTGTGATCCGCTGAGTTTCTTTATTTTTTTTTATGCCTCCATTTCATTATTTTTTTGTGCAACACCTGTCCCTAAATTGTGATACTTTTGAGATGATTTTAAGATGAATTTGTAATTGAGATTAGGGAACTCTAGGTGGAAATTTGCGCAGCAGCTTATGTCATGATTCCTAAAAAAAAATTAGTATCTAGTCTTGCTTTTTTGTTGTTGTTTTTAAATATGTAAAGGATAATATTTTTGTTTTTTTAACATGTAAACGAATATTATTATTGTTGTTTTTTTATCATGTTTTATATATTTTTCGATTATTTAATGGATTTGAACCCGATTAGTTATTTAAACCCAATTCGATATTTTCTTACCCTACTCTAGAAAAAATCCTGCATCCTCCCCTGTATGTGGCGATGTGCACGTTTGATCCAGAAAATCTGACGTAATTCGAAGCAACGTGGGACCGAGCTGTTTGGTTAAAAATTTTGCCCACAGGGAGTCCATATCCTCTAAGGTAACAAAATATTTATGTTTAGATTATGATCATCCGATCATAATCCGAGTTAATTCGATATGAGGTAAAATGCACGAAGTCCCTTTAAAATTCGGGTGAATTCTTGTCAGACGGTCGTGATCTAAACAAAAATATTTTGTTACCTTTGGGATATAAATTTGTGGCATTAGTTCCACATTTGAATGGGGCATCATCTTTTATGTTGTAGGAAAATCAAAGACTAGGCTATATTTAGTTGTGGAGTAAGAGGGTAAGCTCCACGAATTCAGATCCAGTGCAATACTTGATCATGTTGAATAAGATCTCATTCGTCTATTTAATTTGATATAAATCTCAAAATGGAATCAGGGGCGGACGTAAGATTTCTGTCAGGAGGTAGAAATCGGGTTCAAATGGCTTATCGGATTCAAGCTCATTAGCTAATCGGATACTAAATTTATCAGAATCAGATAAATTGATTGAAATTGGCCGAATATGATCGGAAACTAAGATTTTTTTGCCAAAAACTTGTTTTGTACTTAAAAAAAAAAAAATTTATAAAAAAATATTATGTCAAACTAAATATACTCTAAATTTTGTCACACACCATCTTTGCATTAGTTAGTTTTAATTAGAAAAAAAATGTGACAATTGCTGCATAGTGTAGTTGAGCAAATAAACTAGAGAAATAGAGTGCTTCGGTCAGATTATTTCTTAGAAGGAGCCACTGACAAGAAGAAATTTAAAGCAATGATTGACTGGCCTATACCCAAAACAGTGAAACAATTAAGAGGCTTCTTAGAGTTAACGGGATACGTTTGGGCTATGAGAAAATAAATTTTGACACCGTTGTCACTCAGTAGTTCAGCCCAAATAGAAAATTAAACAAGCCCATCACCCAGTGTTCTAAATAGCGCGCTATAGCGGCGCTATAGCGTTTTTGGACCATAAACGCTAAGCTATGGCATGAAATACGCTAATTGCGCTACGGCCGCTATAGCGGTAATAGCGGTCCGCTATAGCGCATAGCGTGTAGCGTGCTATGCATATTGGACTTTTTTAGACTATTTATATGGACTTAAATAAAGATCCATAAAATTTATATGGGCTTTTAAAAATAGCAACTTATATGGACTTAAGATAGAATGAATCATGATGTCCAGGTTATTTTGAAATTTGAATAGAAAAAAAAAATAGAATGAATCATGATGCTTAAGATATTTTGTATAGAAATAGTTCGATAGTTTATGATATTATTATGGATACTTTGAACCGTGGACTTTTGTACTAGTTAATATGAATATTATAATTTCTTAATTAATTTGGTGTTATTTATTGTTCTATAAAACTTTAGATAATGTTAATATATAGTACAAATATATAATATAATTTTTGTAAAAGAAAAAACGCTATTTGAAATAGCTTCCGCTATAGCTACGCTATTCGCTATAGCTTTTTTTGTAACATTCCCGCTATGACGCTATAAACGCTATTTAAAACATTGCCATCACCTAATAAAAAGATATCCCATAAAACTATTAACCCATACTTCCTATTTGACCTCACCGTTTAGATTTATCCTTTTCATCTATCTCCTTCACCATGAAACTTAATTCTTTCTTCAAAGCTTGACACCATTGTCTAGAAGATCTTCATATCTTAACACCATTAGACAAAAATCCAGTCCAAGAAGAAGCAAATCAGAGGGCAAAGAAAAACCAAATCTATTTTGTTCTACTAAATTTCAAAGTCCAAGGGGGCAACTGCCCCCTGGACTAATGTGAGTCCGCCCCTGAATAAAACCTCGTATATTTTAAATGGACACCAAATTTAATTTAGTTCAGCTAGGAGTATTCTATCTTTTGCGTAGAATTACAAAGGATATTTCACTTAAGTTATCATATGATAAGTAAATAAAATTTAAATTCAAATTAATCATATATAAATTACTTCACCTTCACCTTCTCCAGTGAAATAACCTACTCCACACTTATCCTACTTATAAGATCCACTTTTATATGTAAAGATTTATTTACTAACCTCTTACTTTTCTAACTTCTAATCAAAATTTAAACTTTAATATAAAATGTTAAAACAAAATGTAAATTATGAGAAATAATGAAATTAAGTAGGTCTTACAATTAAAGATACTCACGTGGACTAGTGTATTGATTTTACCCGCCCGGGTTGACCCGGACCAAGGAAACCCGGGACCCGGATCCGAACCGACCCGGATCTGATCTTGAATCCGATCCGAAAACCGACCTAAAGGGTTGGGTCGGATTTGAAACGGGTCGGATGCGATTTTCTGGGCGAAACCCGACCGTACCCCCACCGTTTTAACCCGCCTACCCGAACCCGACCCGGACCGTCCTAATCCGACCCAAAATTCTGGGATCCGGATCTAACCCGGACGAACCCGACCTAACCCCACCCAAACCCGACCGAAACCCGAGTAACCCGGCCAAAATTTGAAAATAGATTTTTAAAATAAATTTTTTAAAATTAAAGTTATATTTTTTTTTCCAAAATTAGATCCCTCCTGTGGCTTTGCTGCCTTGTGTAGTTGTGTTGCTTGCTGCCTTGCGCCCTCAAACAAAAAAAAAAAATCTCAAACAAAACAAAAAAAAACAGAAAAAAACACAGCAAAAAAAAAAAAAAAAACCGGACCGGACCGTCGACCCAAACCGTCCCGCCCCGCCCCGACCTAACCCGCCGGGTTTAGACCGGGTAAGGATTGGCCGACTAAAAAGAAACCCGGTTACTCCTACCCGACTCAACCCGTTGACCCGGGCTAACCCGTGCCCGGATCAACCCTTGGACTGGACGGATTTGGACCGGACCGACCCGACCCGGACCCTTTTCAATACACTAACGTGGACGGCTATTTAGAAAGAGATTCTTTCCTAATTTGGATAATATATATTTCTATGGGTCAATTAGCAACCTCATCAATCGATCGATGTATGATATTTTAAATTGTCTTACTTTCAGTGTCCATAGGTCGAACGCTATCATTGCCAGTAGATCCATGCAGAATTGCAGACAGTAGCCAATAGATCATTTCCATGTTGATTGGTCTAGAGAAAGTATTTTTTTTTTTTGCTTGATTCAAATCCGTTGGCTGATTGGTCTAGAGAACACGAGGCTTTCGTATGTCGCCACGGATTTCTACAACAGCCCGCACGCGCTTTTGTTGCACAAAATAACTCCTCAGTTCCTCTCCTATTTATTATAAAATATAGATCTTTTTATTATTATTAACAACTCAGAACAATGTTATCAAGATTAGACTGGACATTGATTTGATAAAGTATCATATCAACGATTTGTTGGTCGAACTGGTGAACAGTCAACTAGTTCAATTATTGATTTATTTAAATACTGACATATATGTAAAGAAAGGTTGGGTTGCTATGTGTAGCATAGTGACATATTATGCTACTTTTTAAAAATTTATTAGATAGACTTTAAATGACGAATTCAAATTGTTAAAACCGATCTAATTCAGGAGTGATGTACATATATATAATTTTTTTTAAATTTTTTTGATTCATTTAGTATACATTCAAGCGGTCAAAAAATAATAAAAGATGAATGTATTAAAATTAACTTATAATTTTTCAATTTTTTACCGCTTGAGTTTATATCAAATGGATTCAAAAATTTATAATCTTTGCATGTAAATGCATCACTCATGAAGTAGATTATTTTCAACTATTTAGATTCGTCATTGAAATATATCCAATAATTTTTTAAAGAGGTAGTACGGCATGTCACTATGCCATAGGTAGCACACTAGCATTATTCGTTTTTATACTATACATAATTAGTTATTTTATTATATCTAAAATCTTGAGGTTTTATGTGTAAATTTATAATATAAAATAAATTATAATATAGCATGTACTTTTGTGACTTTCAGTTGTGAGAGTGAAACTCATCAGGCAATTCGTGCAAAATATGGCACGTTTGAAGTAGTCTATCATTGAACTTCCAATTTTATTGATCCCAATATCATGTCTCGAGAATATTTTGTAAATAAAATATATTATGGCAAACTGCAATATTAGCGTCTTGATTTTTTCTCTAAATCTATTTGAATGTAGCATAGGGGTGAAAACGGAGCGAATACGGAGGAGATAGTGGTAAAATTATATTCATATTCTTTTCTAATTTTCTGGATACATATACAGATCGGATATCAGCTGAATACAGATACGGATACGGATCGGATCGGGTATTTATTAAAATAATATTAAAAAATACCAAAGTTCATAATATTTATCTAATTTTTAATGGTGAATAACAATAATTTTTTCATATATATCAACTATTCAGATACATATAATTGAAACGTAAAACCATATCAGTATCCAAATCCACACGAATATTCGGATATTGGATATCCACATCTAATTTTTTGAATAAAGATCAAATACGAATCGGATATTATCCATACGGTTTTCACCTTATAATGTGGCATGATAACAAATTTAAATAAAATGCTGCATGTTCATTCTTCACCCATAATGAACCAAAACATGATAGATTGATGCAATCTTTACGAGGCCTAGCCCATAAACAGTACAAGGCCCAAAGAACTTAAATATTGAAACGTGTTTACCAGGACTTGAGATACGTAATTTGATTCATGATCTTGATAAAATAAAAGTATAAAATAAATTCTTTAAGCACTTGCTGTGGTTATAGTTCACAAAACATTGGTCCAAATTAAATTCACCCCAACAGTAGGCATAAAAACAACCTCAACCATGGTTCCTATTATTAAATGCATTAGCTCATTTAATTGTTTCTCTTTCTTTTGTTCAAATAAGTGCATGGAAAACTTAAAAAAAATTCAGCCCTTTATTAAAACTAAATAAATAAAATGAAATAGTATGATATAATTTTTTTTTTTAGGCTAGAATGCAAGCACAAGAAAGTAAAGTATATATTCAGTGAAATTAAAACTAGTTAAGAGGAAGCAAAATTAACTGATTCATATGATGTGTACTGTGCACTGTGTGCTGTTAGATTTGAAGTTGAACCTAATTCATAAAGTGCATTTTGGTATCAAGTTATTCTCTTCTTCTTTTAAAATGTTCTGTGTGTGTTTTTATGAGAATGTTGTCTGACAAGTTGTATCCGGTTGACAAGTGGGCCACTATATATAGATCCAATAACGGTATGCGCTTGTTGGACGGCTGTACTGTTAAGTGATTAATTAGTATGTGGCTGATTAATTAAAATTTTACAGATTATTTTGTGTTTTTATTAAAGTTATGTGCATATACATGTAATTATTAAAAATAATTAATTCTACTCATCAAACTTATCAAATAAACTTATTTTAACTTAGTTTCATTGTTAATTAATAAAATTTTATGAAATTATTATTTAGAAAAACTCAAATAAGACAAGGTAAAAATATAGTACATATTACAAATAAATAAAGAAAATAAAATAAAAATGACTAATTAATTGAATGTATAAACAAAAAACGGACGATTTGTAACGGTTTAATCATTATTGACGACTAATTAGCCGATTAGTCAGACTAAACAGCCAATTAGTCAGACTAAACAGTTAGTTTTTTAAAACAATGGTTTGAATTATATATGTACGTCCCTTCAACATAATATAATTTGACTCATGATATGACATGTATGCAGTAAAAAAAATTAATCGTCCGGATTCCGGAATTGATCAGTTTAAATCTGACATTAATGTACTTTTAATATATGTATACACATGCTAACGTACTTTGGGAATTAAACAGACTCTTTTACTTCTCATTTTAGTCCCTTGGATATGCTTTAAAAATCGTGCAGATCAATCTGATCTGATCTAAAATTGTCGTTGAATTTATATTTTTTGGCGGTCCAGTGGAGTAAACCCTCCCCAAACCCCAGCCCGAACCCCTTCTTTCTCTTTCACGTGATTTCTCTCCGTCACCACCTAAACCTAAATCACACCAGACAATTTATCCCTGTCGCCCAAACATAATCGCAGTAGCTTTCGGCACCACCTCTCAGTGCTTCTGTCCTCTCGGCACCACGTTCTTGCCGCTATTCTCTTTCTCCAACAAGTCCTCTAGCTCTCCTCTCTCTTGCGTGCTGGCATCAGATAAATTTTATATTTTGCAAATGTAGTCCTTCAAATCAAAGCATTGTCACATTGGCTTTTATAATGGAATTAGGCGTGTTCAATTTTGAAATTAAAGTAAAGCATTGAGGAAGGAGTCCAGTTTTGAAAGTGGGATGGTTTTATTATTTTGTCATGCCTTTGAATAATGGAATTAGGCTTGTTCATAAATACCCAAAAACTATAAATGAAATGCTTGTAGAATCCTTTGTACTTCTGGGCTAATTGGAATCATATCTATTTACAGATTCAACCACTTGAAAGATTCTCAAAGTATGGTACCCTATTTCTATATTATGTGTGTGTGTATATATATATATATAGACTCAATATTTGAGTTATCAAAATTCTAACGGTCGATTCGAACCGTTTAACATGATCTTTATATGAATATGTACTTGCAAACCAAATTTTATATTTTTTAAAATTTTTTTACTATTTTTTTAGATAGGTAGAAAATCACTTGATCTGAAAATTCTGTATCATTCAAATCAAGTAATTTTCTACCTATCTAAAAAAATAGTAATAAAATTCTAAAAAATGTAAAATATGGTTTGCAAGTACATATTTAATTGGAGATTATGTTGAACGGTTCGGATCGACCGTTAAGATTTTGAAAACTCAAATATTGAGCTGTAGCACGGAGGCCCTCTATGCTATGCGAAGCACCGTAGCCAACTCCTATATATATATATGGGCTAACTTGCTTTGAGAACTAAAGAGAGTGTTTTACTTCCCGCTCATATTTTCATTTTCAAAGTTTAAATAATCGATTCAAACCTTCCAAGATGATCTTCATATTAAAATGTGCTCGGAGATCAAATTTTACATTTTCTGGAAATTATTTTAGTATTTTTTAAGAATTTTTGAAAATAACAACTTTTCATTAAATAAAAAATAATAAAAAATTTAGCAAAGCAAGGATTTTCAAAAATTCTGAAACAATAGTAAATAAATTTCCAAAAATGTAAAATTTAATCTCCAAGCACATTTTAATATGAAGATCATGTTTGACGGTTCAATTCGATTATTTGAACTTTAAAAATAAAGATCTGAGTAGAAAATAAAACACCCTCTTTAATTTTCAAAACAAGTTAGCCCATATATATATCACACATCAAAACATTTGTTGCTCTAACAATCAAGAAATATGCTACTATTTATAAAGTGTATTCGTTTTATTGATACCATCAAGATACCATCACTCACCACAATATTACATACCGTGATGAGGGATATTCGTATTATTGATTCTTCGCGAACTTCTCCAAGTAAGATATATACATATCAACTACCCTTTGTATTCTCTATATAGAAGAACACATTGTAATAGCATCATATGCACAACCCTCAAATGAGAAAACCGAATTATCTCATACTTCAGACATATACACCATGCGAACATTAATGACATAAGCACACAGACTCCTTTTATAATGTTCAGCATAAGGTCACTCCAATGCCATATACTCTTATATGCATTCGTGATATTAAACCGATCTTCATATAGTTTGATTCGTGAAACTCAATCAATATTTAATCATCACACTAATCTTATGTATGTGTAATTAGTGTTCCTTGCTAATTACAAAGATTAGAAAAATCTAGAGTTTATTACTTGTTACAAGATAATGTTTCACATTCTAAAATCTTATTCTAGATACTATAAGTAATGTTAAACTCAATAAACAAGTTGATCATATCAATCAATGTATGAACAAACAACAACAACATTTTCTGTAGGACATTAACTCCATCAGATGTGGGAGGGATGAAATGGAGGGGGTGGGGGAAGGAGGCGACTATAGGGTTGCGGATCACCTTTTTTTTTCCTCAACTCTTTATACTTAACATATAGTCTTTAAAAGATTCAAAGTGCAATTTTTTGTATCTGAGTTAACAACACTATATAGTACTCGTTCCAAGTCCTTATACCTAGCTAGCATATCAAGTTTTCAAAATGTTCAAAATGCCAGAGGTTAATTTGGGGTTGTAATTGGAATCGGCGGTTTGGCACTGGAAGTAGGTGGAGAAAATGCAAGAGTTGAGGCAGTGAGAAGGGAGGCGAGAGGCGGAGGTCATATCATAAAGAAAATCATATGTATTTGATGACAGGAGAGGCGGAGGAGAGATATCGGAAAAGAGTAGAAAGGATCGCAGTGGTGCATGGAGATTTTGAAGATAGAGTAGGGGTCGTTGCTTTAGGAGATAAGAGAGAAATAAAGTTTAAAAAAGAAAAAAATTACGGGAGAGAGAAAGAATAAAAATGAAAACAATAATAATTACTTTACATGAGAGATTATTTGAGAAATTGAGGTCCTAAGAAGCAAATAATTTTTCTATTTTTAATTATCACGCTACTGATTGCGAAATCTGAGACATGAAAAACTTGAAGACTTAATTAAAAAAAGAGAAAAACAACGACAGCTATAAATAGTTAAATACAAAAAAGCTTCTTTCCTAATTTCCATAATAAATATTTCCATCTTACTGGGTCAATTAGTAACCTCATAAATCGATATATATATATATATATATATATCTTATTCATCTTACTTCATTTCCCATAGGTCAAACGCTATCATCGGCCATCGCCAATAGTTCTATCTGCTTAGCGAATATATATATATATATAGAGAGAGAGAGAGAGTGGCTAATATCAAAACGTTTATTCCCAGCTCCCGGTGCAACCAAGTTGTTTTCGCATTTTCAAAGTCCAAACGGTCGATCCGAACCGTTCCACATGTTCTCTATATTGAAATGTGCTTGGAGACTAAATTTTACATTTTTTGGAATTTTTTTACTATTTATTAAGCCACTTTGAAAATTGCTGATCACATGGTCCAGAATTTAGTTGCACTGTTTTTACTGTTCACCCAGATCAGCAATTTTCAAAGTGCTTAATAAATAGTAAAAGAATTTCAAAAAATGTAAAATTTGATCTCCAAGCAGATTTTAATATAGATTAAACATCTAACGGTTCGGATCGACCGTTTGGACTTTGAAAACCCGAAAACAACTTGGTTGCACCGGGAGCTAGGAACAAACGTTTTGATATTAGCCACTCTATATATATATAGGACAGTGCTACGGTGCTACGCGTATATAAGGGCCCCTCCGTGCTACGGCTCACTTTTTGAGTTTTCAAAATCCTAACGGTCGATCCGAACCGTTCAACATAATCTCCATATGAATATGTATTTGCAAACCAAATTTTATATTTTTTAGAATTTTTTTACTATTTATTAAGCCACTTTGAAAAAACACTAATTTGTACACAACAGTAAACTTTTCTGGACCATTGGATCAGCGATTTTCAAAGTGGCTTAATAAATAGTAAAAAAATTCTAAAAAATGTAAAATTTGGTTTGCAAGTACATATTCATATGGAGATCATGTTGAACGGTTCGGATCGACCGTTAGGATTTTGAAAACTCAAAAAGTGAGCCGTAGCACTGAGGGGCCCTTATATACGCGTAGCATATTAGCCAGATTATATATATATATATATATATATATATATAGAGTATGGCTAAATTGCTGCCGGCAGCATTCTGGCCAGATGCTGCCTGGGGCAATTCGGTCATTTCCGGTGTTCAAACAACAAATTTTTTTATACAGATATGTTCTAAATATTAAAATCTACTTGGAGACCAAATTTTACATTTTTTGGAATTTTTTAGCTATTTATTAGGCCACTTTGAAATTGGCTGATCCGGGTGAACAGTGCACTAAAATTCTGGACCGTGTGATCTGGAATTTTCAAAGTGGCTTAATAAATAGTAAAAAAATTCCAAAAAATGTAAAATTTGGTCTCCAAGTAGATTTTAATATTTAGAACACGTTGAACGGTTCGGATTTGTTGATTTGAACACCGAAAATGACCGAATTGCCCCCGGCAGCATCTGGCCAGAATGCTGCCGGCAGCAATTTAGCCATACTCTATATATATATAGAGAGAGAGATGGGCTATGGTGCATTGCAATGCATAGGCACCCTTGTGCATTGGATCATAAATCACCGATTCAAAGTCCAAATGACCGATCCAAACCGTTCATCTTGTTCTCCATATTAATATGTACTTGGAGACCAAATTTTACATTTTTGGAATTTTTTTACTATTTATTAAGCCACTTTGAAAGTTTCTGATCCAACGGTGAACAGTAAAAAACAGTAAAATTTTCTAGACCACCAGATCAGAAACTTTCAAAGTGGCTTAATAAATAGTAAAAAAATTCCAAAAATGTAAAATTTGGTCTCCAAGCACATATTAATATGGAGAACAAGATGAACAGTTTGGATCGGTCATTTGGACTTTGAATCGGTGATTTATGGTCCAATGCACAAGGGTGCCTATGCATTGCAATGTATAATAGCCCATCTCTCTCTATATATATATATATATATATAGAGATAGGCTATGGTGAGTTGTGAAGTAAAACTTCGTTTTACTTCATGCCATATTTTCATTTTGAAAATCCAAACAACCGATCCGAACAGTTCAACTTTTTCTAAATATTAAAATGTGCTTGGAGACTGAATTTTACATTTTTTGGAATTTTTTTACTATTTATTAAGCCACTTTGAAATCGCAGATCAACTGTGAACAGTAAAAAGCAGTAAAATTTTCTGGACCACTGGATGAGCGATTTTCAAAGTGGCTTAATAAATAGTAAAAAAATTCAAAAAAATGTAAAATTTAGTCTCCAAGCACATTTCAATATAGAGAACATGTTGAGCGGTTCGGATCGGTTGTTTGGATTTTCAAACTAAAAATATGAGCGTGAAGTAAAAATGACATCTTACTTCACAACTCACCGTAGCCCAGCTCTATATATATATATATATATATAGAGTATGGCTAAATTGCTGCCGGCAGCATTCTGGCCAGATGCTGCCGGGGGCAATTCGGTCATTTCCGGTGTTCAAACAACAAATTTTTTTATACAGATATGTTCTAAATATTAAAATCTACTTGGAGACCAAATTTTACATTTTTTGGAATTTTTTAGCTATTTATTAGGCCACTTTGAAATTGGCTGATCCGGGTGAACAGTGCACTAAAATTCTGGACCGTGTGATCTGGAATTTTCAAAGTGGCTTAATAAATAGTAAAAAAATTCCAAAAAATGTAAAATTTGGTCTCCAAGTAGATTTTAATATTTAGAACACGTTGAACGGTTCGGATTTGTTGTTTGAACACCGGAAATGACCGAATTGCCCCCGGCAGCATCTGGCCAGAATGCCGCCGGCAGCAATTTAGCCATACTATATATATATATATATATATATATATATATATATATATATATATAGAGGAGGGATCGGATGACACCTCTTTTTGGTGACATCTCTTGTTACCACATCCATTTTTTTCATTTTCAAAGTCCAAATCGTCGATCCAACCGTTCAACATGATCTCCACAATAAAATGTACTTGCAGATCAAATTTTACATTTTTTTGAATTTTTTTACTATTTATTAAGTACTTTACAAAAAAACAGCCATACTTAGACCATTGAATTTTGTACCCATCTTAATAAATAGTAAAAAAATTCAAAAAAATATAAAGTTTGATCTGCAAGTACATTTTATTTAGATGATCATGTTGAACGGTTGGATCGACGATTTGGACTTTGAAAATAAAAAAAATGAATGTTGTAAAAGAGGTGTCACCAAAAAGAGGTGTCATCCGATCCCTCCTCATATATATATATATATATATATATATATATATATATATATATATATATATATATATATGTTCAAAGTTGATTGATCTAGAGAACTTCACTAGATTCATTTTTAGTCTTTTTTAATCTTTTGTCCGGACATGGGGCTTTCATATGTAGCCACGGGTTTGTGCGCATCCCCCACGCGTAGAGGTATTCAAATGGATCGGTTTATTTGGTTTTAAACCGAATCGGCATATTTTGATTTAATTGGATCAGTTGTTCGGTTTAAATGGTTTGGTTCGGTTTAGTTTTTGAAGAAGTTCAGTTTAAATGGTTCGGTTCGGTTGTGGATCTCCAATCGGTTTGAACCGAACCAACCGGTTTAATAAAAAATAGATCAGTTTATTTTGTATGGTTTATAATGTATCGGTTTATCAAAAAACGGCTTGTATGGTTATCAAAAATATTATCCAAATCGGTTTGAACCGAACCAACCGGTTTTGAAATGTTTATTTGTAACTTGAAATGTTTGTATTCGGTTCAACCGAACAAATTGAAGTTTATATCGGTTTAATCGGTTCGGTTTTAGATCGGTTTAGAATTTTAGTTCTGTCGGTTCGGTTGGGTTTTCAAAATTCGGTTCAAATCGCAGTTCGGTAAAAAAAGTTCAGTTTGACCCGAACCGACCGGTTGAACACCCCTACCCATGCACGCGCTTCATCTGTGGCCCTAAATAATCCTCCGTAACTCCATTTTATGATAAACATGCAGTAGATCTCCGTGGCACTACTAGTATTAACAGCCCACATGTGAATCACTAATATTACAAGTCTTAGCCGTATCCATTTTTATCCGTTAACTATTAAATATATTCGCACTCTATTTTTACTGTATAGGTTAATGGATAATTGATAAATATACAAAAATATTAAAATTTAATTATATAATCCATCATGAAATATGGCAAACAAACAAAGATATTAATTACAATAAACACATCATATACATATTATCATAAAATATAAAAAAAATCATAATTATTAGTGTCGTTATTTTTTTTTAAAGTTAGTAGCTTTAAATGTCTACTAACAATTTCATTGATAAAAAATTTATTTACAACACGTCAATTAACGCTCAATCATAGACTTGCTCTTTTATTCTCTTCAATTCCTCTAACTCACTTTATTCTTCTATTAATTCCTACATATAAACAATCTTATTCTCATTATTCTCCTCTAATCACTAGCTATATTCCATTATTTTCCATCTCTCTTCGACCGGATCTACTCTCTGACAATCACCGCGCTCTAATGACCGGATGTGCTATCCGCCGCGCTCCTACAACGGAAATTATTATTAATCGATATATTTTTATGGTTAATGATCGCTTCAAAATTTCAATTGTACAACATCAAAATTTCAATTATACAACAAGTCCCAATCAATCGGGATTTTACATTTTAGTGAGATATTTAGAAAATGACTAGTAATCTATTTCTTAAATATTTTAGTGTCTCGTTAACAAATAAATATTTTGCTCTGTAGTATTTACCAATGAAGATATGTCAAATCAGGCGTCCCTATTCTCATAAAAGTTACATAATTAGAAAATGATGACAAATTTTTAATTGCATTTCTTCAACTAAAATATATACACATATTTATTTATTTATTTATATGATTTAACTTCTATACATAAAATATTATCCTCACCCATCTTTTACTATATTTAAGCACATTTTGTTAACAAATATATTAAATCTTTTACGATATCAACAAGTAAAATCATTGCATATTTATGAACAACCATAAAAGCAAATTTGGTACAAGACAGAATTTCTACCATGATCAGTTAGAAATATCATTTTTAGTTTTATCATATATTTTGGTGTTAGCTCTATTACAAAATGGTCGTCCTGCCCTTTTGAGAAATGTTGAAAGTATCCTGATTTGGCATTAAATAGAAAACGCTGGGGATTAGTTAGTTATACTTATATATATATATATATAGAGTAGAACTAGGGTGTGATGTGCTCACCAAGCCCTTTGGTGAGCACATCTCCAAAAGCCGTATTTTCAAAGTTCAAATAGTCGATTCGAACCTTCCAACGTGTTCTTCATATTAAAATGTGCTTGGAGACCAAATTTTACATTTTTTGGAAATTTTTTACTATTTTTTCCGAGCCCTTTGAGAATCAGTGTTTTTCCGAGCCCTTTGATGTATATATGGTTTGAGCTATATAGTTTGAAAAAGGAAAGGAATACGGTATGTTTTGAAAATTGTACAACTAAATCCAGTAGATCAATGACAATTTTTTTATTTTTTTTTATCTATCTCACTGATTAATTTTTTTAGTCATGTGTATTCACATATAGTCCCGTGTGTTGTGTAGTGTCATGATCATGTCTATTGTCGAAGTTGGTCACAACACACGACTAACACTCGTGACGCATCATGCCATGGCGTAACTCTTTTGCATTCTTAAATATAATTTTGTTGATTTAAGTATAGTCAATAATATCACGTGCTATGCCTTAATGTGTCTTGTTACGTGCTTTAATATGTCTTGATACGACGCAATTTTTTTACATTCCTAAATTTTATTGATTTAATTATCTGGTCGATGATGTTTTTGGTACGTAATAACTATTAATGTGGTACTGAAACCGGTACTGGTGCTATATTTATAGCTAAGTTACAGTCGTAGTTTAAGCTTTAGAGATTTATATATTATGCCGAATTCTTGAAGTTCCAAGTTGTACATATGAACTCACGAAATGTCATGCAATTAATCGATATTGTTACATGCTTTGAGAGGATTTGTATTTGATGAATTTTGTTCTTTTCGATATATCAGTAAAACCTCTCAAAGTTACCTGTGATTATTATAATAACATTTAGTTGGTGATTCTTTTGCATTCTTGAATTTATGTATTTCATAGTGGGGTGAAATTAGCTAGGGTGTTCTTAAGTTCACTAAGTTCTTTGGTGCATTAACTTTAAAATCTATCGGATTGTTTTCAAATAACGAATCCAAACTATTAAAACTGATATACTTCATAGGTGATGTATTTACTTGTCAAATTTATGGATTTTCAAATTAATTTAATATAAAGTCAAGAGTTGAAGAAACAATAAAAAATGCATGAACGTATTAAAATTAAGTTATATATGGACCTTCTTTTTTTACTACTTAACTTTATAGTAAATTAATTCGAAATTTTTAAATTTGACATGTAAACGTATCACTCCTGAATGAGATCGGTTTCACTCCTGAATGAGATCGGTTTCAACAGTTTGAATTTGTTGTTGAAAATCATGCCGATAAGTTTTTAAATTAAGCTCCACCAAAAAATTAATGAGCTTAAGAACATCCTAGTTCTACTCATATTGTACAAATACTCCACCACTGGAGTACGCTATTTACTCATAATCAAGTTTAAAAAGGATGAGAAACTTATAATTACAGAAATTCTGAAGCTTCAAAGCAAAACCATGATAAAATAAATAACAAATCAAATGGCTCAATTAGCTTCCATTTAGGCAACAAAACAATAATTAATTTAGAAACAAAAACAAAAGAAACCTATCAGCAACTTGATACCACTTAACAATAAAATAATTAGCAACCTCATCGATTCATTCATTTATATATATTATCATGTTTGTCTAACCTCAATGCAATGATCATCCCCCCTGGTACTGTTATCTCTCAAATAAAAGGATAGCAAGTACATTATAATAAACATTTGGAATAAATTTTATCTGGCTAACAAATTGTATTCTTTTTAGGTCTCTTATTTAATTCTTTTGTCCAGACACGAGGCTTTCATATATTGCCACGTGTTTTCCCACTGCCAACACGCGCCCGGGGGTACAATGGTTAAATTCTTCTCCATTCTCATACCAAACTGTACATCTCCATTTTTAATCAAGCATTATTAATTTCATCATTTCTCCTCAGGGACATAAGTTGCGTGCACCGGAAATAATTGAAAATATTTTATATATTATAACGTGCTAAATAGCTAAAACTCTAATACTTTAAAACTGTGAGGTCAAATTAACACATATATATATGACCAATTATATAAAATATTTTTCGGAGAATGAAGATCAATCTTACAGTACCATGATATTTTATTCTAAATTATATAAAACATTATATATAAATAATTTTTTTTTTAAAAAGTGGGGATCAATTGACCCACATTCCTTCTATTTAAAACCGTCTCTAATATAAGTTAATTATCAAATAATATCATATTCTACAATTAATATACATTTAGATAATCGACGAAATAATCAATATAACAACTTAATATCTAAATATTTGTTTAAATTTCGCTGACCATTTCACTTGAAATAATTTATAGATGACTGGATCTTTAGAAAATGGTCAACACAAGTGCCCTGCACTGCTGGAGATGAATTGACATGGTCTAGATTGCACGAGCCATCCACGTGCTTCCCCATGCTTCATATCTTAATTAGGTTTCATAATGCAACTCGGTTTCGCCATTAAAGATTTATAAACAGGTTTATTCATGTTTGACTTTAGCTCCAATTTGGTAATTATCCTGTAAACTAAAACTAATTATATGGTTGGTGTCGGTGTGTTAGTCTCTCTAATTCTCTCTTTTTTCCTCCGATTTTCATCATATTTAATCTGATTTTTTATTCGAATTTTCGATTTTCTAGTAACAAAAACTCTGCAACTAAAGGTGTAACGGGTTTGTATACAGTTGCAGCGAGTTCAGATGACTTGTTTTTTTCACAGATTATATATATACACACTTCATTCTTTTTAATTTTAATTAATTAGTAAATCTATAGAGAGTGTTTATTAAATTGATGTCATTACTTATTTATCTACAATATTATTAAATATCTTAACTTCTAATATTATAGAAAAATACAGCTATAAAATAACTAAATAAATGTGTCGAAACATTCTCTGAGTGGGAAGTCAAGAGTTCGAAATCTGAATGTGAATTCTTTATACATTTTTTAATAAGTTGGTAGACTAAACTTTCATATTTGTTTGGAAAAAAAAATGTGCCGAAACATGGTAAGGTTTTGTATCTAGTTATAATGGAATTCTACAATTTGAAAGGAATAGTAATTCTAAAATATCGTTGATTATATATATGTTCACTTTAAATAAACTGTATAGAAGCCTATAAGGATGTAAAACTCCAATATTCCATCTTTTGAATTTGATATAGCATTAGTATATATTTTGAATAAATGAATATTAGAAATGATTATGCAGCTCAAATATGGTATATATTATTTTTTTTATAGTTAAAAATGAATTTAAGGGGACAAAGAAATAAAAGTTGTGTTTGCAGTATATATACATACTTGCTTTACATGAATTCATATTTAAAAACGGGGTAGCACCTCCAAATCTTACTATTTTCTCACCATTTTTTACTCATTCAATTTGAATTTGTTTAATACTGAAAGTATATTAGTGGAGCGCAGCAGTATCAACATTAATTTGATCTCTATCCTTTGTAAGTATATATGTTGCATTGTCATTCCCCCCACCAAAACAAAAAAAAAAGGTTTAGTATCCTACATTAGAGAAGGTATATAGCAAAGAGACCAAATATTTTTGTGGTCACTCAAAAAATATTTTTCTATTGTTTGAGTAATAGCAAATCATATTATTCCTCTCTCTCTAACAGCTCTAGTGAGGTGTTCACAGAAGACTTCCCCCTCCATGCCTTTCCCTTGCACTACCTGTACAAACATAATAAAAAAAACATAAAAATTAAGATAGCGCATGACAATTCCATATTTTACAAATGAAAATGCAATCAAAATCCAGAGGTTCACCAAAAGGTTATTAAATTAAGAACGACTAGCTTGATTCTTAAGATATAATTGTTTTGTGAAAAATCAAATTAAAGATTCTACATTTGTAGACATCTCAATGCAAAAAAGAAGAAGAAGAAGAAGAAGAAGAAGAAAGAAAAGAAAATCAAGCCTGCAACAGATCACTAATTAATGTCAAATAAGAAATCTCAATTATATTAGAAAACCCTATATTTCATCATGAAACAAATGACACTAACTAATGGTTTGTCAGCTGAGTATAAGAAAATAGCAATTTAGAGATCAAATAATATAAGTACTGATAATGATAGGATCATATACATACCTCAAAATGGAGATTGTAAAAAGTTCTCTCTCCAAGAGGAGCCGATGTCGTTGAAGCGTTGATTAGCTTAAGGCCTTCTCCTTCCAAAATCTCTAAATACTTGATGAGAGAAGTTCTGTCAGCTATTTTGCTTAATATGCAAATATTCACCATGACCTCTTTGTCAGTGAGACAGGTCGCAGTAACTACAAGAGAGTCGATACAACGATCCTTCGATGTTGAGTTGTGTTTTTGCCATTGAGAACCTTTTACAAGTAGCTGTTGTTTCTTTCTTGTCATTTTCTCGACTTGTTTCTGAAGCTCCGGTATGTACTTGACCACCCGTGAGACCGTTACTGGAATACTCATCTTCTTCTGAATTGTTTAAAAAGGATAAAAGAAGAGTATCTTTCAGAATGTAAGTTCATTTAGGTGATAATTTGAGAAATTCTAAAGTTGGCACTATAACAATAAATGAAATTCTGGTCTTCCTGTTCTGCTCTGAAATGAAATTAAACTATTCAATACCGGAGAGAAACAATCAATACAATGCTACGATATCAATTTTCATGCAATTACACAATCTATTTTAGGCAAGTTCATATGTGGAACAGTTCTTGTTTTTTTTTCAAGTAAAAGTATAATTGTCTTGTTCGTATAATAATATCGATCCTTAGCTATGTCTATAGAAATAAAGAAAGAAAATATTTCTAGTACTTACACTTCTCTCAGACTCAGGTAGTAGCATACGGAGAGACAAATACAAGCTATTGAGCTTCTTTCGCCCGTCCCGTTCGGAAGCATTATGATTCAACTTCTTGTGAAAATGATTTGATGAAGAAGGATTATCTTTAGGAGAGGGAGTAGTAGAAAGGAAGTAATCTTCCTGCCACTCGAGTTCCGGCAAGAGAGATTCGCAAAAATAGTCCGGCTCGATCGATGTGGAGCTCGAGAAAGTATTCTCATACTGGATTTGGGTGCCATTGATCATTGTGAGGGAACTTTGTGAGAGATAATATGCAAAGAGATAATTAATTTCGAGTAGAAGTCTTGGGGCTGTACAATTTATATTGAAATGCAACTTGGCCAATTGTTTTATTATCTGTGAAGATAATGAAGATAACTATAACAATATTCCTTAAGAATTAAAAATTAATTAGAGTTGCGTAATCAGTGAATTTAAATAATTTAATGCTTCATCAATTAATACTGCTTCATCAGTAATTCAGTAGTGAATTATCTGTACAATAAAAAATTGAATTAGATTACATGATCCATTTTGTGGGGAAAAAAATGTATGCATTAATTGGACTCTTATAACTCTTTTGTTGGAATATATATTGTTTGATTGCCGTTATTATCTCAAATTCACAAGTATTGAGGAAATGTATAAGACTTTGATCATGTCCTCGTTATAATATAGACATATTTAATTTATTCATTTTAAATAAAAATTTGCCAAATCAACTCCTATCATAAAAGCTCCTTAAATTAGAAAATGATCACAAATTTAATTCTTTATTCTTACATTAAAATATATACAAATCACGATTTATCACTACTACATAAAAACCGACTATAAATGGTTGAAATTGCTAATGACACACGCTCTGTGACCTTGTCCGCGCCATCGTGTCTAAAGCTGTAGATATATTGTACACGGTTGCAAAACCGTGTCTATATAAACTTTTCATACACTGTTAATACAAGAGAACCGTGTTAGATCTTAAAAAGACGCTAAAACAAGAGATTTACACACAGTTAACCGTGCATAATAACAAGGGTACGTACCATAGAAACCATGTATGTTTTGAGGTAATCATACATAGTTGATTTATATAAATAGTGTATTTGTACTCTTTGTACAAAGTTTTTTTTTTTTAAGAACTATGTATGATTTCTATTGTTTTATACAATTAATAATTAATGGACTAGAATCCATAATTGCTAGCCATTAAATATACAATATTACACATCCATAATTTAAGAAATATTGAGCATTTACAATATACAGAAAACAATATTCAATATTCAGCATTCAACATACATATACATCCATAATTCAACAAATATTACAAAAATTACATACATATTCAACAAATATTACAACATGTTTTAATTTTTATTACATGTATTATCTTTAGGTGGTCAGTTTGTCATTTCAAGACAACCATGGATCAAGAATTAATGAACATTTCTAAATGTGGAGGGCCAATAGAACATCCATGTGGTGTTTGACCCGACTATTTTACTTGAGCTAAATTGATGTATAATTCCTTTCACATAAAGAGATTAAATCGTGTCGAACACTACATGGACATTCTATTCGCCTTCCACATTTATGAAGCTAATGATAATTATTGATCAATGATTGTTTTGAATGACAAACCGATTATTCTACAGATAAAACATGTTACAAAAAATTAAATTAACGAAGTAAAAAAGAAAGAAAAAATAATCCCAAAACCATTACCCACAAGAAAATAAAAAAAATAAAAAAATAAATTACAATAACCTAACAAAAAGAATCATAAAGAAAATAGATCCTAACAATCGTGTTTTGTGCTCAGTGCCTGTATCCGGTTCTGCTTTCAGCTGGGGGTGATAAAAATTGTCATTAATTTCACACTACTCCACCCTTAAAAGAAGCCATGCCCATATTAATTGTTCCTTGTCATAATTTACACATATTACTAAGAAGAAGTTAATACAGAATACAAACTAATTAGTACCCAATGACTAATAAACCCCAAGTTGGTTAGATTGCTATATTTACTTTAGTGACTCACATCCGGCTTCATTGACTAGCTATTGAATCAGGGGCGGATCTACATGTATGTCAGGGGTGCTAAGCCACCCCAATAATTTAATTTTTTTTAATTATGTACATTAAAATTTAATTTAATTTTTGTTTTTTTAAGCTTTTATATAGTCTAGCCCCCCTCATAAAATGACAAATGTGTGTTTGTAGCAAGGTTCTAAATAGCGTTTATAGCGTCGTAGCGGGAAGGCTAAAAAAAAAGCTATAGCGAATAGCGTCGCTATAGCGGAAGCTATTCCAAATAGCGTTTTTTTTTTTTACATTTCGTATATTCAATATTTGTACTAAATATCAACATTATCTAAAGTCTCATAGAACAATAAATAACACCAAAGTAATTAAGAAATTATAATATTCATATTGAATCAGTACAAAGTTCAAATTGCGGTTCAAAATATCCATAGTAATATCATAAACTATCGATTTTTCCTATTAAAAATATCTTAAGCATCATGATTCATGACATAATTTTTTTTCTATTCAAATTTTATTTTCGATTTGGACTTTTTTTCTATTCAAATTTCAATTTCTATTCCCAATTTCAAATTGATTTATCTGTAGCAAGTAGCAACAAATTCAATTTCGGTTTGAGATTTTTTTTATCTTTATTTAAAACCCATATAAATTGCTTTAAAAAAAAAAACCCATATTGTATAGCGCAAATAGCGCGAATAGCGGACCGCTATAGCGCTGTAGCGGTCGCTATAGCGACCGTAGCGCAAATAGCGCATTTTGATGTCATAGCATAGCGTTTGGGGTCCAAAAACGCTATAGCGGCGCTATAGCGCCGCTATAGCGCGCTATTTAGAACACTGGTTTGTAGTCTAGTGGTAAGAGTTCTATTTAGTGTTTGTAAAATCATGTGTTCAATTCCGTCTAACTACAATTTTGTTATCTTTTTCACATATTATGCATTTTATAAATTAGCCCCCCTATTCAAATAAAAGGGGAGAAGACAGAGAGGAGAGTTATAATTTGATTAGACACGAGAGAGGTGAGAATTAAAGACATTGCAGATCACTACTACAAAAATAGTCATTGTACACTGCACATTGTACACGGATTTGGCAATTTTATTAAAAACCGTGTACCAAATATGATTTTTTACTTGCCCAAAAGATCTGCACGATTTCTACACGGCTAATTAGTTAATAATCAGTGTAGAATTATTAGAGAGAGCTACACGGTTTATTAGAAACCACAAATCCGTGTGTAAAGAGGTCCGTGTGCAAATAATTGAGAGAGCTACACGGATTGTTGTTAAATATCCGTGTAGGAATATATACACGGATTTTTGATAATATATCCGTGTAGAAATGGTAGAAATGTACACGGATTAAGAAGTAAATAGCCATGTGTGGTTAGTTGGAGAGCTACACGGATTAATAAGTAAATATCCGTGTATAAAAGTGTAGGGTTTTAATGTCTTCTCCATCCAGCGCCGTTTTGATCAAGTCTTTTATATATGCACCTCTGTACATCTCTCTGAACTGAGCTTTTTCCTATCAGATTTCTGCGAATTGAGGCCAGCAGCTGAGATCTGAGATCTTTGAAGTTGGTATTTTCTCCTCTCCATCTTTCTAAGGTTAGTAATATGTATTTAAATCATTTTCTTCCTCTAATTTTCTGTTATTTATGCTTATTTAGGTCATTTCATGCATGCTTGATTTCTTAATTTTAGATGTAATTAATTAGTGTATTGTGGTCCAATAACCGACCTATAGATGCTTTTAGGTCCATGCCCGTTCAAAATTAATCCAATAGGGATTAATTTTGGATAGTCCCCGTTTTGGAACTGCTCTTTGAATATTATGTCTCATTTAGGATGTGAACACATATTAGCGGGATTTAATTAGTATTTGAGGAAAGTTCGACAGTATTTTCCCTTATTGCTCCTACGAGTATGTGGTTCGTACGCATACTTGGGGAGTTAAGGGGAAATGCTGCTGAATTTTTCTCAAATACTAATTAAATCTCGCTAATATGTGTTCACATATGAGACATAATATTCAAAGAGTGGGTTAGGATTGTAAACCGGCCCTTTGTAAGCCCAAAATTTTGTTACAATGGAGAATGTTGACCATGCATGATTAATTGATCAAATTATTTTTTTTAATTTAATTTACAGATGGATCGAAGTTGGATGTATGAAATGCGACGTGACAGTGAAGAATATTTAGTTCGCGTTGATGAGTTTATAAAATTTGCTGAGAGTTATAGAGTGAAGAAAAAAGAAGAAGACATTTTGTGTCCTTGTAAATATTGTAAAAATTTATTAAGATTTTTGGACATCGAAGAAATTAGAGCTCATTTGATTTGTCGGGGATTTAAGAAGAGATATACATGTTGGTTCATGCATGGTGAGAAATTTGAGGAAAGTAGTAGTGCCAATAAAGATTGTAGTCGTGAATTTTAATGATGAGAATATTGGAATTTCTGATAATTTTGAACTTGATTGGAACGAGAATTATGAGAGTGTCGAAGATTCTGATAATGTCAAACTCGGAAACGACGATGATGAGATGGAGATGAATTTTGATGAAAATGTAGAACACGAGTTTACTGAAAATTTGGAGGAAATGTTACGTGATGTGGAAGATGAAATTAGTGTTAAAAATTATGATAAATTTCAAAATTTATCTAATGACTCCAAGAAGCCGTTGTATCCAGGGTGTACCAAATTTACAAAATTGTTAGCTGTGTTGAAACTATTAAACTTAAAAGCAGACAATGGTTGGAGCGATAAGAGTTTCACGTCCTTATTACAGCTTTTACGAGAAATGTTCTCAGATAACAACGAGTTACCTGGTACAATATATCAGGCAAAGAAGTTGATATGTCCAATGGGGTTGAAGATCGAAAGAATACATGCATGTCCGAATGACTGTGTATTGTATCGTAACGAGTACGAGGCCATGCATGTCTGTCCTAAATGCGGTGTTTCACTGTATAAACGTCGTAAGGACCAGGTCACTGATGATTGTAACGAGGACACAAATGGCCGGCCTCCGGCTAAGGTGTTGTGGTATTTGCCGATAATACCGAGATTCAAACGGTTGTTTGCGAATCCCAAAGATGCAAAATTATTGCGCTGGCACGAAGAAGAGCGCAAAAATGACGGTAAACTAAGGCACCCGGCTGATTCTCCTCAATGGAGAAACATTGACAGACATTTCAAAGAATTTGGTTCTGAAATGAGGAACCTTAGGATTGTGGTGAGCTCAGATGGAATGAGTCCGTTTGGAAGCATGAGCAGTCGGCACAGTACTTGGCCAGTTCTTTTATGCATCTACAATCTTCCTCCTTGGTTGTGCATGAAACGCAAATATATAATGACGTCATTACTAATCCAAGAACCCAGACAACCCAGAAATGACATAGATGTATATCTCGCACCATTAATCGAGGACCTCCAAAAATTGTGGCGTGATGGCGTCCTGGTCTGGGATGCGTACTGCAAAGAGGTCTTTCAATTGCGGGCCATGGTGTTTTGCACCGTAAATGATTTCCCCGCGTATGGGAATTTGTCGGGTTACACTTGCAAAGGAGCAAAAGCGTGCCCGATATGTGAAGATGACACGCAGGTGCTGAGGTTGAAAAATTGTCAAAAGAATGTATTCATGGGGCATCGTAGGTTTTTTCCTATTAATCACCCATATCGTAAGAAGAAGATGGCATTCAACGGGAAAATTGAGCTTGGAGTGGCTCGTCATCTATTAGACGGGGAGAGTGTCTTCAAACGGGTAAAAACATTGATGTTGCTTTTGGAAAATGTGCCAAAGCACCACCGAAGAATATTTGGAAAAAGAGGTCCATATTTTGGGAGCTACCGTACTGGAAATTTTTAGAAGTGAGGCATTGCCTAGATGTCATGCATGTTGAAAAAAATGTCTGCGACAGTTTAATTGGTTTATTATTGAACATTCCGGAGAAGACTAAAGATGGTATTAAAGTGAGAAAAGACATGGTAGAGACGGGAATACGACACGAGCTCGCACCGCAGGAGAAAGGGAAACGCACATACCTACCCCCCGCACTGTGCACAATGTCAAAGAAAGAGAAAACAAGCTTCTATGAATGCATCAATGGTATAAAAGTCTCATCAGGGTATTCTTCGAATATTAAGAAGCTGGAGTCGATGAAGGACCTGAAGTTGCTTGGTATGAACTCCCACGACTGTCATGTTTTAATGACACATATAATTCCCGTTGCAATTCAGGGAATTTTACCAAAGCACGTTCGTCAAACCATTACGAAGCTTTGTTCTTTCTTCAATGCAATAAATTCCAAAGTGATAGACCCTCTAAAATTGGATTCATTGCAAAAGGAGGTCGTCGTTACTCTTTGCCAACTTGAGATGTATTTTCCGCCATCTTTTTTCGATGTTATGGTTCACCTTGTTGTTCATATTGTGAGAGAAATTAAGATTTGTGGTCCCGTGTTCCTACGGTATATGTATCCATTCGAGAGATACATGGGCATCTTGAAAAAATACGTAAGGAACCGACATCGACCCGAAGGTAGCATTATAGAAGGATATTTCACGGAGGAGGTGATTGATTTTTGCACCAACTACTTGACCGTTGTGGATCCTATTGGCGTTCCAAAATCTCGATACGAGGGAAGGCTCCAAGGAGTCGGGACAATTGGGTTGAGAGCCGTAGTTGCTGATCTAAATGAACTACAAAAGGCACATTTTATTGTACTACAGCACATGACAGATGTTGCTCCCTATATAGATGAGCACATGACAATTTCCTTCAACAACAAAACTACACGAGAAGTCAGAAGTGGCTTACTAACGAGCATAATCGTTCTTTTATAGGATGGCTGAAAGAAATAGTGAAGTCACACCCCGTACCTGAAATTGTTAAACTGCTGGGCGAAGGACCCCAAATTGTTGTTAGAACATTCCAATGATACGAGATTAACGGATATACATTTTACACTAAATCCCAGAGTGATAAAAGCACGATGCAAAACAGTGGGGTGACGTTGGTGGCGACCTCTCAAGAATTTAGTAGATCCGGAGATGGCCGGGCTGTAATAGCATCAAAGTCATATTATGGCGTTATTGAATAAATTTGGGAGCTCATTTACAGTCCTCACCTGAGCATTCCCGTGTTTCGGTGTCAATAGGTCGAAGACCGAGGTGTTAAAGTTGATAACGACGGGTTCACACTCGTTGATTTTAACAGGTTTGGGCATGTTGATGATCCGTTTATACTCGCCAAGGAAGCCGCTCAAGTCTTTTATGCCACTGACCCGAGTGATGATAGGTTGAGCGTCGTCCTATCCGAAAAAAGAAGGATTGTCGGGGTAGAAAATGTCGTCGATGAAGAAGAGTACGACCAGTTCGACCGAAATACCTCCATTTTGTACCGATGTGCAAACTGAGGTAGCAACACTTGAAGGGGTAGACGAACCTGACTACATGCGGTCCGACCACAAGGAAGGATTATGGGCTGAGGGTACTGTTCAAATAGTGGAAAAAAGAGAAAAAGGAAAAAAAAGGTTTATGTATAATATTTATTTTGTTTAAAACCGTGTAGCTTTTAATATTACAACTTTAGCTTATAATATATCAAAGAAAAAAGGAAAAAAAGAGAGAAAAAAAAAAGAGAAAAAGGAAAAAAAAGGTTTATGTATAATATTTATTTTGTTTAAAACCGTGTAGCTTTTAATATTACAACTTTAGCTTATAATATATCAAAGAAAAAAGGAAAAAAAAAGAGAAAAAAAAAAGAGAAAAAGGAAAAAAAAAGGTTTATGTATAATATTTATTTGTTTAAAACCGTGTAGCTTATAATATTCATTTAAATATTTAAGTATTAAAAATTTTAATAAAATTTTTTAATATTTTAATATTTTAGTAATCGGTATAAGTTTTTAAATATTAGAAATATACAATTTTAGTTAATTTATTACCTCTCTAGAAATATAAAAAGCCAATACAATTTTTTTGAACTTTCGTACACGGACTATTAACTAATAATAAGTGTCTAAACAGTATTTGCACACGGATTGTTACGTACAACCGTGTAGAAATTGAAGAGAGCTACACGGACATTTAGTTAAAAGTCCGTGTAGAAATAGATTTGCACACGGACTTTTAACAAATGTCCGTGTAGAAAGACATTTGCACACGGTCGTTCAGTTAAAAGTCCGTGTATAATGAGGAAAACATTATTATTTCAAAAGCCTTCTCTGCCAAATTTTTCATAAGTTCGAAAAACCTCCCAGAACCGGTTGAGTTCCAAAAACCTCCAAAGGCCTCCGAGCACTTCACCGCCTCGCCCGCCTCACCGCCTCGCCCGTCTCTCTCTCTGTGGTTAGCGTCTCTCTCTCTCGTTATTTTGCAATAGGGGTTTTCTGTGACTTGCGGCCTTCGTGCCTTATGTGGTTTTGTCTTGTCTCTGTTGCATGCGGGTTACTAGTACTACCCCCATGTTGCTGTTTGCTTTGGTTTTGCTTGGATGTTTTCCTTGCCTTTTTGGGCTTGTTTCTGTTGCTGTGGTGCTTTACCAGTACTGGGGGAGGGGCTGCTGTGTTTTTGTTGCCTTATACTCTCGGGTTGCTTGTTTGGTGATGTTAGAGGGTGCTGTACCAGTTGGTACAGCCCAGTCACACCACTGGTGAAAAATTTGAATTGACAGGGACCCGTTCGTAAAATTTGTGTTATATTTGTGTTATATATTTGTGTTATATTTGAATTTGTCTTTGCACATAAAACTTTGCATTTAAACCTCATGGATTTAGAGGTAATTTTAAGATTCAAATGAAAAAACAGATTTTACCATTTGAAAAATCATAGAAAATAGAAATAAAATCAGAAAAATGCGAAGTTTAAGTCTAAATTGGTTGTCTTTTGGTCATTTATCTTTCTGTTTAAGTGGATTAGTTTTTTGGATTTTCAATGAGCCCTTAGTTTATGATCTGTATCAAGAGCTCATTTTAGGTTTTGCATTTAGCACGTAGATATGTAACAATATTTAATTTCTTGCAGAACCATGTCGGTTGAGGATGAGTATGTAGATATGATGGCAGAAGAGGAGCAGCAAGCTACTGCCTCATCAGAAAGAAGGAAAAGAGGGCCGACAATGTGCACGGGCATGTCCGAGCAAAAGCAGTTGGAAATCTGGTTCACGGAAGACGGGCGTGCGCAGGGTGAAAAACGGATCAAATACTCAAATTGGTGTACGAGTTTGGTGAGGCAAAAAGCGAGTATCCTTGTAGAGAGATGGGATCATTTTACGGACGAGGAGAAGGACGAGTGGTGGAACATGGTGAAGGTAAAATGCCTAACAACTCGTTGCTTTATTTTCACTGATGTATCTATACTTGAATACACTAAATTTTGGTGTCAATCAGGCACAGTGGAACATCCCGAACGACGTTCCAAAGGATAAGACTCTGAGGATAATGAATGAGGGCTGGAAGCAATTCAAGAGCACGTTGAAGACGGTATTCATGGACAAAGGGAGAAATCCGGTAGGCTACTACAAATGGCTAAAACTAGAGGACTGGGAGGCGTTTCAAGCTTTGAAGTCGACCGAAGAGTTCCGGGTATCTAACTCGTGCCAAACTTATGCTTATTATTTATCGATATGTACTTATCTTTCTAAAATTAACTGATCGTTGCATTATTTCTGTGAAGGCAAAAAGTGATGAAGGCAGGAGGCTCGTTGCCTTGAACAAGTATCCACACCATCTAGGGTCAGCTGGTTACGAGGGTAAGAAGGCAGAATGGAGGAAAATACTGGACCAAAACAAGAATTCTGACTCACCCGTGGTTAGGATCCAAAATCCTAGGGGCCAAGATTGGTTCATGGGTAGATCCGAGGTAACCGCTGACGGGAGGATAGTACTCCCAAAGGATTTGCAACTCGTGGCTCAAAGAATGGTAAGAGTCCTTTGTTATTACTTTGTGACACTCATGTACAAAATTATAACTCCGAAGGTACATCACTTGATCTTTTGCTATAACTAATTCTTCTACTTGAACAGTTGGAGGTGGAGGAGGAGGTCAACTCGGGTGCCCGGAGTGTCGAAAGACAAAATGATTCACTGGCCGCAGCGCTCGAGAATCCAGAACACCCGGGTCGAGTAAGGGGTGTAGGGGCCTATAGGGGCTGGAAGGAGGTGTTCCGAGTGGAGGGACAAAAACCTCGAAGAAAATCTCGTGCCAAGGTAAACAAAGACGAGATAGTTGCGCAGATACGCGCGGAGGTGAGCAAAGAGTACGACGCAAGGTTTGCTGAGATGGAATCAAGGTTGTTGAGCCAAATTAGATCAGCAACTACGCAGCCATCCGAGCAAGCACCTCCCATTTCGCCGGGAATTCGGCGAAGTAGTCAAGCATCCGGCACGTGGGCCTTAGACGATTTGGATAATCTCAAGGTAATCAATACTTGTTCATAATATAAAGGTAATTAAAATCTATTTGTAACCTTGTTAGACAATATTGCACCATTAAAATAAACAACTTTCTGATAATTGCAGGACCCCAGAGCATGCGACCTCGTCCTGTGGCCTGATAGTGTTCCTCTGACCGTTGCTAAGGGTGTTGTACATCCAGGAGCCAAAAGTGTACACTTTGGTCAGCTAAGGCCCGACCATGCATGCGTGCAGGTTGAGTTAGTCGTGGATGGATGGCAGCGCGTACCCCTTCCTGTCCCTACCGACGACATGCGTGTGCTTGATGAGGCACGGATGTCATTTGTCCAATGGCCCAAGAGTCAGATTATTTTGGATCAGGTAATCCATAAAAAAATCCATTTATTTTGTTACATTCAAATCATTCTTTTTGAAATACTTGAATAATCCATTTATAATTTGAAACAGACACGAGGAGATGATGTCACCGGTACGGCGATGTCACCGGTACGCCAGGAGGTGGCTTGCGACGTCAGGGCTGACGCGCCACAATCACCGCCCCGTCCTATGGTCACCGAAGAAGAATACAGCCGTTTGCCCAATGATTTGCGCATTCTCCACGACCACTTGATGACGGCGCCCGAAGGCATGGAGGATATCATCATCCCTGTCCCACCTGGGATGTTTCTACACGAAGGCAGGGATCTCCTGCTGTCGTTCCAAGACTTCAAGGACCTCTTCCACCACTCGTCATCCGACAAATGGCTCGATGTGTCATTCATCACCATTTTCCTCATGTTAGTGATCAAAAATTATTTTCATTATTGTATAGAACTCAAATATATATTCTAATTACAATATTATGAGTTTTCAGGAAGCTAGTCCGAAACTGTGATGAAATGGTTGAAAAGAAAAACTTGTGCATATTTCTGGACCCCGAGAAAGTGAGTTATACGGCAGTGACATGTTATTCGGATATGGCTATCGAGTACATGTGTTCTGCGATGCATCGTGCTAAGGCGGAGGAGAAGAAATTCATTCTCATGCCATACCACCAGAGGTTAGTTCTAATCTTAACTTATGTGTTGTTTATATTTTAATTAAAGAATTGTATAAAGGAAATAAAAGTTAAACATAAAAAAAATGAAATCACACCATCAACCATAGCAAACACTTGTGTCACTATTATATGCTAAAGTACTATAATTCTTCTCCTCGATCCCACAGCAAACATTGGTGTTCGATTATCATTGTGTCGTACCTAAATGTGGGCATAATTGTTGATTCTTGTAAGCCCAAAGGAAGGATCGCGCTTGACAAGTGCAAAGCTATCTTCACTTTTGTGAATAAGTAAGCAATAATAATTCACTAGGTTTGAATTTCTTTCAATCATATCAAATTATAAAATTGCTAATTACATTCACTCAATTTTGTAAGGGCTTTTGCGAAATATATTAAAGAGGGAGGATCAGATAGCACGGGCACGCGCAAGAAATCTAAGTTGAATTGGAAGTGGATGTTGGTGAGCACACTTTATGAGTTAGTAATTTCATATCTTGTTCAAAAAAATATTGTCATTCTAACAAAGGCCGCTAAATGTAAATTTCAGAGCCCGCAACAGTTGGAGAGTTGGGAATGCGCTTATTACACGATGATATTCATGTTTGACTTTGTCGAAAGAATACAATTCCTATTCCCAAAAGCGGTATGTACTTCATATTAATTGTTCCTATATAATAAGCAATTGATATCTACCTTTTCTGAAATACTAACTATTATCAAATTATAATTGTAGAATGTGACAAAGCAACCGCATTACACCGAGGATCAGATCGACGATGTGCGGTGCATGTGGGCAAGGTGGTTTACCATGGAATTTTGTAATCCTCGATATGGATTTGCATACACTAGTACAAAAAACCCCTTCACTGACCCTCAATCACCGACTGTTTTAATATGTAACAGTAGGTGTAGAGACTGCTGGTAAAATCATAAATAAGAACAATCTCAACACCGACTGTTTTCTTACAAAAAACCGTCAGTAAACCAACACCGACTGTTTTTTAAAAAAAACAGTCGGTGTTGCTCATACCCTACACCGACTGTTTTTCACAAACAACAGTCGGTGTTAAGCAGTCACCAACACCGACTGTTTTTATAAAAAACAGTCGGTGTTGCTCATACCTACACCGACTGTTTTTTACAAAAAACAGTCGGTGTTGGTGATACCTACACCGACTGTTTTTTAGAAAAACAGTCGGTGTTGAGCTAACAAAATTTAGTTCCCAGTTTTTATAACTTCCGATCAGCCGCGAAATATTTCATTTCCCTCTTCTTTCTTCTTTGCCGAAAACCCTCCCAAAATTTTGAGTTGAGTCGATCAGCCTCGCGATCTCCCAACGCACTCCTCTTCCTTGCTGCCTCCGGCTCCGCCAAGCACCCGAGCACCCGAGTCGCCTTGCTGCCTCGCCCCGCACCAGCACCCGAGCTCCGCTGGAGCGCGGAGGAGGAGTGCGTTGTGCGCCCGAGCACCCAAGCACCCAAGCACTCGATCTCTGCTTCGGTGCTTGTTCGTTGCCTTCGGTTTGTGCAATTTAATCTCCTCGGGTAACCCTAAACTCATTTATTTGGTTTTCTGTTGCCTTGTGGCTTGCGGCTGATACGCTGATCTGTGGCCTTCGTGCCATTTCCCTTGAACTGTGGCCTTCGATTCGGTTTTTCTACTGCTGGCTGTGAGCCCTTACTGACCTGCGGCCTTCGTGCCATTTTGCTGACCTGTAACCTTCGGGTTTGCTTTACTGTTGTTGGCTGTTGATTTGACCTGCGGCTTTGAGCCTTTTTCTGTGACTGTGGCCTTCGTGCCTTGTGTGGATTTGGTTGTTTCGATTTCAGGCATGACATTGCTGGTACCATTGTCAGTACCAGCCTTTTTGGTTGCATTTTTCTTCCTCTGTTGGTTCGGGTTGATTTTTTGGGGCTGTCTGATTATGCTGGTACCAGCTTTGAGGTGTTGCTTGAGCTGGTTGTGAGACATGTTTTGCGATTCTGTTGATGCTGGTACTTGGTACTAGCCCAGTGATACCCTGGTACCGAATTTGAAATGACAGGGACCTTGTTGTGATATTTTGAAAGTTGAGGTGCGATTGTGTAAATTTTAGGCCTTGCGTAATTTATTTTAATATAGGGGCTTAAGTGAGAAAATATGACACACTTGAAGGCTCTTTTTCCATTCAATTTCACAAGGGAGTCAAAGAGCTAGAAGAAGAAGATATCAACTGTGACGAGTGAGGCTTTTTTTCCATTCTTTTCTCTTATTATTCTGAATCTTACTTAAAGATTCAAAATTTTGTTGGCATTTATTTTTGTGTTTTCTTAAAAAAATTGCTATATCATACTCATTGGTATTTTTGTGTTTTCTTAAAGGCAACAAAGTTATTTTCAAGATTGCCAAATATCATTTGCACAGAATTTAAGGACCCTTTTCTTTGAACTCATTCCTGTACAACATTATACAGGTCTGATCGTTACTATCAATGGAATTGGAGAGAGAGCTGGAAATGCTTCACTGGAGGAGGTATTAAAATTATTTTATTTTATTTTATAGATCCTTTTTATTCATCTTTGGTACGTGTAATTAATTAATTACAAGTGTTTAGCACAAGCTCTAAAGCTTTGCTTATTTTGATCTGTATTGAATATTGTTCTTAATTATATTATTGATCTTGACTTAGGTTGTGCTTGCTATAAAGTGCCGTCAGAATGCAATGGAAGGAGTATATACTGGCATCAACACCAGGCATATCATTACGATTAGCAAGATGCACTAGTACAAAATATTAAATACTGGCATCATCTAATTTTTTGCTTACATTAGGTTGCGGTTAAAAAAATGAAGAAAAAATATTATTCTTGGGAGGAGTGCATGAACCTTCGTGAAGTTAAGGTGCCTTTTACATTGGGAATTATCTAGTTCTTTATGAGATATTTTACTAATTTTTTGCTAATGTTTTTATTTTGCTTGTTGTCTGTGAAGTCTTTACGCAGGATGAATCATCCTAACATTGTCAAGCTGAAGGAGGTCATAAGAGAACACGACATATTGTACTTTGTGATGGAATACATGGTAAGGATTAAGTATTGAATTTCCAGTGTCTTTGACTTCTTTTAATGTCTTTCAGTTTCTCACTCTTTCTTTGGCTGCACAAAATTACTTACTGGTTAGCCTATTTAAAGTTCCAGCTTGTTACCCCAAACTAACATTAGAAGATGATTTTTTTTACTAGAATTCTTTTTTCTAATTATATACATTTCAAGAATTTAATTATACTTGAAATGTAATATTTCAGGACTATAACTTGTACCAACTAATGAAAGACAGAGGGAAAGGAACTGGTGCTATCAGATTTTTCAGGGTCTTGCTTATATGCACCAACGAGGGTTTTTTCATCGTGACCTCAAGCCTGGTATAATTCCAGTTCTTCCCTTATGTCTCACATCTTTTATACTTGACCTTTACAGGCATACATAGAAAAAGAAGATAGTAAGAAACTGAAACAGAAGCAGCGCGAGCGCATGCAACCCAAGATGGGAAAGATGGATATCGATTATCAGGTACTCTTTTACTCGGGATATATTATATTGAGTTTAACCAGTTGCATGTACTTAATAATTGCTTCTGCCGTCTTGTCAGGTTTTGCATGATGCATTTTTCAAGTACCAAACAAAGCCAAAGCTAACTTCACATGGTGATCTCTACAAAATCAGGCAAGGAATTTGAGGTAATTTTTTTAGTTTTTAAAGTTTGCAGAACAAATTATCATACTTGGTTTTAATCTGGTACTGCATGTTTATACAGGAATCTTGTAATCACTTATTTAGTTATGAAATATCATCTGGTAAAAATATCATGTTGTTCACCAAATTTTCTTCTTGTTGTGTATTTTGGGTTATATGTTCTGATTTAAACAATTATTGTAACTTTATTCTTTTCTCATTGACAGGTCAAGCTTAGGGAAATAAAACCAGGCATGCTGTCTAAAGAACTGAAGGAAGCTCTTGGTATGCCTGATGGTGCTCCCCCTCCTTGGCTTATTAACATGCAGGTTAATCTTGATGTGAAATTAATTCTAATTGTTGGCTTATACAACCTTGTATTGCTTTCTGTTGTTCTGATTGTTAAATTGTTTATATAAAATGTATGATTAGCAAATATTTCTCTTGCTTAAAGCATTTATGTTGCATTAGTGATGAATCTATTTGGTCATAGTAATTTTGCTATATAAATTGTTTATATTTCTCTTGTTGTATAAAAGTTCTATTTGTGAATTTGAGTGGAAGAATATGAGAGCATTAAATGAGTCATTTGACTGGGCTATCCTTTGATTACTTTGCAAAATACAAGTCACCGAATTTTGGCTTGCCAGTTGTCACGTCTACAGGTGCAAATTAAAAAAAAAAAAAAAAAAATTCGGTGCTGGGCACCTATACCGACGGTTTTTTCAAAAAAACAGTCGGTGTTGGACGCCTACACCGACTGTTTTTTCAAAAAAACAGTCGGTGTTGGGCGCCTACACCGACTGTTTTTTCCAAAAAACAGTCGGTGTTGGGCGCCTACACCGACTGTTATTCACCCGTCAGTAAAGATTTATCTATACCGTCGCCGCCATCACCGACGCCTCAATAACAGTCGGTAAAAGGGTTTTTTAACAGTCGGTGAAGGGGTTTTTTGTACTAGTGTAGAGTTGTATAAAATATTGTATAATTTAGTATATGAATTTCTTGCTAATTAATCTGTTTCGAATGAATTTATTATTGCTATATGAATTTTGTATAATTCTATCGCAAAAAACTGGCTAGCCAAGCTGGAGGCTAGCCCAAAAACAAAATATACAAAAAAAAAAAAATTAGCTATTTAACACGGATATTTAACAAATGTCCGTGTATGATAGCTAAGAGAGCTACACGGACATTTAATACAAATCCGTGTAGAAAGAGTAATCATACACGGATTATTTATAAATTGTCCGTGTATGATAGCAGTGCTGGAGGCGAAATACAAAAAAGATTAGCTATTTATACACGGATATTTACCAAACGTCCGTGTATGATAGCTAAAAGAGCTACACGGTCTTTTAATAAAAAACCGTGTAGAAAGAGTAATCGTACACGGTTACTTAGGGGATATCCGTGTAGCTCGGTAACTTGGAGAGCGACACCCCAGGTCTTTGTACACGGCGGTTTACAAAGTAATCCGTGTAGAAATTATTATAATCACACACGGTTAAATATTCGTGTGTAGTTTCTGACCTATTCATACACCCTGGATTTAAACACGGCAGGAAATCCGTGTAGCCCTTCCATTAATGTCCGTGTGCAAACTCTTTTTCTGTAGTAGTGGATATCGAAGAGGTACGAAAAAACCGAAAACCTAAAGACTATTCATACACGGTTCTAGACAAAAACAAATGTGTATAATATACACCAATCAAACACGATTCTAACAAAAACCGTGTATATTTCACAAGGGCAGTCAAAGAGGTGTTTACAGGGTAGTCAAATAGGCACGAAAAAACAAAAACTCTAACAGGTTTTATACATGGTTCATACAGAAAAACCATGTATAAATGCTAATTATACACAATTCACAGAGTAAAACCGTGTTTGATTTATGTATTTATATTTTTTATTAAATTTAATTACTTTCGAAGTAGAATATTAACTATCTTCACAGTATATTTAAAACCATCATGTAACAACCATTTGCAATTGTCATTTTTATTTTCAATACGCACAAAAATCAAGGAAAATTATGTGAGTTTGTTTAATTATGTTGTATATAATTGATTGTTTTTTAATAGATTCTCATGTATGTTATGAACTTAATTTTATATATATATGTTGCTTGTTTATGTTGCTGACATGTTATATGTTATTTAATCTGATAAAATTTATTACTTTAATAATGTTAATAAACTCAATACACAAATTTATACAAATTGACACTTATATACAAATTTTAAACAAGTTAGTTGAGAGGACGCGAATGCATCATCATAGTTTTTTTTAGAGAAAATCGTGTTTGGAGATTGACAGAATCATACATGGTTTCTTTTGTTTTAACCATGTATGAAGTGGTAAAATCATACAGAATTTCTTAATAAAGTACCGTGTACAAATTTAGGTGCCTTTCGTACACTAGTCCTGTTCTTGTGGACAGTGTGTGTATGGTTGCGCACATTTTTGTACGAGCAGCGCACACCTCCCCCTTTTACACACTCTTTTGTTGGAAATTTGTCGTACCCGTGTGTATGATATTCCGTGTATAATTAACGTTTTTGTAGTAGCGTATGATTTTCAGTATTTAAAAATTTATCTTTTCACGTTTAAACACATTTTTAAAGAATTACATCCAATTCTTTATATGATGTTAACCAATCAAATTCATTGCATATTGTTTTAATAACCATTGATAAACTTTTGATACAAAAAAAAATTTTGAAATTTTTTTTTAATACATTAATTAGCAATGAAACTTCAGTTATAATACAATTTTTGTTAGCTCTATTATGATCAGTATTTTAAAATGAGACCGTAAATGCTTATGCAGTGAGATTCACATGCACATGAAGCATGCAACTCATATTCAATAACAATCTATAAATTTAAAAAAAAAATCGTCTTGTTAGACATATATATACAACTGATGATGATATGAGTTTTTTAATAAATTTTAAATTATACTAGTATGTTATTGTATTTTGTTGTTTTTAACTAAAATTATTTTAAAAAATATATATTTTATTTATAAGTTTTAAATTTATTTTCAAAAATATATATATACATGATTAGGAGTAGAACTAGGGTGTTCTTAAGCTGACCAAGCCTCTCTGCGAGCTTAACTCAAAAATCTATCGAATTGACTTCAAACGACACATTTAAACCGTTGAATTAAACCATCTAGTTAACGAGTGATGTGTTTACATTTCCAATTTATAAATTTTCGAACTAATTTAGCATAAAGTCAAGTGGTAAAAAATATTCAAAAATGAATACATCAAAATTAATTTATAAACCTAAACAAATTAATTTGAAAATCTAAACAAATTTGTATTTAAATGCATCACTCGTGAAGTAGATCGGTTGCAATAGTTTTAATTTGTGGTTTGAAGCTAATTCAACCAATGTTTTAAATAGCGTTTATAGCGTCATAGCGGGAAGGCTAAAAAAAAAGCTATAACGAATAGCGTAGCTATAGCAGAAGCTATCCCAAATAGCGTTTTTTTTTTTACAAAAATTATATTATATATTTGTACTATATATTAACATTATCTAAAGTTTCATAGAACAATAAATAACACCAAATTAATTAAGAAATTATAATATTCATATTGAACTAGTACAAAAGTCCACGGTTCAAAATATCCATAATAATATCATAAACTATCAATATTTTTCTATACAAAATATCTTAAGCATCATGATTCATTCTATTTTTTTTTCTATACAAAATAAATTTTATGGATCTTTATTTAAGCCCATATAAATTGTCTAAAAAAGCCCAATATGCATAGCGCGCAAATAGCGCGCTACACGCTATGCGCTATAGCGGACCGCTATTACCGCTATAGCGGCCGTAGCGCAATTAGCGTATTTTCATGCCATAGCTTAGCGTTTAGGGTCCAAAAACGCTATAGCGGCGCATTTAGAACACTGAATTCAACAGAATTTGAATCTAAGCTCACTACGAGACTTAGTAAGTTTAAAAACACCCTAGTTATGCTCTATATACCATACATACATACACACATACTGACATACATACATACATGTGTGTGTGTGTCTGTGTCTATACACATGTATACACACACACACACACACACACATAGATATATATATATATATATATATATATATATATATATATATATATATATATATATATATATATATATATATATTATCTGCATATTATAACACATATGTTCATATACCGTTACGATTTTCTGGGATTTTTTTTTTTTTTTTGAGAAAAGCCCGTAGACATAGTACTTGATTAAATAGAAAAGCATACATTGTTATACATTGCATATATCCTAGAATAAATTGCTAAACATATAAATTTCAACCGCCTCATGGATAAGTAATAATTACATAAGGACGATGGGGATTTTGTTCAATTGGCTTAGGACAAAGATTTATTCATGCCGAATCTAAACTGTTTGTACATGCGAATTTGCATCGATCGTTTAGATTTACTAGACCATTTAAATTTATTAAGTTCTAAATTTGTTTGCACGAATTTTGAAACAAATCGGATGGTTTAGGCTTGATTCATGATAAAAATTGTTAAAGTCCTTTGGACAAAACTCATCAATTAATACCATTAAATAAAAAGAGGTATTGTTAAAGTCAAGTTTAGACATAGCAATGGCGAATGTATATCTAAAAAAAGGGTTTAATATCATATATTAGAGAAGGTATAGCAAAGAGACCAAATATATTTTTTATAATAATATTATTCCTCTCTCTCTAACAGCTCTAATGAGGTGTTCACATAAGACTTCCCCCTCCATTCCTTTCCCTTGCACTATCTGTACAAAAATAATAAAAATAAACATGAAAATTAAGATATATAACTTATGAGAATTCAATATATATTCTACAAATGAAGATGTAATCAAGATCGAGAGGTTCACCAAAAGATGTTTAAAGAACTACTAGCTTGTTTCTGAAGATGTAATCAAGATTCTACATTTTTAGACATCTCAAGGCAAAGAAAAAAAAAAGAACAAAGAAAATTGGGGCAGCATATATACTTTTTAACTTTCCAGCTTAATTATATTTGATTCTTCTGGGTACTAACCAAAAGCAAATTTCTATTCATGCTAAAATATCAGCAGAACCACTCTAACTAACTGAAACAGATTATGAATGTCAAATAACTCAATTATATTAGAAAACCTTTCGTCATGAAACAAATGACACTAGCTAGCTAATGGTTTGTCAGCTGAGTAAGAAAAAAGCAATTCAGAGATCAAATAACTACTGACAATGAATAGGATCATGTGTATACCTCAAAATGGAGGTTGTAAAATGTTCTCTCTCCAAGAGGAGCCGATGTCGTTGAAGCGTTGATTAGCTTAAGGCCTTCTCCTTCCAAAATCTCTAAATATTTGATGAGAGAAGTTTTGTTAGCACTTTTGCTTAGTATGCAAATATTCACCATGACCTCTTTGTCAGTGAGACAGGTAGCATTAACAACAAGAGAATCGATACTATGATCCTTCAGTGTTGAGTTGTGTTTTTTCCATTGAGAACCTTTTATAAGCAGCTGTTGTTTCTTTTTTGTCATTTTCTCAACCTGTTTCTGAAGCTCCGGTATGTACTTGAGCACTCGTGACACCGTTACCGCAATACTCATCTTCTTCTGATTTGTTTAAAAAGGAAAAAAGATTAGTAACTTTCAGAATATAAGTACATTTAGGTGATAATTGAGAAATTGTATATTGTTGGCACTATAAGAATTAATGAAATTCTGGTCTCTTACTGTTTTGCTCTATTAATTTTCCAACTGAACTCAAATTAAACTATTCGAGAAATTGTTAATTGTTCGTGTAATTGAGAAATTATAAATTGTTGGCACTATAAGTATATATAACTGTCTTGTTCGTATAATATATAATATCGATTAGTAGCTGTGTGTCTATAAAAATAAGAAAGAAAATATTTCTAATACTTACACTTCTCTCAGCCTCAGGTAGTAGCATACGGAGAGACAAATACAAGCTATTGAGCTTCTTTCGCTGGTCCCGTTCGTAAGCATTATGATTCGACTTCCTGTGGAAATGATTTGATGAAGAAGGATCTTCTTTAGGAGAGGGTGTGGAAATGAGGTATTCGTCTTGCCACTCGAGTTCCGGCAAGAGAGATTCACAAAAATAGTTCGGGTCAATCGATATGAAGCTCGAGAAAGTATTCTCACACGGGATTTGGGTGTCATTGATCATTTTGAGAGAACTTTGTGAAAGATAATATGCAAAGTGATAATTAATTTTGAGGAGAAGCGTCTTGGGGCTGTACAATTTATATTGATATGCAACTTGGCCAATTGTATTATATATTATCTGTGAGGATAACTATTATATTCATTTAGAAATTAAAAATAATTAGAGTTGCGGTATCAGTGAATCTAAGTAATTTAATATTGTGCGAGGAAATGCTGCATCAATAGTGATTTGGTCTTTAGTTTCAAGTCAAGTAGTAAAAAAATAAAAATTTTGTGTGCATATTGATGCATTGTCGGTATGTTAAAAAAGGCCGTTTTACAAAAATCATAGAAATAGTAAAAAAAAAAATTAAAAATAGTAAAATTTAATTAGTATTCTACAAGTTTAATATAACCAATTTACTTAACTACTTAACTCAACATTTCGAATATAATTTTTTTAAGTTTGACCAGTAAGAATTTCGGCGAAGTACTTACGTACGGATCAAATTTTAATGTTTCATGTTTGAAATGTCAATCTAATTAAGTAACTTAATAAATTGGTTATATAATTAACTTGTAGAATAATATTTTTTATTATTTTTGAATTAGTTTAACTATTTTTATGATTTTTGAAAGATGGTCTCTTTTGGCCTAAAAATAAAATATATACTTATCACCATTTATCATTCTGTATTTAAAAATTTATCCTCACACATTTGAACACATTTAAAAAAAAAGTATATCTAATTCTTTTTACGATGTTAACCGGTGAAATTTTCATTACAAGGTTGTTCCTAATTAAGATGATGCAGTGCAGAAAGGGAGTAGATTAGCCCACAGATAAACAACCGACATTTTTATTAATATCCAAAGTATAATACAAATTATTAATTATGCCCAGAATTCGATCCAATATCGAAAAATACCCAAGCCGGCCAGAAAATGGCCGGCTTAGGTACCCCAGTAAACCGGCCAGAAAATGGCCGGCTTACTCCATTTTTTTTTTTTTTTTTTTTAGAGAGAGAGACACTATGAAGATCAAAATATTGAAATCTAACACTGAAAATTTGATTTTTTTTGTTTAAATTGTTTGTTATATTACTTCTTTTGATATATAATTAGCATACTTATACTAAAATACGCTAGATTAATTGAAATTATGTTGAATAACACTATATTATGTTAAATTACGCTAAATTACATTACATTACGCAAAAATACAGTAAATTACGCCAAATTACAAATGAATAGGGACGATATCTTCGCTGAAAAGGCGAAAAACGACGATTAAACTTCAAACGGTCATAAAACGGCGCTCGAGTGTCCGATTTCAGCAAATGACCACTTTTCGGAAAGCTTGCGAAAATGCGCATGCGTTCGTGCCTACGATGCTGGATTTCGAAATTCAGAATCTCCAAAAAACAAAGGGAAGACCCTCAAAACTTGAGTTGAAGTTTCCGATAAAGATTTTTATTTTTATTATTCAATCCAAGTAGCTCAGTAAATTAGTTACATAATGAAATTGTAGAATACCAATTTTTACTATTTTTGGAATTTTTTTACTATTTTTTATGATTCATGAAAAATGAGCAAAATCAGTCTACTATAGCGTAATTTTGTATAGTTTAGCGTAATTTACCGTATTTCAGCATAATTAGCGAAGTTATTGTAATTTAACGTAATTTAGTATAATTGAACAAAATTTATTGTAATATAGTGTAATTCAACATAATTTCAAGTAATCTAGCGTATTTTAGTATAAATATGCTAATTATACATCAAAAGAAATAATATAACAAATAATTTAAATAAAAATTTTAAATTTTCAGAGTTAGGTTTCAATATTTTGATCTTCATAGTCTCTCTCTAAAAAACAAAAAAAAAAATGGAGTAAGCCGGCCAGAAAATGGCCGGCTTGGGTATTTTTCGATATTGAATCGAATTCTGAGTATAATTCATAATTTGTATTAAACTTTGGATATTAATAAAAATGTCAGGATAAACAATCAGGGTAGAATCTTTTTTTAATTTTTTGAGTAAAAATAGGAGTCTAGCACTATAGCTCCTATAATCAGGGTAGAATCTATAGGTGTTTCGCTAGGTATCTCCTTTCGTCTTATTTTCTGATATGTAATCTTGGATGTACTGAACTTTCATGTTTAATATTAAAAGCCTACGCGCAGTTATGCAAAAATATATAGACAGATATAGATATTTTTGGGTATATAGTTGTTACATAAAAAAAAATGAAGCATTGACAATGACAAGATATGTCCTCCCGCCCTCTCAATTTTAAAACGTTAACAAGTTCCTGATTGGGCAGTCCATTGATATTATACAATAACTTACTGACACAGTGAGACGTGGCTGTATCAATTTCTCCTCTATATGGCAGAATCCATATCCTCGACGGTACCGTAAATGATTCTCTTTTACAATTAGCTATTTACGGTTTGAGATTAACTCTCAGCCGGTTTGGGATTCGGGCTGACTGAGGGGGCAGTATTATTGGGTTCGTGCCAATTTAAAAAGAACGGTCCAGATCAAGTTACTGTAAAAGATTCCCTTTTACGGTACCGTCGGTGATATGAATTCCTATTCGGCAAGGCTACATGCGCGTGGTATTCACGGGCTGGCACGAGGTTCGCTCGTGTGTCAGAACTCTTTGCTCAGGATCAAATCCTCAATGCCGCATTCACACCTGCCGAGAAAAACAATTCAGAACCACTTCGAGAAAGTTAAAGTCAATTAAAGTCCATACAATATCTCCATTTCACGAAACGTTTAATAATTAATTTGAATTACGTTATTGAATTTAGCAATTAAAGATTCATAATTTCTAAATCACTTCATTCTAGAAATTTAATTAGAGTTGCTTTTAAGACAAACTTGTTAATTTAAAAATTGTAGTACATCCGAATAATTATATTAGTGTTTTGAAGAGTTGTTTTTAAAGCAAACTTGCTAATTTAAATACTGTGGTACATCTCTGCAATTATATTAGCAATTAACACATCATATTAGCAATTTAAAAGAACACCGTTGTAGATGCTCTGGCCTATAAATCCAACTTGGCCTCAATATACTTTATTTCTTTTAGGCCCTTCAAATTTGCTCTTTGCTCTCATTTCTCAGTAATTAAATAAGGGGACAGTTTTTGTGAATTCGGATCCCCTAAAGAAACCTAATCTTTGAGTTTGGATCTGGACCGTTCCAATCTGTGTGTTTGGCACGAATATTAAAGATCCTCTGTGCATTCCACCTTGAGCTGGATTTGCCCGGATTCTAAGCGGACGGTGCTGATACAAACTAAAAAATTGGGTTACTTTAGGAGATCCGAACTCAGTTTTTGTTCGGATTTGTCACCCGTGTATTATTGAAGGGGTTCAATGAGTAATGGACAGTTTGAATTAATTTCAGCTTGACAAAAGTCAAGCCGGTGTATATGGAAGATATAGGGTTTCTATTTTGAGATTCGTGCCAGGTTAAAAGAATGTTCCGAATTTACTTATTGTACCTCAGGAGGAATACAAATTATGTTTTATTCAAGGGGTTTTGGAGAAAATCTTATCTAAAGTCGGGTTTAATTTTTTTTATCTGCGTAAAAATTCACACAAACAGTTTAGATTCACATGACCATTTAAATTTATTAATTTCTAAATATGTTTGCACGAATCTCAATGCATATCGAACAATTTAGCCCGACTTCGGATAAAATTTTCAACATAGTTTGAACAAAAACCCCACCCATGAATATGAATATGAAAATAATAAGACATGCAACTAAAAAAACAACTTTTTTGTTGAAGGTTTAAAAAAACAACTTTTAGTAAAATAAATATTTTTCTAAATTTGACCAGACTTGCAATTTGTATGTGAATAACTTGATTGCAAAAAAAGTAGCTTGTCAAATGCCCTGACATTGATACGGCGATGGGAAGATAGAAATTTATTCATAGAAATTATTAAAAATAGGAAGCCAGTATCCGCAGTTGAGTACCCGCACTGTACCCGCACCTAAACTGCCATAACTGTTTGTGGGGACCGTAACCGTTCTAAAACTGTAATTTTGTTTTACAAGTATTAACAGTAATATTGTGAAGTATTTATATCTATACAAGACAAGTATTTATATCTATACAATGAACTACATATATGATATATGAATTTTCCTTAAATAACCGTACCCGCACCTTTTTTTGAAAAATCCTCGCGTCGTACCCGTATTAGGGGACCACACAACTGTTCCAAAACTGTAATTTTGTTTTACAAGTATTAACAGTAACATTGTGAAGTATTTATATCTATACAAGATAAGTATTTATATCTATACAATGAACTACATATATGATATATGAATTTTCCTTAAATAACCGTACCCCCACCTTTTTTTGAAAAATTCTCGCGTCGTACCCGCATTAGGGGACCACTCAAACGGCATGTGGGGACCACTAAAATTGTCAACAAAAAATATTGACTTAGCTTATGTGCGAGTAATATTTATATCTCTATTCTTGCGGTATTTATACTTACGAAACAAAATATTTATAACTATAAGGGTGTGGTATTTATACTTACAAACTAAAATATTTATATCTATATTACGTTGGATGAATAAGAATCTTAAAAAAGTATTTGAGTTAAAATGTTAGAGACTTTTAATTACCAAGAGGCATCATGTTATGGATCACATGGGCACTCTCTTTTTTATATGTTCGATCTAATACAACTAGTTTGTATGAAATTTTGATCCAAACTAGATCATAACTAAGAGTTTTGGCAACATGAGCCCAACTTTACGAAACTTGGGCCAAACCTTGATCGCATGGTTACTAAGTGGTAAAAACATAACTTTTATACAAACATTGTATTGGATCTTAAGGAGTATATGTTATATGGATCACATGGGATTGCATGTGTACAAAAGACAATATGTATATATGTTGCACTAATTGTAATCTATTAGTATTCTCTATGGTTTTATATGAATTCATATATAATAATCGGTCCAACGGAAGTTTATTATATATTTTTCAAATAAATAATTTAAACCATATAACGTTATTTTTAATAATTGATTGTTATTAATTTTTTTTAACTTTAAATTGTAACTGTCACTTTATTAAAATGAATTTTATATCCGAACGAATCAAGTATTTATATTTGAACAGATCAAGTATTTATATCTGAACACACCAAGTATTTATATCTGAACACATCAAGTATTTATTTCTGAACACATCAAGTGTTTATATCTAAACTACCAAGTATTTATATCTGAACACATCAAGTATTTATTTCTGAACACATCAAATATTTATATCTAAACTACAAGTATTTATATCTGAACTATCAAGTATTTATATCTGAACACATAATAGACAATTACATTATCTTCACAAATCAAATTGTCACAAACATCTCAAAATCCAGCAACACTGAAACACGATTGTGTATATGAAATAGAAACGAAACGATATATCATTATTAATTCACCAGAACAAAAACAAAATCGAAAAGAAACAATATTAATCTAGCTGATCACATTTCAAAATCACCGATTAAACTTGTGAGAACCATATGAAATCGCTTTCAATTTCGAAATCGCCTCCAAATCGACCTAAAATTGCCTCCAAATTGCCGAAGCCTTCGAAAAAGGAAAAAAGAAGAGAAAGGAATATTTGAAATTCAAAATGGAAGGTCTAACATTGTTAGTTAGATCGGTAGTTGTGGGGACCGCAACCTTACAGTTATGAAAGTGCGGTTACTGTAGCGCGGGTACTAAAATAATTATTCTAAAAAATAAATGACAAATAAGATAAAGTCATAAAGAGTATCTCAGTATTTCGAATCACAGACAGATTGGAAAAAAAAAAATTCCGGTCCAAACTTTGGACCGAAAATTTTATTTCTGATTAAATTTTGTTTGTTTGTTCAATTATCTGGTATTTTCGTGACATGAACCATCCAAAAATATTAGTCTATTATGTGAACTGGGCACGATGCTGACACCTCATTCGGTGCCCTCTTATCTAAGCGCTCATCCTTTATCGAACATTCAAACTAGATGCGTAGAGGGAAATTCTCGTCATTTTATCTCTCCTAATGACTATAGGGGATCTGTTTTGAGATTCTTGTCTAGTTAGATAACGGCCGGATTGGATTTAAACTTTTTACTGTTTGGTACCAAACTAGCTAGATCAAGGGTAAAGTGCCTATTGAGTTGATTTATTCATAGTTTTGCACATTTGCCATTATTTTTTTTTATTTTGTGGAAAAGTTTTGTCATTGTTGAGGGGATTACAAAGGATTCAAGACAACAGGACAAAAATTAATGAAGAAATTTATTTGGATCGAGAAAAATTCCTCCGATATGTTTATCACCCGAAACACTGTGGTACTCTTTCTCTTTTCTTTTCTTATTTTTAATAATTTCTTTGAATAAAAAACTATCGGGAAGATAACTGGGTTTTCACAGGCATCTCTCTATGAAGAATTAGATACATGTGGGATAACAAGATTCCAAAATGGGTTAAATTTGAAATTCCAAAATACCTCTAAAATTAAAGCAGTTTTTTTTCTTGTTTAGAATTAAGAAAAAAAAATGACCACTAGAGATTTATTATACCAAAGGTAAGATCTCTTATTTAAATACAAAGTGATTATACAAGAACTTGATTTTGATCTAATGGCAAAGACACATGACTCCTATGTAAGAGGTCATAGGTAGGGGTGTTCATCGGTTCGGTTCGGTTTCAACCGAACCGAACTAGACAAACTAAAGTTTTATTTCGGTTTCAAAAATACAACCGACCGAACCATTTTAGCCTATCAACCGAACCAAACAGAACCGAAGTTTTATTCCGGTTTGTTCGGTTCGAACCGAAATATATTAATTTTTTTTTATTTTAAGGAATTGACTTATTGTTTTTTTTAAGAAATTGCCCTTACTACAGACCATATATTATAAAAAATGTAGCCCTTAGTACAGACCATATAGTACATAACCGAATAAAAGTATATATCAAGTAAACCAGCATAACAAAAATGTTGCATAACCGAACATATCTTATACAAACATAATACAGACCATATATTATCCAAACATAGTACAGAATATATCTTGTCAATTGGAAGCTGCACTTCAGCCATCACAGATCAGAAGCATATCCTAGATCATCAACATACAATTGAAAAGAAAATGTGAATTAAAAACTAAAAATCTGTGAGTAACTGAATATAAGAAGAAGTCAACATTTTCAAGTTTTTACGTAAACCCTCCTCTTTTTTCTAGACTTGGGACCGGCTATGTCCAATATGACATAGGCAGAGTTAAAAACTTGGTTAGTATTCATCATACGTACAATTGCAGAAATAATAAATTACAAAGTAAAGAAAAAGAGTATATACCTGTGAGTGAGCTGTGGACCATATCATGATCATCATATCACACCTAATTATTGGTGAAGCATAGTCAGATCACACCCAGTGAGTATATCCCAACAAGTCTAATACAAACCAAAAACAAGTCTAACTTCATATCACACTTAGCTGATTTGAGTTTTATCAGAAAAATATAGACTAATACAAACCAAAAATAAGTCTAAACAAGCAGTAACGGTAAAAACTTTATCAATTTCCCACTCAAACAAGCACTTCTCTATAGACATTTCAATTTATTTACCACTCCCGACAAAAATTCAGAATTTTTTTATTCAGTTTCCAATCACTATCGATAAAGTGAGCCGTGAGACACATATAGTTTACATTTTGCAAAGAGGTCCATGTATCTGTGGTAAGACACACTCTTTGCTGGTTCAATCTGAAGTAGTTTTTCAATTTGGTTCTCTCATTTATGTAAACGTCAAAACAGTCCCTAATAATGGTGGATCGACTCGGTATGCGAAATCTAGAGCAAGCTGTTGACACAAACTTTTTAAACTCTTCTCCTTCAAAAAAGGAGAAAGGAAGGTAATTTAAGATGATCATATATACAAGGAATCCCTTTTCTAATAACATCTGGATCAAACCTCCAACTACTAATTGTACCCGTATTTTCACCAACAAACCCTTGCTCAAATGATATAATTAAGTGCTTGTTTCTTTTCTTCTTTCCCCTTACATTTTTTCATGTGAGCTCTCAAATTTGTTGTATCATTTCTAATTGTATCAGCAAAAAAAAATTTCCAAAAAAAATTACACCTAGCTTTTTCATTACCGTTTTGATCCTTAAACTTGGTGAAATATGTGCATACCTGAGACCTTGGTTCTGTCGGTTTCCTCTTCTTTTTGCAGTTAGAACTCTCAATTTCTGTTGCATCAACCGAACTCTCAACAGTGGACTGCCCTGTAAAAAAGCGTTAAGGGCATTTAAAAAAATATATATATATGAAAGACAGATTTGATATTTTTTATTTTTAAAAGGGTATTAATAAAATTCACGGGTCACGGTCATTGACTCATTGCAGATGACTTGAGAGTAGGTCCGATGGGCATCGGACCTACCTCGGTTCGACGGGTTTAATCACCATCGATTTGCTTTTAGATTCGTGCGAAATGCTTTAAACCCCATGCGTGTATATTTCAATTTTCGTGCGCACAAATCTTATACTAGATCGGACGGTCAGCGTGGCGTTGAACCTAAAAGTAGGTCCGATGGGCATCGGACCTACTCCGTTCTCATTGCAGATACCTCCACCCTGGTTATGATTTTGCTGGGACTTAAAAATCAAGCATCGACAACGACAAGACATGTTCTCCCGACTCCCGCCCTCCCAATTTTAAAACGTTAACAACATATAGAATGAGTGGTCCATTGGCATTATCATATTATACAACATCTTTACTGACACGGGGCTAGCTATTTTAATTCTCCTCCTTTCTGTAAGGCTGCATGCTCGTGGTATTCACTGACTGGCACGAGTTACACTCGTGTTTCAGAACTCTTTGCTCAGGAACAAATGCTAAATGCCGCATTCACAGGAAAAATAAATTAAAAACCATTTGAAAAAGCCCATACATGCCTGTAAATCTAACTTGAGCTCAATATTTTTGGGCTCCCTTCAAATTTGCTCTCGGCTCTCAACTCTCCGTAATTAAATAAGGATGTAGTTTTTGTTCAAATGACTTTGGACAGAGTGTTATTGTTATTTTTATGAAGAGAAGCCAAGCTGAGGAGACAATGAAAAATTTTGTATTCTTTTGTTGTATTTTTTACCGTGGCAGATCATCTCTATATATATTTCAATTTTTTCAACGGTTAGAAATAGTGTACCGTTGGTACATTTCCTAATTAATGCTCTATACAGCTGTACCTATTACACTTTTGCACATATACCCTTGATCTATGATGAATTATATTCTGAGATCATTCTTCAACACCCCCTTAAGCTAGGATTGTAAATATCGAGTAATTCTAGCTTGCTTGTGATTTCTTCAAACGGTTTTGGATCCAACCCTTTTGTGAAAACATCTGCTAGTTGATCCTCACTTCGAACAAACGGTGTTTCTGTTTCCTTGGCTTTGACCTTCTCTCTAATAAAATGACAATCGACTTCTATGTGTTTGGTCCGTTCGTGAAATACGGGATTTAATGCAATGTGACGTGCCGAGTTGTTGTCACAATACATTTTCATGGGTTGATTAAGGTTGATTCTCATGTTTTTGAGCAATTATTTGAGCCATATCAATTCGCTTGCGGTTGATGCCATGGCTCGATACTCCGCTTCCGCGCTTGATCGTGTCACGACATTTTGCTTCTTGCTTTTCCATGTGACTAAATTCCCGCCTACAAATGTGCAAAAACCGGTGGTGAATTTTCTATCAAAGCTATCGGCCCAATCTGCATTGGAATAGTCACATATTGCATTAGAATTATTATTCTTCATCCATATGCTCTTTCCGGAATTTCTTTTTAAATATCTCAAAATTCTATTTACGGCCTCCAAATGTGGTGTTCTTGGTGAATGCATAAATTTACTAATTTAACTTACGGAAAATAAAATATCCGGACGGGTTACCGTGAGATAAATTAATTTTTCTATAAGTCTTTGAAATTGATTTATGTCTTCCAACATAATTTACCGGTTTCTTTTAGTAAATCTAAGGTATATTTTTCTTGTGAAATTAATAGGCCTTTGTTTGAAAAAGTTATTTCTATTCCTAGAAAATATTTTAAATATCCTAAGTCTTTAATGTCAAATTTTTCTTTTAATTGGAGTTTGATTTTTCTAGTTTCTTCTAAATTATTTCCGGTAATTATTAAATCATCTATGTATACTAGCACAAGAGTTATTTTTTTCTTCATTTTTGGTAAACAATGAATGATCGGCATTGCTAATTTTAAAATTACAAGAAATTAAAAGAAAAAAAGCTAAGTTTGTCATACCATGCTCTTGGAGATTGCTTCAATCCATAAATTTATTTATTTAACCTACAAACTAGGTTAGAGGTATTTTTCATTTTATGGCCCGGTGGTAGTGTCATGTACATTTTTTCTTCAAGTGTTCTTTGAAGAAAGGCATTTTGAACGTCCATTTGGTATAGATTCCAACAATTATTTAAGGCAATGGAGAATAAAATTCTAATGGTATTTATTTTTGCAACCGGTGCAAAAGTTTTATTGTAATATATACCATAGGTTTGTGTAAATCATTTGGCCACTAATCTTACCTTATACCGTTCTATGGTACCATCACAATTATATTTGATTTTGTAAACCCATTTGCATCCAACGGGTTTTTTATTTTTTGGTAATGGAATAATTTCCCATGTTTTATTTTTTTTCTAGAGCTCTTAGCTCTTCTTTCATGGATTTGTTCCAAGTTGGTTTATGAATGGCCTCTTGGTAATTTTTTGGTTCTATTTCTTTTTCTATGGTTGTGAGGAATGCTTGGTATGAAGGCGAATTTTTTATATGAAACCAAATTTTGTATAGGGTATTGGACGGTATAGGTCACATTATCTCTAAGTCTACTCGATAGTTGTGATACTCTAGATGTTCGTCTAAGTCTCGAATTATTTCCTACTTCTGTCTCACTTATGTCATTATTATTTTAATCTATTTCTTCTTCAACATCACTTGTATCATTTTCATGAAAATTATTTTGAATTTAATTTTCAATGTAGGGTATCATGGAATTTATTTTTTCATTTTGAATTTGACTAGACGCTTGAATTTCTCCAAATTTTTTTAATGCGGCCCATATTCAAAAAATATAACATTTCTAGAAATAAATAACTTTTTATTAATAGGATCATAGTATTTGTATCATTTTTTGAAGGATGAATATCCTAAGAAAATAGTTTTTGTTGATACAAAATCTAGCTTATCTTTTCTTTTAATATGTACAAAACTTGTACATCCAAATATTTTCAAATGATCAAAGGTAATTTTTTGTTAATAAAGAATTTCTAGTGGGGTTTTGTTTTCTAATCTTGAACTCGGTAATCTATTAATCAAATGTGTGGCGCAAAGTATAGCATCCGACCAATATATTTTAAGGACATTGCTTTGAAACATCAATGTTCTTGTCATTTCTATTAAGTGCCCATTTTTTCTTTCCGACACTCCGTTTTGCTCGGGTGTATTGATGCAAGTGGTTTGATGTATAATTCATTTTTCTTTGAAAAAAGTTGTAAAATTTTTATTTACAAATTTCGTTTCATTATCCAATCTAAATATTTTTAGTTTGGCATTAAATTGATTTTCTATGAGACAAAAAAAAATTCTTTAAAGCTACTAAAAACTTCATTTTTTGATTTGAGTAAATATAACCAAGTAGTTCTTGAAAAATCATCAATGAAAATAACAAAATATTTAAATCCATTATATGATTCAATTGGGGCCGGTCCCCATACATCCGAATGAATTAAATCAAACATAGCTTCACTCTTGCTAATGGAATGAGAAAAAGGAAGTTTTGTTTGTTTTGCCAACTTACAAACTTCACAATTAGTACAATTTAAATTTTTACAATCCAAAATATAATCTAAAATCTTGTCGGAGGGATATGCCCAAATCTTCTATGCCAAAGGCAAATATCAATGGATTTAGCGGAAGCACAAAAATAATTTTTTGAGTTCAAAAAATAGTGTCCATTTTCAAGAAATTCTTCACCAATCTTCGTCCCGGTTTCCCGGTCCTGAAATACAACATTTTTGCAAGAAAATATTACATCGCAATTTAATTCTTGTGTTAATTTTTTAACCGAAAGTAGGTTTATAGGAAAAGTATCCAAATATAGCACGTTAATGATTTTTTTGTTACAAAATATAGTTTCACCTATACTATTTATTTTAGCCTTCATACTATTGATCATTTTTTCTCATGTCTAAATTTTTTAGAAAAGCTTTGTTGCCAAACATATGGTCCGTAGCACCACTATTCATAATTATTTTATCTAACAAATTTAAATTTTTTGAGTATGAAGAAATACTAGAAAAGGAGAAGTTTTGTTTGGCTAGAAACACGGAGAGCTGCTGGAAGAGGTTCTGCATTTCATCCACTGACCCGTCTGACTCGCCAGTGGACTAGGTTGTATCCATTTGATTAAATTGGGTCTGGGTCTGAGTCACAAACCCGCTTCCACCCCCTCCTTTCTTTACGCTGCCGTCTCTGACACCTTCATTTTCTCTCCTTTTTTTCTTCATTTCCGCCGCAGCCTCTCCCTTTCTCCTTTCCCTTCCAATGTTTTGGTTTGAGATGGGGATGAAGAAACCAACAAGTTTCATGGGTATGCCCATCCTTCTTGCAGTTCGAACATTTCCCAATTTCTCCTTGACTTGGGCGAATTTGGGAACTAGGGTTTTGGCTGAATTTTTGGAAATGGGTTTCTTTGTTGCTGCAAGGCCGAGGGTTTCGTGTTGCTGGTCGGTTGTGACTTGTGAACCGCCCATAGCCTCCCTTCTACTCTCCTCTTGTTGGATCTTGTTTTTGATTTGAGAAAAAGAGGGAAGAGCATGGTATTCATGATCTGAGCTTGTACGGCCTCATAACTAGGGTTTAATCCTGCAAGGTACTCGAGTATGTCATCTTCTTCTTCTCGTTTTTTTATTATGGCCAAGTCGGTGGTTGGCGGCCGATATGATCGGAGCTCATCTTTTTTCTTTTGAAGTGCACCAAGGTACTCTATATGCTTTCTAGTGCCTTGCTTTTTTTGGTTGGATTTCTTGTTTGAGTTGATAGATACGGAAATAATTATTTTCTTGCCCATACATGCCTTTCACGGCTTGCCATAGCTCAAAAGTCGTGTCAGCGAGGAGAAAAGATCTCAAATGGATGGCTCCATGGAATTCATGAGCCAAGTTATGATTTTGTCATTTTGGGTTCTTCATTTCTTTGCTGCCTTTTTTTTGGGTTCGGTCGGTAAATCTGGGTTTGAGGCTGTGGGTTCTTTATTTTCTCTTGTGATGTATTCTCGCATCTCTCGACTGCTGTGCGCTCTAGTTCTTTATTTTTGCCATTGAGTAAAGTATTTGTGAGGTTGGAGGTATTATTGGTAGCCTCGTGTTGCCCCTCTTGAGCCATTTTGGTCTTTTGCTGATTTTTATGTTATGGTTTTTGCTTGTTTTGTGAATGCCAGCTTACTGGTATAGTATGCGGTTTTTCGGTCACCGAACTTAGCACTCTGATACCATGTTATTTTTATGAAGAGATGTAAAGCTGAGGAGACAATGAATAATTTTGTATTCTTTTGTTGTAACTTTTACAGTGGCAGATCCTCTCTATATGTATTATAATTTTTCCAATGGTTAGAAATAGTGTACCGTCGGTACCTTTCCTAATTAATGCTCTATACAGCTGTACATGTTACACTTTTGCACATATACTCTTGATCTATGATGATTATATTCTGAGATCATTCTTCAACAGTTATTCAATGTTGAGTCTAAATTGTTTGATCCGTGCAAAAATTTATATGAATGGTTTAAATTTACGAGATCATTTAAATTTATTAAGTTCTAAATTTATTTGGATGAATTTCGAAACAAATCAGACTGTTTAGACCTGATTCTTGATAAAATTTGTTAAAAGTTCTTTGGACAAAACTCGATTAATACCATTAAATTATTGTTAAAGTCAAGTTTAGACATAGCAATGGCGAATGTTTATCTGAAAGAAAAATGTTTAATATCCTACATTAGAGAAGGTATAGCAAAGGGACTAAATTCTTTTTATAGTCACTCAATAAATATTTTTCTATTATTCCAGTAATAGCAATTCGTATTATTCCTCTCTCTCTCTAACAGCTCCAATGAGGTGTTCACATAAGACTTCCCCCTCCATGCCTTTCCCTTGTAATATCTGTACAAAAATAATAAAAAGAAAATGAAAATTAAGGTATATCGCGTATGACAATATATATATTCTACAAATGAAAATGTAACCAAGATCCAGAGGTTCACCAAAAGGTGATTAAAGAACTACTAGCTTGTTTCTTAAGATATAATTGTTTTGTGAAAAATCATTTTAAAGATTCTACATTTGTAGACATGCATCTCAAGGCAAAGAAAAAGAAGAAAAAGAAAATTGAGGCAAGCATTTTTTCACTTTCCAGCTTATATATTAATTTGATCCTTCTGGGTACTAAACAAAAGAAAATTTCTATTCATGCCAAAATATCAGCAGAAACACTAGCTAACTGCAACAGATTATGAATATCAAATCTAGCTAGCTAATGGTTTGTCAATTGAGTAAGAACAAAAACAATTCAGAGATCAAAATATCTCAAAATATGAAATAACTACTGACAATGTATAGGAATATAGGATCAGGTGTATACCTCAAAATGGAGGTTATAAAATGTTCTCTCTCCAAGAGGAGCCGATGTCGTTGAAGCATTGATTAGCTTAAGGCCTTCTCCTTCCAAAATCTCTAAATACTTGATGAGAGAAGTTTTGTTAGCTCTTTTGCTTAATATGCAAATATTCACCATGACCTCTTTGTCAGTGAGACAGGTAGCAGTAACAACAAGAGAATCGATACTATGATCCTTCAATGTTGAGTTGTGTTTTCGCCATTGAGAACCTTTTATAAGCAGCTGTTGTTTCTTTTTTGTCATTTTCTCGACTTGTTTCTGAAGTTCCGGTATGTACTTGAGCGCTCGTGACACCGTTACCGCAATACTCATCTTCTTCTGATTTGTTGAACAAGGATAAAAGAATAGTAACTTTCAGAATGTAAGTACATTAATTTAGGTGATAATTGAGAAATTCTAAATTGTTGGCACTATAACAATTAATGAAATTCTGGTCTTTCGATCTGTTTCGCACTATTAATATTCCAACTGAAATCAAATTAAACTATTGGAGACCGGAGATAACCAATCAGTACAATGCTACGAGATCAATTTCATGCAATTACATAATCTATTTTAGGGAATTCATTTGTGGAACAGTTCATTGCTAAACTACTAGCTAGGTTCTCTTCTACTAGCACTTTAATTTCTTCCCTGTGCTTGTCTTTTCAAGTAAAATGTATAACTATCTTGTTCGTATAATAATATCGATCATTAGTTATGTCTATAGAAAAAAAAATGTCTAGTACTTACACTTCTCTCAGACTCAGGTAGTAGCATACGGAGAGATGAATACAAGCTATTGAGCTTCTTTCGCCGGTCCCGTTCGTAAGCATTATGATTCAACTTCTTGTGGAAATGATTTGATGAAGAAGGATTATCTTTAGCAGAGGGAGTAGTAGAAAGGAAGTAATCGCCCTTCCACTCAAGTTCCGGCAAGAGAGATTCGCAAAAATAGCCCGGCTCGATCGATGAGAAACTCGAGAAAGTATTCTCATACTGGATTTGGGTGCCATTGATCATTGTGAGGGAATTTTGTGAAAGATATGTCAAGTGATAATTAATTTTGAGAAGCAGCAGTCTTGGGGCTGTACAATTTATATTGATGCATGTGCAACTTGGCCTATCTGTGATAATAACTATAACATTACTTTAAAAATTAAAAATTAATTAGAGTTGGGTAATCAGTTTTGATGACTTCAAATAATTTAATATTGTGTGAGGAAATGATGCATCAATAGTGATTTTGTCTTTAGATTGTTTTTCATAAATGTTAGGAATTATTTTTAGCGGTGTGTGTCTATACACGTTAATATATACGTTACTTTTTACTCTCAATAAAAAATAATAGATTTTTGTAGTGAATTAATTATATAAAATAAATTAAAAAAAGTAAAATCTATTTAATTTGTAATATCTTTTTTCCAAAATATATATTTACATGTATTACCAGCCTATATTATGTCACATATATATTTGAGTAGAACTAGGCTGCTCTTAAACTCATGAGGCCCATTGGTGAGATCGATTAACTTCAGAATCAATCAGCATGACTTCAAATAACGAAATTGAAATCGATATACTTCGTGATGTTTTTAAATGTCAAATTATAAATTTTTGACTTACTTTAGTACAAAATCAAGCAATCAAAAAAGAAGATTTATAAGTTAATTTTAGTACATTTATTTTTCATCATTTTTTACAATTTAACTTTAAATTAATTCAAAATTATAAATTTCATATATAAATACATCATAACTTATGAAATAGATCGGTTTCAACAATTTAAATTTGTTACTTGAATTCAATTCGATAAATTTTATAGTAAAGTTCACAAAAAATTTGGTAAGCTTGAAAACATCTTAGTTATTATACACTATAATTTTATATACTATTTTACATATTTTGCTTGGACTTAAAAATCAAGCGTTGACAATGACAAGATATGTCCTCACTCCTCTCAATTTTGCTGACTTAATCAAGCATTGACAGCGACCACCTATGTCTTCCCGCCCTCTCAATTTTAAAACGGTAACTAGTTCCTGATTGGTCAGTCTATTGATATTATACAATAGTTTACTGAGACAGTGAGACGTGGCTGTATCACTTCTCCTCTATTGGGCAAGGCTACATGCACGTGGTATTCACCGGCTGGCACGAGGTTCGCTCGTGTATCAGAACTCTTTGCTCAGGATCAAATCCTCAATGCCGCATTCACACAGGGAGAAATTTGGGTCCGATGGGCATCGGACCCAAAGTGGTTTCGACGGGTTCGTTCACCGTCCGATCTCCGATCTGCTTTAGGATCGCGCCCGCAACTTTCGCGTATGCTTTAAAATTCGTGCGCACAAATCTTAAAGTGGATCGGACGGTCCCAAATCCATCGGACCCAAGCCTTTCTCATTCACACTTGCAGAGAAACACAATTCAGAACCGCTTCGAGAAACATTTTTAGGCCTATAAATCCAACTTGGGCTCAATATACTTTTAGGCCCTTCGAATTTGCTCTTTACTGTCACTTCTCAGTTCTCAGTAATTAAATTAGGGGAGAGTTTTTGTTCCGGATCCATCTCCCCTCAGATTTTTTAGGACTGCAATGGGTAATGGACGGTCTGAATTAATTCCAGCTGGACCGAACTTAATCCAGTATTTATGGAAAATATATGGGATCAGTTTTGAGATTTATGCGAAGTTAAAAGAACGTTCCGGATTTAGTTATTGCAACTCAAGTACTTGAGGCATGGGCGGATACATAATTTATGTCAAGAAGAGGCAGAAATCAGATTAAAATAGCTTATTGAATTTAAATTCATTAACTAATCGGATACTAAATAAAAATCAATCAACATAATAAGAAATAATAAAAATAATATAGTCTTACATAATAAAAAACAACAAAATAATATCATTTTACATATTAAAAAACAACAAAGTTGGTTCTGATCCGTAAATTTCTATAAAATTTCTATAAAAACAACAAATTTTCTCATTAACAGTACTTTTAGACTGGTCTAGCGTGTTTTCTAGTTCCAGAGAGAGGCAAAACAATTTCCAGAAAGAGACAAAGTGTTACTGGATCCGTATGTTTCCACTGAATTTCAAAATTCAGAGAGGGACAACTGCCCCCCTCTGGCTATGTGTGGGTCTGCCCATGACTTGAGGGGATACTACAAGAATCTATCACTATCTGTGAAAGTAAAAAGTAATTATTATTGAGGGTACATCGACATAAATTACTATTTTGATGGTATCATTATTAATAACAAGAGTATCCGCGATGATATTAATAATAAAAAATATTTTTACCTTCGCGGATGGTGACAATTTCTTATAGTCAATACAATTTGTTTTTGTTCAAAGTATTTTGGACAAAATTTATATAAAATCAGATCTAAACTGTTTCATCTGTGTAAAATTTTACATACACGGTATAGATTCACATGATCATTTCAATTTATTAAGTTCTAAATATGTTTGTATGAATCTCAACACAGATTGAACTGTTTAGCCCGACTTTATCCAAACCCATTCAATATTTTGATTCTCCTCCTTTCTGCAAGGCTGCATGCACGCGGCATTCATCTGCTGGCACGAGCTTCCCTCGTGTGTCAGAACTCTTTGCTCAGGATCAAATGCTCAATTCCTCTTTCGGAGAAAAAGAAGTACAGAACCACTTGATAAAGCTTATACATCTCTAGGCCCATAAATCCAACATGGGCCATATATCCCAGGCCTTTCAAATTTGCTCGCCTTTTTCACTTCTCAGCTATGTTGCACGGATACGCCTAAATAGGCGGCGTATCGGTATCGGACACGTATCGGATACCGATACGCGCCCGATACGGCACCGATACGTATCCGATACGCCAGCTGGCGTATCCGCCTACGTGGCGTATCCTAACTCGGCCGATACGGTCGCCGATACTCCGTTGAAACAGCTGGATACGCCTGGAAACGTCTGGATACGCCCGGATACGCCTGGACCCGTGAGCCGCGCCCGCCAGCACCCGTGAGCCGCCCGTGAACCAGCGCTGCACCCGTGAGCCGCGCCCTCCCGCACCCATGAGCCGCGCCCGTGAACCGGGACGCACCCGTGAGCCGCGCGTGAACCGGCTAATTTTTTCTGCGTGAGGCGGGATTCGAACTCTGGCCGTGGCTGTGAGGGTCAAAAGCTTTGACCACTACACCAAAGTGTCATTTGTGATATATATTAGTAACTATAGTACTTAATATATTCTTATGTTATGCTTTAATTTTTTATACAAATTTGATTTAAATTATGATTATCTAAATACAATATATAAAATAATAAAAAATAATATATATAATAAACGTATCGTATCCTTGATTTTTGAAAATTGTCGTATCGCCGTATCCGTATCGTATCCGATACGATACCCGTACCCGTATCCATGCAACATAGCTTCTCAGCTATGTGCAGGTATCTTTGATTCGATAAGCCTATTATATTATATTATTTTAATTATTTTAATTATATTATTAATTCAACACTTGTATTGTATAAATCAAATATCAAAAATTTTATGTATACATTGAATACAATAGCTACTAGAATCAAACATCAAATGTGATATAGTGTAATGATAAGGGTGTATGTCGCTGGAAGGAAGAACCAGGGTTCGATTCTCCATAGGTGCAAGAAAAACCATATTTTGGGCATGGTCTGCAGTGCAAGTATCCAGATGTATCATGTCCCCATGCACGTAAATAGGCCGTATCCAGAAGTGTCAAGGCCGTATCAGAGACCGTATCGAGAGATTAAAGCAACGCCACGTAAGACGATACGCCATCCGGCGTATCCAATACGTATCGAATGCGTATCCGTGTCTGATACATACCCGATACGGGTACGGAGCCTATATTGGAGTATCCGAGTAACGTAGCTTCTCAGTAATCAAATAAGGGTGGTGTTTTTGTTGAAAGAGATTGGATAAAGTTTTGTACAAAGTCGGATCTGATCCTTTTGATTTGTGTAGAAGTTTGTACGGGCGGTTAGGGATGTCAATGATACCATTTTATTTGTTTATCCGACCCGTATCGTATTCGAAAAAATGAGTAAGGGTAAGGGTAAGATTTCTTTTTCATTAGCTTATCGGGTACGGGTAAGGGTAATGATTATTTTCGTTATCTTACCCGTTATTTTATGAAATAATTTTTAAAAATAAAATTATATATATAGATATATATTTGTATGAAGATAATACATGATACAATAAAGTTTTGTATTTTACTACATTTTCTTAATACAAATTAGTTGTATTCATTATTTTTTTCTTTTTTTTCTTGTTTTGAAAAATATTTTATCGAAAGCACAAATCGAAATGTCAATGGCACTTTTTTATCTGTTTATCCGACCCGTACCGTATTCGAAAAAACGGATAAGGATAAATTTTTTTTTTCGTTATCATAATGGGTACGGGTATGAAAATGAATCCACCCGACCCGTACCGTACCCGTTGACACCCCTACGGGCAGTTTAAATCTACGTTACCATTTAATTTATTAAGTTCTAAACCTATTTGTACAGATCTTGATGTAGATCAGACAGTGTAGACCCGACTTTAGATCAAAGTTGTCCAAAATTCTTTGGACAAATTCCATCCACTAGATAAAGAGGTTTTCTTAAAGCATGTTTAGAGATAGGAATAGTGCATGTGATCTGAAATATTAGAAGACAAATAAAACAACATTTAGTTAAATATATCTATATAGGAGTTGGCTACGGTGCTACGCGTAGCATAGAGGGCCTCCGTGCAACGGCTCAATATTTGAGTTTTCAAAATTCTAACGGTTGATTCGAACCGTTCAACATGATCTCTATATGAATATGTACTTGCAAATCAAATTTTATATTTTTTAGAAGTTTTTTACTACTTTTTTTAGATAGGTAGAAAATCACTTGAATAGAATGGTACATAATTTTTTGAGTCCCGATAACTGAATTAACTGAGCATGAAACCCCTATATTTTCAATAGGCACTGAATTAAGTTTGATTCGGTTGGAATTAATCTGATCCGTTATTTTTTATTCATTGCACCTCAGTTAATTCAGTGCCTATTGAAAATATAGGAGTTTCATGCTCAGTTAATTCTATCTATATATATGAGTGTGAAGTAAAACCTTATTTTTAATTCATTGCACCTCAGTTACCGGGACTTTTGCGTGACGGACATGTCCTGTGCCTATTCGGGGATAGCATGGGGCAGTATTATCTGTTCTTTGAGATCGTGCAGAACGTATTTGAACGGTTGAGATTTTCCAGAAAAACACGCAGTAAGTTGAGATATCTCAGAGGGTGCCAATTCTGCCTCATTGGGTTATTGTTTTCTCAACAGATATCCGCACCTTACAAGAGAAATGTCTCTGCTTACTTCACTAGGACCACTATACCCCACTTCCCCTCGCTCCACCGCTGTTACCACCACCACCACCACCGTTCCCCTCTCAATCCGCACTAACTTATCCTTCTCCGCCATTGCCAAATCCCAACCTTTGCCACAAACCCTCCGCCTCTTTCGCCTCCTCCCCTTTCATGACACGGTAACCTTCAACACTGCCATCTCCGCTTCCCTCCGCCACCGGCGTCCCGACACAGCTGCGCGTCTCTTTCTTTCCCTGCTCTCTTCATCTCCGCCTGACGCCATCACTTTTCGCCTTATCCTAACTGCATGCGATGACTTGAATGACCGCTCTTTCTTCCTCCAAATCCATGCTTGCTTGGCAAAAGTTGCAGCTTTTTTCTCTGAATCTGACTTGTTGGTATTGTACACTAAGATGATTGGTTTGTATTTTAAATTCGGGTTGGAGAGCCATGCGGGTAAGGTGTTTGATAAAATGCCTGAGAGGGATGCCATGGTATTCAGTGCCATGATGATGGGATATAGTGATATTGGATCTTTTCATGATGGACTGGTGGTGTTTGTGAAAATGCTTGAGCGCGGTGATGTAGAGATGAATGCACATACTTATTCTTGCGCTTTACATTCTTGTGCTCGTAATTTGGACTTGCAAATAGGAAGGCAGATTCACGGCCATGTCATTAAATCTAGATTTGGATCAGATCCATTTGTTGGAACCGGTCTGGTGGATCTTTATGCAAAATGTGATGAAATGGATTGTGCAAGAGGTGCATTTTCTGAGATTTGTGTACCTAGTGTTGTCTCTTGGAATGCCTTACTTGCTGGGAACTTGACCTGTGCGGAGTGTTTGAATTTACTTAACACAATGCGACAGAATGGCATTGTACCTGATCAAGTCACATTTGGCAGTGTCTTTCAATCTTTGAAAAATTCCAACTTTCCCCCTTTTGTTCTAATGCAATTGCATGGCTTAGCTCTAAAGATGGTGGACATTCCGTCTGACATGTTCATTAGTAGTGCGCTTTTTGAGGCATACATTGACCAGGGATGTTTTCTTGAGGCCAAAAGATCTGCAGAGGGGATGAAGGAAAAGGATGATGGGGCTATCAATGTAATTATCCAAGGTTATGTGAAAAATGGTTATCAGAAAGAAGCTATTTACACACTAATAGAGGCATTGAGAAATAATAAGGCAATCAGGGAGGTAACTTTATCCACACTTTTAACTAATATTAAGTTATATGAGGGAACTGTTTTGCATGCTTTGTTTGTGAAATTTGGTTGTTTCTCTTCCGAGAGAAAGTATGAATTTATTGTTAGCTCTTTTATTAGGATGTATATCGCTCACAAAAATTTCGACCATGCAATTTTACTTTTTGATCGCGTGCATGAACCTGACATAGTTCAGTGGAGTTCTCTACTTTCGGCTTTTTCTCAGATAGGGGAATATGAGAAGGCATTGAAATTTTATCAAAGAATGCTAAATGAAGAATCCGTGGGGCCTGCAAATGAATACACTTACTCAACTCTTCTCAGCTCTTGTGCTGACCTGGCAGCTGTAGAGGCAGGGAAACAAATTCATGCCCGCATTATAAAATCTGGGTATAGAGTGGAATGTGATACCTTTGTAGTTAGTAGTTTGATGCAAATGTATGCCAAATGTGGTTACCTAGAGGAAGCCTGGAATCTGTTTGAAGAAATGCCCAAAAGAGACCTGGCCTCTTGGAACACCATGATTAATGCATTGTCTCTTCATGGTTTTGCTCTTGAAACGATAGAAGTGTTTAACCGATTGTGTACAAAAGAGGATGTACGGCCAAATGATATCACAATGGTAGCGGTTCTCTCAGCATGTGCCCGAGCTGGTATGGTTGAGGAAGGGTACAAGTATTTCAAATCGATCAAGGAACCCACAATTGATCACTATGTTTGTCTAGTAGACATGCTTGGCCGTGCCGGGAGGCTGAAAGAGGCAATTGGTGTTATACAAAAATGCCATTTAATGCAAATGAGCTCATTTGGTCGTCTCTACTGTCAGCTACTGTTACACATGGGAATGTCCGTATTGGAGAATATTCGGGCAAACAATTAATTAAATTGAACCCTGAAGACCCTGGAAATTACATTGCTCTTTCTAATTTATACGCGTCTGCCAAAAGATGGAAGGATGTTAGAGAAGTACGGAAATTAATGAAATCACGAGCTGGCAAAAAACAGCCTGGAGTTAGCTGGATGGGTAGAGTAGAAGTATGTAATATTATTTTCACTGCCGGTCGAAATGGTGGGTCTGAAGGATGAAGGTGACTGATGTAATTGTACAATGTTCATAGTACTTGTAAGTATTATTATTAACGAGGTAACTCAAATCTTGTTACATATTGATGCAATATTTTACTATATTGTTTTCGATAATGTCATTGTTAGTATGCTTTCAACATCTTTTAGCTGGCATTGCTTTGGTTAGATAGATGGTCAAAATGAAATAAGTATATTAACAAGTTGTTAACCTCAGCAATAACTTTCATGAAATAATCTCTCAGAAATGCTTTAATAAAAAAAAATGAAAAACAGTTCTAATTGACATCAGGCTGAGCACCAAACCAAGGCATCTCAGTTCCTCACAGAACGGAAAAGGTAAGGGAAAAACATAATTTTACAAGTGTACCTACCAAGAGATAGGATCGCAGGTGATCAGGTTTCATGCCATCGCAGCAAATTTTACTACAGCAGGTACCTTCTATCTTTTCAAATAATTCATAACCCAAGCAAACCCAGTAAGGTGATATTGGGAAATAGGTTTCATATTTTTGCTTAAAAGAGGATCAGGTTTGATCAGGTTCGTATCGAAGAGTTTATACTTCATACTTATAGAATTTGACTGTTTTGTGGAATTAATGATAAACAAAATATATTATATAGGAATGCTGAGAATAAAAGTATTGACCAGTAGCTTTACTACAAGTTACAAAATCACAGCATAACGGCACTGCAAAGGTTTGTTAAACTTAAATCTGTAATAAACAGAAATGCAACCTTGCCATAAGCAAATATTTAAAAACAATTGAGATGTACTAAAATTGTAACTGAAAAAAAAAAAAAAACTTAAATTATACAAGCTTGCAAGTTGAGAATCTGGGCCACAACTTACAATGCTAATTCAATCAAAGGTAATTTCAATTAGCTCTCTATCCAAAATCAAATATATATGAGTACTTGTACCCCCTCAAAAATAAATTTACCTCACAATCCTCAATATTTTCAAAAAAATGCCCTGCTTCCATAAAAAACTCTAGATCCATCCTTCTTATTCTCCCCCTTGTTCTTATTCTCTAATTTATTGTTATCCCTCCTTTCTTGGCTCTGAATCACAATTTCAGTATCATCTGTGTGTGTCTTGTCTATATTCATCGGTAATTTCATCTTTGCAAGAGATTCAGTGAATTGTTGCATACTCTTCATGTACATATCCATAATTTGTTTTTGCATTTCATTTTGTTCCTCCACCATGTTCATATTCTCTAATGGTGACTTAAAAACTGAGCTCTGCTGAACAATTGTTGTCTCCTTATCTTTACTCAATAACTTTGCCTCTTTAGACGTAGGCGTCTCGGGAGAACTCGCTGAGACATGGCAAACCTCAGTAGAAGAAACATTAAATGTTTCTACGGCAATTTTGTTTTCATTACTCAAACTAGTAATAGTTGAACCGGTGAAATTTGTTGGATTTTGCATGCTGTTCTCTGAAGTAGAATTGACAGTGATCATTTCGCAATCATCAACCGATGAAGCACTTGGAGATAGTTGTATGAAAGGTAAAGATTGCTGTGCTGGGACCCCCATGTCAAAATATTGCATGACCATCTTTTGGTTTTCTTGTGCAGCATTTATATCAGGAAACTCTATGTTGCTATAGTCCACTATAGGATCAAGAATCATGACTTCTGAGGTGATCGAGGAGCCCGCATTGGAGACCGAGTCAATTGAAGGGTGTGGGTTCAAAGTTAGGGTTAGTCGGATGGTGCCTGCCGGGGAGTGAAAAAGATCGGTGGATGAAAGGGTGAATTCTTGAGGGGTTTTGCTGATTTTTGTACCCGAAATGGATGAAATGGGGATGAGTGTGAAGCCTAGGAGTTGATCTCCGAGCAAGGTTTTCGCACAACTCAGCATCCAAATTTCAACCTTCAACACTGCCTTGTCTGATGGATGCGGTATCCTGGTGTCACAGTAAATTAATTGTTTAGCAGAATTGATTAAAAACAATGTAAAACCAAAGGGTAGTAGCAAAGATTATTGTGCTGTTTACAGAGATAATTGCGCTAAACTAAAAGGTTATTTATGGAAAAGAGATTGCCCCATTTGCCATGAAGTCAAGAAGAACAAAGCAAAATAAATGTGAAAGCAAAACTGGCCCCATACCGATTTTGTAGAATTTTGAGCACTAATTAATAACCTAATACAATGCTCCAGTCGCAATTATAATTATTAAATGTAGCCGTCCATTAATTAGTTGAATTTCAATCACAAGTATAGTGGATTTATGGTAGGAACCAACATCATGTCATTGAAAGATATTTTTGAATTTTGCGGTTCATATTACCAAAAAAACTATAACATAAAAACTGTTTGTCAAATGTCAACCATCAAAAGACTAAAATAAAAAATTATAATTAGACCCAAACTTAGCTAAAATTTTAAACCAACAATACCTAAGAGGGGGTAGCTGCTCGTTGAAGCGCGGGCTATTCCCGCCACTGGCAACGACGCGCGTAGAAAGAGCCTCGTCAGGATTGGATGTCAGAGAAAACTTGGCATAAACATCTTGATTTGCATATATGCATATGTTATGTAGATTGAGTGCCTCGTGCGCATATATATCTAACAAACTTGAGAAATTGTTGCCTTCTCTTTCTTTTTCTACCTCATTCAGGGTTGTTAGGTTATAAACGAAGCCGGTCGACCCGCCTTTGTATTCCATTTGAGTCTTCTTCCTTGTGTCGATCGCTTCAACCTAATTTCATAATATTTCAGACAAATTCATGTAAAAGAAGGGTGTATCTCCAATGAAACAACAAGGTACATGTAAACTTACACACAGTGAAATTAATTAAGGAGCCAAGGCTGATCAATCAGTGCTAAAATTGAAATTTTGAAGGGTTTCAATGATGCATCCCTCTCTCTCTCTCTCTCTCTCTCTCTCCCTATAATGTGCAATCGGTTTTCCTCTGTTCTATAGTTTGAGCAAGAGGTATTTGTTAATTCTTTTTGGTTTGGTTGAAAGAAAAGTACAAGTAGCTGTCCTTAAGGAAGGGTCAAGTAGGTCTTTGAAAAATCGGTTCCTTTTCTTATTGCTAGAGTAGAGGATGCTTGACATTACATACTGCAGAAAGAGTAATTTCAAAAGCAGAGACAGACAGTAGAATTTTTTATTTATAGAAATTATGTAAACATAATATAGAAAATTGGATGGAGTGAAGGAAACCGAATCAGTGAAAGAAATTTCTATCTCATGAAAGAAACCGAATCAGTGAAAGAAATTTCTATCTCATGAAAGAAACCGAATCAGTGATTTACTGATTTGGTTTCTTTAGGCATTTCTAAGGGAACTGGATTATTAATTCGGTTCATTTAGGTATTAAGATTTTATGTGGTAGTGATTCATAGATGTGTATGAAATTAAAGGGTTTACGATCTGAATTTGTTGTGTGACTTTTTGTGTAGTCGTGTGGCATGGTGTCGCAACTAAAAAGAACCGAATTATTGATTCGGTTCCTTTAGAATTACTAGGGCCAGATATAAGAGTATTGATAGGGGTGCTAAGCCACTCCTATAATTTTAAAATTTTAACTATGTATACTGAAATTTAATTGAATGTTTTTTTTAATGTTTTATATAATCCAGCCTTCTTATAAAATATTAGATAATTGTTGTTCCTAATGGCATCTAGAGGTGGGTGAATATGGGGTTGTTTAAAATTTAAATCCTATAACTTGTAATTATCGGTCGGATAGACAAGTTCAAAAATCGTTCGTGTATTTAAGTAAATTTATCTATCTACTTTAAGTTCTTAGCGGAATCAAGAACTTGTAAATCTAAAATAAATAAAGTACATTAAAGTAAATAGATAGAGTAATAAAAATTGACACATGAGTTGATAACGGAGTTTGGCCACTGAAAGACCTACGTCTCCGGAGTAACGCAACAAAAACAGACACGTCTTTCTATTAATCTAATACAGACCAATTCAAAAAGAAATACAAGTTGTGACCAAGGAGACAACCCTCCAAAGTTTATATTCAATCTATCTACGAGATCAATGATTCACTTGCTACGAGATTGAAGTTTATATTCAATCTATCTATTTCTCTATATTAAATTTTAGATTATTTCTATAAATAAAAAATTCTGGAGAGAGAGGGGTCAGCAGCAACACAAGTGAGAGAGAGGCCCCACACGACAAGGTTGTTAATCACCTCACCAGTTCCACTTCTTTTGCGGACTTTTTGTGAACTGAAAAGGTCAACCAATTATAATTACAAAATTGAAATTTGTACCCATATATTCTTATAAAATGCGAAATTACAAGGATGCAATATCCGGAGTTATTGCTGACTGAATTAAAACAAAATGTACAACGGTATGTGAGCAAAAAAATGTCTGAATGTTGATTCTCAAAAGCGCTGTCAAATTTTCAATGCGAAGTATGTTATTGAATAGTTTGGGTCTCGTTTCAATTAACATAATTTTATGGGTTTGTATGAGATTTTTTAATCCAGGAAAATTTGTTTTTATGATGTGTTGAGTTGGTTTTTTTCTTCTAACTCATTTTGAGTTTGATATTCTTTTAAGTTCATTATCATCCAAAATTTAATTAAAATATTAAGAAAGTTTAGTTTGGATAAATCTTTTTCAGATCTTGCGAGGTATGTAGATGATTTAAAAGTAGTTTAACTTATATGCCCTTCAATTTATGTTTTAATTTTTACTAATTTATAGTTTTAACAAATCTTTCTCAATTATTTTATCATTTTTTTTTAAATAAAGTATCGTTAGTTTAGCAACAGAAGATATATAGATGTTTTCAATCATTTATATAATATAAAAAGGAGTGAGGCTATGGTGCTTTGCAATGTGCAAACCGGTCTGTACTATGAACTTATATTTTTAATTTCAAAGCTCAAACAATCGATCTGAATCGCTCAACATGATTTTCATATGAAAATGTATTTATAGATCTAATTTTATATTTTTTTAGAATTTTTTCTTTAGATAGGTTGAAATCATCTTATCTAAATATTCTAGACCATCGAAAGTAGTGATTTTCAATATACCTAAAAAAATATAAAATTTTAGTCTTCAAGTACACTTTTATAATAAGATCATGTTAAGCGGTTTGGATCTACTACTTCGACTTAAATTTTTTTTTTTATCATTAAAACGCCCGTCGGCCTGTTACAGAGAGTTTTACAGAAACACTGATTAGAAATTTTGATTAGCCTAATCCCTTTATCACTCCTTAGTTATACCTGCAATCACTGGCAACACATATCACAAATAAGTTGAGTGAAAAAAATTATTGATTCAGTCACCTTCTCATGGATAGTTTGATCAACCTCTCCTGAACCGAATTTTGAAAGAAGGAAGAATGACAAGGGGAGACTGGATTTTGGAAATTCGGTCCGTAAACAGGGATGACTAAATCAATAGTTCAATTACTGCATTTCAGATTTTTAGTGTCAACGTTCATACAAGGGGGAATTTCATGTATACCCATAAAAAACTTCAAAATTATGTATTTTCCCCTCTAAAGTTTAAAATTACGTATTTCCCCTTCTAAACTTCAAAAACTCACAAATTTATGCATTTTATTGTCTTTTATATTAAAACTCATTCTAAAATTTTAAAATACCCATTTTACCCTTTATTAAAAGCATATAAAAGCCAATAAACTCAAATTTGAATTTGAATGGTTCATCTATCGTCCGATCCGCGTGCATCTCATTAAGATATGTGCATGTCGCTTCAATATGCGTATGTGTTTGCATCAAGATTTGTGCTGATCTTGCGCGCACATATCTAAAAGCAGTTCTTACGGTAGATGAACCGTTCAGATTCAAATTTGAGTCTGATGGGCTTTATATGATTTTAATAAAGAGTAAAATGGGTATCTTATAAATTAAGAATGAGTTTTAATACAAAAGACAATAAAATGAATAAATTTGTGAGTATTTGAAGTTTAAGGGGAAAATACGTAATTTCAAACTTTAGAGGGAAAATACGTAATTTTGAAGTTTTTGAGGGGTATAAGTGAAATTCCCCCTTCATATAAAGGCGTAATGATTGTAATAGTAGTCTATATCCAAAACGCGTAATTTTAGGTAGATATGATAATAATTTAATGCATAAAGCATAACAAAAAGAAATACATAAACTTCCGTGAACTTTCGAAGACAAAAATATCCAAATTTCCACGAACTTAGAAAGATAAAGACTACAACAGTACAACTGCTGCCAATTTTGGAACTGGATCATTGTTAATTTGAATTCATGCGAAGTCAATTGATTTAATTTAATTTGGAGCAATGATGTCAAGAAGACAACTGAACCAATTAATTTGGAAATTTTTTATTGGTAGTAATTAATAGAAAAGAAGAGAGACAAATGGTAAGATTACAATAATATTTATATTAGTAGTAAGATCGGTAGAATTTCTATTGATTTTAACTTTTTTTTTAATCTGATGTATAGATAGAGAGAATTCTTATATTTGATTTCTAGTAAAATATGAAAAGTTTTTCAAAAAAATAGATGGAATGTTTTTATATATCTAAATTTGAAGATATTTTATCTATTTTTGTAAAAAAAAATTTACTAGAAAAATTAAAAAGATAAAAAAGCAAACTGGTTTAGATCGGTAAGATTCCTACCGATCTAAACTTTTTTATTTTTAAGATCGGTAGAATTGCTACCAATTTTGCTACCAATATAAATATTACTATACTTTTACTGTTTGTCTCTTTTCTTTTCTATTAATTACTACCGATAAAAAATTTCCAATTAATTTTCTCTCTACGCCATAGAAGTAAACTTTTGCAAAAATAGCCCTCCTATATATAGAAAACCAAACCTAAAAAAGCCGCATTTTTCAATTACCATTGACTCATTGCTAATTAACATAAGAGGCTCAATTTTTCTTAAGAGCAAGCAGGGATTGCAGAAATACAGATATCTATATTGGATTGTATTGGTACATTTATAGTTGTGATACTATATTATATTGTTAGAACTCATAATTTCGATCTCAATTAATATGATGGTCTAATGACATCATTTCAATTGTAAATTTCTGGATATATTTTTTCCTCTTTGAATCGGTTGTTAAACTCTGTGACAAAAACATACTTCATTATAAAATAGGAGCCGGATAATTTCCCTCAAATAAATCACCGAACGTGCCCCCTAAGTATTTAATATCTAACTTTCATTTCTAGCGCTCATATTTAAACTTTTGAAGTTCTATTTATAACATTTTACAATGCTACTCGCAAGCATTTAAATATCTATTTACAAACATTTAAATTCTAAATATGTGTAGTTTAACTCCTAACTACTTTTGCCTTCAAACCAAAAAAGAAAATATTTTTTTTACCCACTCTTTTTTTATTTTTCTCTAATCATTCTCGTCCATTTTTCTGACGATCTGTGATGAATTACGAATCTAAAAATACGAACATTTTCTACTCTATTTTCTCTTTCAAATAAGATCCATGAAAAAATATTTTTGAGTTATTTTGAAGTCGTGTTTTTATTTTTTTTTTAAGTAAAGCCCATGAGCACTTTAAATTTTCAAGCTTTTAAATCTCAGTCTACGATATTTTAAACCTGACATGGAAACTATTTAAATGTTTGACACAACTACTTTAAACGATTGTATACAAAGGTTTAAATGTGTGATAATATATGATCGACATCAGAGGTTTAAACGCTCGAACATAGTAGTTTAAATGGTGACATGAAGAGGTTTAAATGGTTGTAGACTGAGGTTTAAAAGTTTGAAAATTTAAAGTGTTTATGGGCTTTACTTTAAAAAAAAATGATTTCAAAATAACTCAAAAATATTTTTCATGGATCTCATTTGAAGGAGAAAATCAAGTAAAAAATGTTCGTATTTTTAGATTCATAAAATTCATCACGGATTGTCGGGAAAATGAATGAGAATGATCAGAGAAAAATAAAAAAAATTGGTAAAAGGAATTTCTTTTTCAGCTTGAAGACAAAAGTAGTTAGGAGTTAAAATTATATAAATTTAGAATTTAAATGCTTGCAAATAAAGGTTTAAATATTTGCGAGTAGTATTGTAAAATGTTATAAACAGAACTTTAAGAGCTTGAATAGGAATGTTTGAAATTGAAGTTAAGACAAAATTGGAAGGTTTTTTCTGTTAAACGAGTTAAGGGGTGCGCTCGAGTATAATAGCTCGGGGGACCAGAACATTTCTCTATAAAATATACGATACAAATAATTCAATAACTTGAACTGAAAATTGTATTACATATGGGATGACAGTTAATTTTCTACAGGAAGGGACATTGCTAATTGACATAAAGTTAAGGTGTCCCTTCCTGTAGAACAACTTAGGCCAAATTGATAAGGTGTTATTACATATGGTTGTAACATTAATAAGATACTAATTATATAACATTAATATATTAATAATAACTATAATATATTATAATATTATTATAATAATTATTTAATATATTAACAATATATGAATATTAATTATATAATTATATAATTAATAATAAGATACTAATTATATAATATTAATATATTATAATAATTATTTAATATATTAATAATATAATTATATATTAATAATAATTATTAATAAAAAATACTAATTATATAATATTATTGTAATAATCATTTAATATATTAACAATATAAGATATTAATTATATAATTATATACTAATAATAATTATTAATAATAATATACTAATTATATACTAATAATATATTATTACTAATTAATGAGGAGAGTGGTGAAATGGTTGAAGGTGAATGACAGTGGGCCCCAGTGGCGTAAAATTGAAGCCTAAATTTAAGGCACCTCAAGAGGTGGTTTAATTTAGGTCCGTTTAGGCCGGCCTAACTTTTAGGTTATTTCATGTTAGGCTAATTAGTTTAAATCATGTTTGGTGGAATAACAGTGGCCTAAAGCCTTTAAGCCACCTTTAAGTCACAACCAAACATGGGGAAGAGGCTCAATTTCATTTAAGAGCAAGGAACACAGAAATGCAGATATCTATATTGAATTGTATTAATACGTTAGTTGAGATATTATATTATATCGTTCGAACTCAACTGATATGTAACTTCATAATTTCGATCTCAATTAATTACGATGTTCTAATGGCATTATTTCTTTTGAAAACTTCAGGATATTTTTTCCTCTTTAGAACTGTTATTCTCTCCTTGATCGATGAAAACGGACATTAATTAAAATATGGGAAAAGAATTCAATAACTTGAACTGATAATTGTATTGCAGATGTCAAATCGATATACTTTATTATAAAAAGATCTATTATTAATTTTTTTGAAAGAAATTTAATCTTCGCAGACTGCAAAACTATTGATTACTAAGGTTTGAGAGGTTATTGTGAAAAATATATTCAAGGGGGGTTAATTTGACATATTCCCATTACAAGGGCTATGTTGTAATATTCCCTTCTAGGTAAGCTACAGACTATTAATTTTTTTTTTTTGGCAAGTACTACAGACTATAAGTTGCTGGGACTTTAAGCAATAATTAGTTCCTTAGTGCCATACTGCCATCCCATTCTATTGTTAGCAGCTAGTGCCGACATTTTAATTAATATCCAAAGTTAATTAGAAATTAATATTTATGTCCAGAATTTTCGATTTTCGCTAAAAATGCCCAAGCCGGCCATAAAATGGCCGGCTTACGTAAACCGGCCATAAAATGGCCGGTTTATTTTTTTTTTAATTTTTTTAAGAGCAAAATAATGAAATCTAACACTGGAAATTCGAATTTTTTGTTTAAATTATTTGTTATATTACTTCTTTTGATTTATAATTAGCATATTCATACTAAAATACACTAGATTACTTGAAATTATGTTGAATTACACTATATTACAATATATTATATTGAATTACACTAAATTACGTTAAATTACAATAACTTCGCTAATTATGCTGAAATACGGTAAATTACGCTAAACTACGCAAAATTACGCTAAAATAGACCGATTTTGTGCCATCTTTCATGAATCATAAAAAATAGTAAAAAATTCAGAAAATAGTAAAAATTGGTATTCTACAACATTATGTAACTAATTTAGTGAGCTACTTAGATTGAATAATAAAAATGAAAATCTTAATCGGAAACTTCAACTCAAGTTTTGAGGTTCTTCCCTTTATTTTTTGGCAATTCTGAATTTTGGAATCCTGCATCGCCGGCACGGACGCATGCGTATTTTCGCAAGCTTTCCGAAAAGTGGTCATTTGCTGAAATCGGACACTCGAGCGTCGTTTTATGGCCATTTGAAGTTTCGTCGTCGTTTTTCGCCTTTTCAGTAAAGATATCGTCCCTATTCATATGTAATTTACCGTAATTTAGCGTATTTTAGCGTAATGTAATGTAATTCAACATAATTTAATGTAATATAGTATAATTCAATATAATTTCAAGAATCTAGTGTATTTTAGTATAAATATGGTATTATAAATCAAAGAAGTAATCTAACAAATAATTTAAACAAAAAATTCGAATTTTCAGTGTTAGATTTCATTATTCTTCATAGTGTCTCAAAAAAAAAGAGTAAACCGGACATTTTTGGCGAAATCCGGAAATTCTGGGTATAATAATTAATTTCTGTTAAACTTTGGATATTATAAAAATGTCGGCAGCTAGTGTCTGTGTGGCTATGCTTAATAATATAATTTTTATTTTTTTTATTTTCCAAACTGCTGGTAGGCCAGCTAAGCTTTAATAATATGACATCATGTCAACGTGGGGGGTATGAAAGCGATGCGGACAATATAATTTTTTTATTACTTTTCTTGTTTATTTTTTTTTATTTCCAAATAAATGTCAAGATAGTGATGAGTCGTAGTATGAATTCGGAACTATAGCACACATGAAATTTACATATGTTTGCCAATTTTTATAAAAAAGTGGTAGCATTTCGGAATTATACAGTTAGGATTAGATATTTAATTAATAATTCAAAATTCAAATTCCAAACAAAAAATGTTTGGCCTCATTTCTTTTTCTAGAATATATTGTATTCACTATGTACTAATGTTTTTTAAATACGATTTTCATGCGGTATGCGGCATATGCGGATTTAAAATAAAAATTTATATATATATATATAAATAATTATGCAGTAATATGCAATATGCAGTATGCGGTAATATGTGGCCAAATATGTGATAGTAATATGCGGAACTGTATATATTAACTGCATACATATATATTTCTATACAGATTACAACTGAATACACATATGCGGTCACATAGATCGCATTTTACTGCTTTGTTTTGTACAACAAGAGCTAAAAAGTCAACACTTTATTGTGATTAATATGTATTGTTGATTATTTTTCCACCTTTTAATCTTGTACATATCAACCTCAAAATTTTATAAATTGTTAATTCAAATGCATAACATTACAAATAGAAAATCTTTATCATGTTTCATTATTAACTACCTAAGACTTGTTCCCTAGAATTGCAGCGTCATGTCTTGAGAATATCTTATTCCTCTGGCCGCCAGTTCTACACAGTTATTCCAGAAAAGAAATGAAAATGAATATACAAGGGAAATAATTCTACACAGTTATATTAACAATGACATTTCATCGACAATTAATATACATGGATATAATTTCTAATCTTGTCTAAAGGTAAATTTCTTGGAAGACCCCTCAAGCCCATTTATTTTTAATTCGCCACAAACTTTTGTTCCTCAAAGAAACTATACAAATACCAAAAAAGAAAATGCAAAATGAATAATTTTGAAAAGTATTTATTTCACAGAACTAATTCTGCCATGGATAAAGGTTGATATTGATGGAAGCGCATCTGTTGAAATTCGAGACCGGTAACAGTAATTCTGAAATCCTTACAATCCGAATCCAGCCGTCGAACTGTTCCGAGATGCGTGCAAAAAAAACCAGTTATTTCGAGATGCGTTCTCGAAAAAAATTCAATGGTTGAATTCGGATTGCAGGGATTTCAGGATTACTGTTCATTGGTTTCGGAATTTCAGCCGATCCGAATCCGATATTGATACATGGTTACGTATTTTGTATAAAGAGGTAGGTGAGATAAATGACAAATTAAAAATAAAAAAAATTCTCATTTACCTTTTTTTAAATGTAGTATATACCCAAATTCATCTTTGTTGACTTGCTTTAGGTTTTTTCTATTTTGATGATTGATTTCTCTTTTTTTTTATTCTCTGTCAACATCCGTTGGAGAGAGAAGGAGAAATTGATGCCATGGCTCTTCCTAAACCAATAGAGACGCTAGGCGAGGGAGGTTACGCAAGAGATTACGCACTGCACCTTTTCTTTATTATTTCATCCTTTCACACTAGCTATTTATGAGAATATCCATGAAAAGGATCTATGCTTGACAATGAAATTAATGCAAAAATTATATAAAGACATGGTTGTAATGGATGAGGTTAGGTGAGTGTGATCCTTTTTGTTCATATTTACTTTTGAATTAGCATCTATTTGTTGAGATTTAAAGGGTGATTAGAAAAACACTATTGTTGGGTAAAGATATTGACAGCTTAGATTTGGCTTCATGCAGTGCAAGAACAATAGAATTAAAACAGCACTGTACATGATTTGTATGCTGCATGAAGCCAAAACTGCTTTGTCAATTGTTTGCTCAGAAGTCTGAATTTCACCAACATAACATACACCTGCCAATTATTTTAAGGTGGGCCCGCTATTATCATACCGTGCACGGCTATATATTGCTTCATTGGGAAAGCTTTCAAATTACTTAACAAATAATGTCAAAGGATCTTAGTTTTATCATGAAATTGTGCTTGAATTTCTTTTCATAAAGTCAAGTCGAAATTCAGACAATTCCAATTTGGACTCAGAAATCTTGCGTGTGTTTAGAGCAATTCACATCCTCCCCGGTACTGTAATAGAGAATCTTTTATAATTATTGGATCTGAACTGTTCGTTTTAACATGGCACGAATCTCAAGCCCAATAATAGTGCCAATGCGCTAGCCCAAATCTCAAAACGGCTGAGAGTTATTCTCAAACCGTAAAGTGAAGAGAATCTTTTACAGTAATGGAGAGGATACTTGTTCGTGTTTAGAGGGGGTAATCAGGAGGTCAGATCGGATCGGTCAGTTTGATTTGTAAGAAATGGTGAGTAACAGGTAGGGGTGTTTATCGGTTTGGTTCGGTTCAAATCAAATTAAAATAGATAATTAAAGTTTTATTCCGTTTTTTAAATTCAAACCGAACCGAATCAAAATAGAAAAAGAACTGATCTGACAAACTAAAGTAAGTTTTAGTTTGTTTCGGTTGAACCAAAATAGAATATTAATTATAGAAATAAATATATTTTTGTTAACATTTTGTTTTTTTTTAAAGATGACGAAATTTAAAAAAAAATTGGTTTAGTTTAACTGGTTTTAAACCGAACCAAGCAATATAAATTATGTCGTAATTTTTAAATGTTTGATTTCGACGGATGATGGTTTTAAAAATTTGAGTCGGTTCGGTCTAACCAGCTTTAAATGTTTTAAACCTAACTGAACTATTAAACCGATTTTAAAAATAAATCGAACTGATCCATTTAAACTGAACTTTCTCGGTTCAGTTTAAAACTGAATCGGACCCGATGAACACCCCTAATAACAGGTCAGATTTAATTCTAAGCTGTTCAGTTTTGGATCATGTCTGGATTTCCAAAAAAATGATTAGATGAGGTTTGAGTCGGATCAGATCGGATAGATTTCTTCAGGTTAAATCATATTATTTGGTTCTGGTCAAGTTCATTTGATTTTAGGAAATTGTCGAGTCACGAGTCGATTGTGTGCTTATGAAGAGGAGAATGAAAGGGGGAGGGGTGTGGCAAGAAACGTGAGAATCAATTATCAGCAAAGGAAAGAAGCACAACACAGATTTAAAGATAGGGATAGAGATGTCATTTTATTTGTTTTATCAGTATTAATTAGAGTTTTAATGGAGAAATAACTAATTTTGAAATTTGATGGACAAATATCTAATTGATGAAGTTATGATGGGCATATATCTAAATTTCTCTTTTTTAAGAGAGAATTTCATATATACCACTCATAAACTATGAAATTACGTATTTACCATATAAAAATCTAATAACTCACATATTTACTCAATATAACTTTAGTATATATCAAATATATCCAAAATTCAGATTAATTATATTTAATATTCTTAAAACTATAAATATTTAAGGATTAACTTAGCATCATCTCTGTCTCTCCTTAGACCCATTCTCCTTTATACCCAATATAAGAGATTTTAAAAATAAAAAACAAGCTATGCTTGCCTAAATAACCCTACATGACAGCATCTCTTCTTGAGCATATAACTAGTGCACCAAAAATCATGAAGGACCATTTCAGTTCCACCAGCTAAAAGACCAACGTATTTTTAACTGAGCCAGTAACAAAGTGCAGATTCTCAAACTCAGTTACTACTTTGATAACGGGTTGTGATATCATCGTCGACTTCAATACGAGTTATTATGTTGGAGAAAATGAAGTGGTTACCTTGTTTTTAGATTATCAAGCTAGAGCTGAAATTCTAATCTCCGAGTCTACTGCCCCCTTCTCTCTGAGTTTCAGCGGGAGAGACGAGATGAGGAGATAGTTTCAGCAGAAAGGGGAAAATTACGCCAAAAAAAGCAGGAGGAAAATCTGTGCGCAGAAGAGGAAAGACAAGAGAAATAGAAGAGACTAAATAACATATTAATTATATTTTATATAATATTAAACTTAGTTAATTTCATTTTTTTTATTAATTGAATAAATATGTGAGTTATCAGATTTTTAGATGGTAACTATGTAATTACAGAAATTTAAATAATAAATACGTAATTTTACATTTTTTAAGTGATATATATGAAATTCTCCCCTTCTTTAATAATATGAGAACTAAGAAGAAGCTCACTTGTAACATGGATTAGCCACTTAGGCCGAGTCGGTAATAGTCTCAAGTGATAGAAAACTGGAGAAAATTTATGAATTCTGCTTGGACTTATAAAAAAGCCAAGACCATGCTGCTCTAAGGCTTTATCACGTTTGTTGGGATCTAAATACATACCGTGCTTTGCCTCGTTATATTTTGATTAAATTTAGAAAGATGATCACGGTACGTGAATAGTTACGATACGTTAGTCCCATCATGACTAAGGTATGTCGTGATCACACGTGACTAGACACGTCGTGACCGCAATAGTCACATTAGTAATGTTTAATTAAGTTTAACTAATTTTTTTTCATTATTTAAGTTAGTTTATTCAACATTCATCATTCGATCAAGATCTAATAGTTCTAATTACACGTCACTCGTATGACCACGTACTGTGCCAAAATTTTAAAAGATGATCACGTCACACAAATGGTCACGACATGAGACACCCGAATCAGTCAGACGTGACTTTTTGAGATCCTAACGTTCGTGCATAGATTAGATTCTCCTGCTTTAATTCTGTTTTGAAATCTTGTTTTTTTTATTTCTATTTTTATTTCTGCAATTAATCAGTCGTAGAATGATTAATTGCAGAAACAATCTCCTTAGTCCACTTCTTTTTCTTTATTCCTGCTTTTAGTGGGAACAAACTTTTGACCAGACGAAAGAACCTGTCTGACCCGCCTAACAAAAACCAGAGCCAACCCTACCTACTTTATATATATATATATATATATATATATATATATATATAAATAGTCAAGGATCCGAACCATGACCTAAGTCAATTGAAACAAGCACAAAAGTATCAGAACCAGATGTTCTAATTACCAGCAACTAAGTAACAGGAGGAAATCAGGTGGCAAGTGGTCTGATGCCTAGAGTAAAATTGTTCCTTTGGAAAGCAATTAACATTTCTCTGCCAGTATCAAGATGTTTTAAGGTTCAGGGTTTTACTTGTGCTACCATCCTAAGATATTAATTAACCTCTTTGCTCACCAATTAAAGAAATTAGTAACGGTAAATTATCAGGCATTATTAAACCAATTTTCATATATAACTTCTTGTTGGTAAACTAATTTTTTTTTCTTAAAACAAAGAAACATACAGATTTTGCAGTTCTCACGTAGAGCATATTTTCTAAAAAAAAGTAGCTCAAATTACATTATTTTAAAACAGCTCGCTCTGCTGCCATGCCCTAAAAAACAAGTGACAGAATCACTTAAAAGAAACCTTAAATTAAACATAAGTTCAGGAGTAAAATTAATAGGAAACTAGCTTACAATGAAGAAGCTAAAACAAAATATAAAATGAACTAGCTAGGAGATAAAACTCATCAATCTGATATATCCGACTAGGTTCAGCATGATATTTAAATAGTATTCTTTGTGAAGTTGCTCACTAGACTCAGTAGACTCAGTACTCTTATCCTTCAGATGATAGATAAAACTAGGTGCAATACAATTGTAGATCGAGTTACGCTTAATGGAAATTTTCGTGGGAGTTACCAAAAGAGCTCGCTGGTTCAGTCCGACAAAAATTGTGCAATTTCCAATATCATTCGTTGGAATGATTGTGTTAGCACTCAAGTCGACCTTGAAGACATTCAATTTTCCGAAAGGAGCATTCTTGTTCTAGAATTCATTCAATTTCGTCTTTTACACCTTCCTACCAATTGCGGATGATATAAATCGATAAGGAGCATTCCTGTTCTAGACTGCACAAGGTGCCGGCACCTGGCACCAATATCATGATAAAACACACAGTTCACCGACTTTTGATATGGTTTGATTTCCCATAAAGACCCTTTGCTGTCTGTGCAATAAAATCCATCATTGAAGAAGAGCGCACTAGTCATACAGAACAGTAATCGTATCTGTACTGAAGCCTGGTCACCGGGTTTTGAGAAGTATGCAATATAATCACTTTGCAAGGCAACCATGAGAGTTGGCTGCTCAACGGGTTTTGCGAAGTATGCAATTAATTTATGTTTGCTCAAGTATGATGCTGTTATTATAAGCTAAAATTAGTTGGTCTTATCATGTTCTCAGTTCACCCAGAATTCACATAATGAAATGCTCAAGTGAAAGCCTTTCCTTGATTTATCATAATCCTGGATGGAGCCTTATCCAAAGTCAGACCTAAATTAACCGTCCAATCCGTATTATGATTCGCACGGATGGTTTAGATTCACGGAAAGATTTAGATTCATATGGTTCTAAATCCGTCTGCACAAATCTCAATGCAGATCGGATGCATATAACTGAACTTTTAATAAGGCTCTGTCCAAAGCCCATTGGACAAAAACAAAACCCCATCCAAACAAAAGGAGGCAATCAGAAGTTCAGTTGTTTGATACTTAGACTAAAGCTGTTCCTTTGGAAAGCAATTAACATCTCTCTGTCAGTATGAATACTGTTTCAAGGTTCATGGTTTTAGTTGTGTTACCAGCCTAGAGATATAAACATGTTTCCTCACCAATTAGAGAATTAAACAAGGGTTCAGCAGGTTTATAGTTCTGCTAGAAATCTGTTAGGCAGGATTCAACCAATTTTCATGTATAACCTCCTGTAGGAAAACTGTATGTTTTTTAATTAAAAGAAGAAGAAACATACATTTCAATAAGGTATTCTTTTATTGCAATAAGAAAAGAATGTTTTTCAATGCCACTAACACATAATCAAAATAGTTGTTACAAATGAAGCATATTTTTCTCAAAGAAACTAGCTCAAATTACATTAATTTAGAACAACTCGCTCTGGTGCCATGCCCTAGACAAACAAGTGGCACCACTTTCATTTTCACAGAAGCAGTTAAAAGAAACCTTAATTTATTAAACTGAAGTTCAGGAGCAAAATTACTAGGAAACTTACAATGAAAAAGCTAAAACATAAAATAAAATGAACTAGCTATGAAAACTAGACCTGACTACGTACAGATCATACTGATAAACCAAATGTCTCAGGTTCAGCACGATATTTAAACAGTAAACTTTGTGAAGTAGGTCAATAGACTCAGTTCTCTTATCCCTGGGGACGACTAACAGCACATCAGCAATCCGGTCACCTAATGAAGTGCCCAGTTTTTTTGATATACAGGGGGGGATGAATATTTTACTAACTGATGCATCCTGGGACACTACGAACAAAGCCGGTACAGCGTTCCTTTGCTTTGATTCACAGGGGGACCTGATCCATGCGCATGCCGGCCATATCACATGTGAAGATCCTTTCCATGCAGAAGCGCATGCATTACTTCAAGCTCTCCGGATGTGAAGGAGAACCGGCACATCTCGGGCACCATATGCACGGACTGTAAGGCACTGGTGGAAGCTGTAGTAACGGGCAACACGATCGACATCCCCTCTTGGCGAGCTGCGGATACGGTCGCACGTGCAATCCAGCTTTACAGGGTACCAACGGGGAGGGTGATCATCAGGCATGTAACCAGAACTTTACTCACAGAACCTCACAACATGGCAAACTGGGCACGTACCACTGGCAGCGCTTTTCAAGGCATAATGACGGAGCAAGTTGCACAGCAGTTCAATATCACTACGGTTCTGGATCCGAACCATTTCAGGTGCAGCCATCAAAGTTAGGTCCGGGCAAGTCGCATTGGCTGAGTCAACAATTCGGAAACTATCCGAGACACAAGACAGAGCGCCTACGCCGTTTTAAATTCTGTTGCTTATTTTCTTTTTCAAATGTTGTTTCCTTTTATCAACTCAGTAGTTTTTCTTTTTCTTTAATGGTAGGTCGTTACTGTACTGCTTACTGTCTCTAGGGTACTGTAGTTTTTCACATTTCTGATAATTAGGTTTTGTACTTCAACTTTTTATCAATGAATACCTACGGGTTTGAATCCAAAAAAAAAAAAAAAACTATGTTCACAACAAATGTAGATTGAGTTGCACTTAATGGAAATGTTTGTGGTAGTTACCAAATGAGCTCGCTGCCTCTCTCCAACAAAAATTGTGCAATTTTCAATATTATTTGTCGGAATGATAGTATTAGCACTCAAGTCGACCTTGAAAACATTGAATTTTCCAAAAGCATTATTACACATTCCTTCCAATATCGGGTATAATTCGATAAGGAGCATTCCTGTTCTGGATTCCACAAGCTGCCAACATCTGGTAAAAATATTCTGATAGAACACACGGTTCACTGTCTTTTGATCTGGTTTGATTTCCCATATAGATCCTTGCATGTCCGTGCAATAAAATCGATCTTTAAAGAACAACGCGCTAGTGGTACAGAACAGTAATTGTATCCGTACTGAAGCCAGGTCACCGGGTTTTGCAAAGTATGCAATATTATGAATGTCCAAGGCAACCATGAGAGTTGGCTGTTCAAGGGGCCACTGCAGTAATTGCATGGAATGGCATCTTTGTGATTTCTAAACTTGGTGGAAGATCAGCAGACATACAACGGGTCAATGGATTGAGTAAGCGCATGGAGCGTGTTTGCTTATGAACCAGGATGAGAAGGCCATCAGTTACAGGAATATAGAGTGTGTTTTGAGCTTGGGTAGAACAAGCTCGGCATGCCGACCCATCGGGAGGTGCAAAAAAGGGATACTTGTTTCTCGGATCTCGGTATAAATCATATGACCTTGGTAACAATCACATTGCTGTTACTATAATCCCTGATCCAATTCCGAGGGAGAAAGCAGAAGGCAAGTGCACAAGGGTCAGGCAAGGACGATCGCAAAGCAGAGCAAGTGGCACGAAAGCGGACGTAGTCGATTACATCATCAGCAAGTATGTGCGTGGCAGTTTCCTATTTTTGTACGACATGAAAGTATTTTTTTTTCTTTTATTAGGATTTTTTGGAACGAGTAATAATTGTTGGGACAAATTTTCATAACAAGTGAACGGTTTGGATCGACTATTTGGACTGTTGTGCGGCTTAGTTTTAGCCTCTTTAGTATACTTTTGGAACTTAGATTCAACACAAGCTTGGTATATAGCTTGGTTGTTATGCTTATTATGTTGTTTCGTGGTTATTTTGAGCACTATTATATAGTGCTGCAGGGTCAAAGTGATACTTACTTTGGTGAACACTGTTTCTGTAATTATGGTTTCATGTTAATGGAACGGGCTTATGCCTTTATTCAAAAAAATATATATGTATATATAATAATAATAATAATAATAATAATAATAATAATAATAATAATAATAATAATAATAATGAAATTAATTAATTAAGTAGTTATGCATTGTTTTAACCAGCATTAACAGTCTATTTGTGGGCTTATAGATCACTAATAAAGTAAAGAAAGTAATAGATAATAAATAAGAAAATTAATTAATTAAATCATTATGCGAATTAGGGATATGTTTGTCGAAATAGATTCTGAGAGAACTGCCATGGTGTCGAAATAGATTCAGAGATATGTTTGGTGAATGGTGATCGAGGCAGGGGGGCAGAAACAATAAACTAAATCAGAGGTGCTCGAATTGCAACCGCAATAGGCACGAGAAATGATCCCCGATCACCATTCACCAAACCGAGGAACAAGCAAAAATGGTCGAAATGGCTATTTCCATCCACACTCAAACGGAGGCGATTGGAATGATCCCCGATACAGCTGCAAAATCTACAAATGCAGGAATGATCCCCGATACAGCTAAGGAGCATAGTCAGATCCAGTGCAATACCTGACCGTGTTGAATGAGATCTGAGTCATCCGTTTGATCTGGTACATATGAATCTCAAAACAGACCTCCCTATATTCTGATGAGATCCAAATTCAGGCGGCACTGGGCTGTATGGACTTGGCTCAAAAAATTCAAATAGAGACCTAAATCCTCTTAACTAGTAGCTCAGCGGTTGAGGTACATTTAACATTTTATTAGACTGAACCAACTTTCCTTTCAGAAAATACCAGACCACTTTTCATTTCAGTTAAGAAAGAAAAGAAATACTCTTCTTCTTTTTTCCCAGAACATTACCCAACTAACAGAGAACTAAATTCTTACATTTTCTCAGACAGCATCATAACCCTTTCATAAATTTACCATAAATATTTATATTTAAACGAATTTAAAATACATTTCCACAGTACTGCATCATATTATTTATGGTAAATTATAATAATAATAAAATGCATAAAGTCAGCTCTAAACAAGACAACCACACAATTGCATTTTAACATACAAAATTAGAACATTCCTTCACCTTAAACCCCAACTTCTCCACTGCAGTATCACATTTGCACAATAGTCACATAAAAAGCAAAATTTATTACCCTTCCAATAGTCACAGAACCAATTAATTGCCCCCTTAATTGATTAAACATAAATTTAGGAGTAAAAGTACCAGGAAACTTACAATTAAAAAACTAAAACAAAAAATAAAATGAACTAGCTAGGAAAACTAAATAGATTACAGATCAAACAAATAAACCCAATGTCCCAGGTTCATCCCTCAGTAGACTCAGTACTCTTATCCTTGAGGTGTTAGATAAAACTAGGTACACAACAAATGTAGATCGAGTTGCGCTTAATGGAAATTTTCGTGGGAGTTACCAAAACAGCTCGCTGCCTGTCTCCAACAAAAATTGTGCAATTTCCGATATCATTCGTCGGAATGATTGTATTAGCATTCAAGTCAACCTTGAAGACATTGAATTTTCCACAAGCATTACTACACATTCCTTCCAATCTCGGATATAAATCAACAAGGAGCATTCCTGTTCTGGATTCCACAAGGTCCCAGCAACTGGTTCCAATATCCTGATAAAACACACAGTTCACCGACTTTTGATCTGGATCGATTTTCCATATAGAGCCTTGTACGTCCGTGCAATAAAATTGATCTTTGAAGAACAGTGCACTCGTAATACAATACTGTAATTGTATCTTCACTGAAGCCTCTTCACCGGGTTTTGCAAAGTATACAATATTATCAATGTCCAAGCCTCCAAGGTAACCATGAGAGTTGGCTGTTCAACTGTCGACCTCGAAGGGGCAACTGCGGTAATTGCATAGAATGGTATCTCTGTGATTCTAAGGTTGGTGGGAGATCGGCAGACATACAGCGGGTCAATGGATTGAATATGCACATGACGCGCATTGTCTTATGAACCAAACTAAGGAGGCCATCTGTTACAGAGAAGATGGAGTGTGTTTCGAGCTGGGGGATAACAAGCTCGGCGTATCGACCCGTCGGGAGGTGTATAAAAGGGGCACGAGTATCGGAGTCAATCATATGAAGATGCATTAAGAAGCTACCCTTGACGTCGGCCATCCTGTTATTCATCTCATTGCTGATACTGTAAACCCTGATCCAATTCCGTGGGAGAAAGGAGAGCAAGGTCACAAGGGTCAGGCAAGGATGACCGCAAAGCTGAGCAAGTGGCACGAAAGCAGACATAGTCGACCACGTGAGGTCTCTTGGAAGGGTGGTGATGTGTGTCACCATGCTTCGGCACCTTTTCGGTTGGTCTGAATCCGGCATGGAAGAATTTTTTGTGGTTATGCAACATCTTTTATAGAGAGAAAAGAGATTTTAGATCACCGAAAATAGGAAACCAAAAATTCGCTGCTCGTAGAAGGATGAAAGGTAAAAAAAAAAAGGTGAGATATTAACAAACTGGAAAGACGGATATCTATTAATCTATGCCAACAAATAGAAAGCTATTTTTAGATGCTATAATCAGATCTTGAAGAGCTTTCGACTGTTTTTGCAAGGGTTCAGCCAACAAAGCATAAATATCTCCTAGTACAAACAAAACAATGTAAAATTTCGAAAGAAAAAACTTGTTATGTACTAGGTTGGACCCAATCCAGTAACATGCAGGATTCATGACCTGAATTCTGTCAAAGAAGACATAGAGAGTAGGAGAGGCAGAGAAGAGTCGGAGATAATTTAGGTGGTAACGAAAGGCAGCCACATTCCTCTTGTTCCTGAATTAAGCTCTGTAAAACTGCGGCCAGCGAAAAAAAAAAAAGGAATGTTGTGCAATATGTTAATGAACTTTTAATGTAAGTTTGTTCAAGTACGATGCTGTTATTATGAGTTAACATTAGTTGGTCTTATCATGTTTTCAGTTCACCCAGAATTCACATAATGAAATTCTATAGTGGAAAGGTTTCTTTGATTTTTTTTCATAAAACTGTATAAATTCGGATGTGTGTATTAGGGCTGCTCATGAGCCGAGTTGAGGACAACTTGGATTCAACTCGCGAACTCATGAGGCGAGTTGAGTCTGAGTTGCTAATCCAGTTCCGAGTCAGAAACTCCAATTTGGAATCAACTCGCGAGCAACTCGAGTCGAAGCGAGTTGACTCGCAACTCATAATATAGTACATAGTGAGACAATCTAATTTAATTCTAACAAAAAAATATTACATAGTTTACTAAAATAATACACAATTAAAGACATTACATAATGAGACAATGACCAATACATAACTAAAAATTACAAAAATACCAAAGTAGTACATAATTAAAAATTACCAAACAGATAAAGTCTAACAAAACAATACAGAGTCTAATAAATTAACAAAACAAAAGAAATAGTACATAATTTATCAAATTACCAAATATTGTGATAAACAGGTATAAGGTTTAGAGACGCAAAAATTAGGAATATATGGATTAGGATTTGGTGTGAGTCCAACCGAGTTGATTCCGAACCGAGTTGGAGGTAACTTAGATTCGACTCATAAATCAACCGAATCAGTTAACTCGAGTCAGTTTCAACTCGAGTTATTAGCGAGTTGAATCCGAATTGATTCCGAACTAAGTTTCGAGTCATGAGCTTTTTGTGCACCCCTATGTGTATATCATAAGTGATTGTAATGAGCTATTGTTTGTATTCAGCACCAGAATTTACCAACGTTTTCATCTAAAATAGTAAAAAAGTTCCAATTCACCGAAGAAGAAAAAGAGCCCTTCAATTGAATTCAAATGATACAAGACCCGAGATTGGTAATAGAAACGTTGGCTTAAAAAGTTGCTGTTTATCCACAACAGTAGCTGAGGTACATAAAAAAATGTTTGACAGTTCAAACATTTTTTGAAGGCAATGGCCAACCACTTGTTTTCGTTTCCGCTGACAAAAGACCGAATTTTTTCAAGAAAATTACGATACTAACGGAACTACATTCTTACCTTTATGCAATCCTTAATAAACTTTCTCGAGGGCCTGTATTACTTCAAGATCGGTGCTGCATCATATTCCTTATGATAAATATTTAACATATAAACGAACATAAACGAGTTTATGCTCTAAACAAGACAACCACACAACCAGTTTTTAAGCTACTTCTGGCAATGCCATATACTACATACTGAATTAGAACATTCTTTCATGAGTGAGGCTACGGTACTATGCATAGCACGGTTTGGTCCGTGCTACGGCTCAATATTTGAGTTTTCAAAATCCTAACGGTCGATCCAAACCGTTCAACATGATTATAAAATGAATATTTACTTGCAAACCAAATTTTACATTTTTTCAAATTTTTTTACTATTTTTTTTTATAGGTAGAAAATCACTGATCTGAATTTGACATCAACATGATTTTCTACCTATCTAAAAAAATAGTAAAAAAATTCGAAAAAATCTAAAATTTGGTTTGCAAGTACATATTCATTTTATAATCATGTTGAACGGTTTGGATCAACCGTTAGGATTTGAAAACTCAAATATTGAGCCGTAGCACGGACCAATCCGTGCTATGCATAGCACCGTAGCCTCACTCTTCTTCCATTACCTAAAACTCAAAACTTCTCTACTGCAGTACCACATTGGCAACAATAGTCACACAAAAAGGAAAATATTTTACCCTCCCATAATAATTTTAACTTCCACGCTTTGAAGATGAAAGGGGAAAAAAAATTTACATTCATCCAGTACAACAAATTATTTTAGCTTGAAGAAGCCTGATTCCACCCATCTCTTTCCCATTTGCTCAAGACATTTCCCAGCACCTTTAGATACTTAGAACTGAAATTCGTTGAGAGAATAATGCTTAGAAAAGATATTAAACAGACATCAGAAAGAGCTAAACAATAGCAATTTAATTAAAATTTACCATAATCTGTATTTGCGGTAGTTCAAGATATGAAGGTCAATGTTGATAGGCCCATAATATAGAAGAGAGGAAATCTCACGACGGATATTTGCAAGCTCTAGCCCACTACATTCAATCGTCTTTCTCTCAAGATCATACACAATAGACTGAAATCGATTCGACCAGAAGTAGATTGAATCGCCCTTGATGAAAGGGTGCTTTGAAGGGACCAAAAAAGTCTGCTTGTTTTGGTCAACAAAAATTGCATTTTCTCCTATACTGCTCAATGGAATGAGAACTTTATAATCAAGGTCGATTATAAAGATCTTTAATCGAGGTAGAGGTCCCGCAACACGAGATCTTCGTTTATCCACTAGACCCCACTCAAGGAGCAATATATTATTTCTACCAAACTTTACAATGTCCCAGGATCTGGTGCACACATCTTGACAAATTACACACGTCAACAGCTTATGCTCTGGCTCAACTGCCCATATTGACCCACATGAATCCACAAAATAAAACCGGCCTTTTAACAACAAGGCCCCACTGATATAAAAAGGTAGTTTAAGAAACGACCAAGAGTTATCGCCGGGTTTTGCAAAGGCTGCCCCATCGGCCATGCCAAAGGAAAGCATGACAGTGGGTCGTCCCGGGCTTGAAGTAGAAGGGGAGATTAAGGTTATAAAATTAACTGAGCTTGAGGAGGCGGTTACATCCTTCACATTTTTTAAAATCGGGGGGAGATCCTCGGAGAGATAACGATTGAAGGGGTTATACAAACACATAGCTTTTGTTTTCTTGTCTATTAGGAGAAGAAAGCCATCGCTGTCAGTAAGGATGGAGTGTGTTGTAAGCTCAGGGAGAGAGAGTACTGCTCCTCGGCCAGTCGGCAGGTGAGAAAAATGGCGAATGGTGGTGGAGTTGGAACGGGTTGCATTTTGAGGCACCATGACCCAGTTGAGAGGGCGAAAGCAAAAGGCTAGGTCTTGTGGACCCGGTGTACAAGACCGCCAATCGCGGCAAACAGCACGAAAGTGGAAGTAGTTTTTTATATGGTCAGGTAGGAGTCGAAATGCAATGTTCTTCAGAATATCAAGAGAGAGAGTAGAGATATGAGCCATGTTACCAACCTGCATGTAGAATATGAAATGAATCAGAAAGATTATATGTGGGCAGCAAAGATTAAAAAGGAAAAGATGAGTTTGTAATCCAAATTTAGCAACGGATTAAGATTCGAATGACAAGTGTTCGAAAAAGTATAATAATTTGACAACTCATGGGTAAATAACAAGACAATTTCAAATGAGCAAACTGTTGTTCAATATATTCAAAGGAATTTGAAGGTTTGGGCTAATAGTGTGTATCATAAACGGGTGTAGAAAGGTCTAACTTTGTGGAAGCTCACCCAAACAATCTCAACCCATTTTCTAGAATAATCCAACAAGCAACCATACCCGTTACCCACAATAAAAGACAAAAAATAACAAACATGATTGATCACAACAACTTAGCATGTGATACAATAGTTTAAACATGCAAATGGAGAGTAAGTGCAGCGTGAATAATTTAGTCACAATAATAAAAGAATGAATATTGTAGTTCAAATTTTCAAAATATTCTTATCAATCCAACAGCGCGATATGCATGACTTCTCCAAATATCCCTCGTACCAATTTCCATTTAAAAGATATGCATGACTACTCTAAAGTGTAAGTTCCATATACTTTGTTTCACTAGACTTCTCCAAATATCCCTCGTACCAATTTCCATTTAAAAGATAGTCATATCTATATACACGTAGGAAAGCCCTTATGCTCTTTAAACCTATAAGAATGGTTCATTAGCTGCATACTGAAGATAATTCAAAATTCTAAGCTTTGATTCATTTTCTACATGAGTGAAAATTAAACATGATTATAAACAATAAAAAATAAAAAATAAAATAAAACATGAGCCCTAAGCCCCTAACACATTTAATTCAACATGCAGGACAATTCAAATATGAGGCTTGCAATTTAATTCTATGCAGACAATCAAATAATTAGTAACGCAGCATATACAAAATAATAAATACACCACAAACTACATTAATGCATGACAATAAACTCTTAAGAAATAAACTTTACCTGTTTGGAGAAATTTTCAGCAACTCCTAGAAGACCTCATCAACACGGCAGCTTCCACCTTACTAGTAACCTCTTGCTCCTAGCAATGCATTTAAATCTGAATTCAAAGTTCAGTACAAGTCAATATTGCACTCAATACTATTAGAAATTAGCCCTCATGTATTAATTTACCAGTAACTCCTAATGATCAAATACTGACTTAACCTATTCGAGAAACAAACAAGTTCAATTATAACACTTTGAAAAATACATGAATCAATCCTCAAATACTTTGAGATTTACCCATCTAATCATTTTGACAGTAAATCATAATCATTAAATTTCCAATAAAATTGACAGAATTTTCCTTCAAATGCAAACTTCTACCAATTAAATAAATAATCTTTTCATACTAAGAATTTTCATATAGTCCATTTATAAAAAACGATCCAATACCAAGTAAATCAACAGTGAAATAATAGATGATAGTAAGAATTCATTCAGATTAGAAATAAGTGAAACTAGAAAGAATTAGAAAGGAAAACGTGTACCACTGATGTATAGATCTACACAAGGGCTGAGGCACGGTGTGGGGCAAGGTGGGGCATAAATACAATTGTGGCTACGATTGGGTTTCATTTCTAGCCTACCCCAACTTGTTTGGGACTAAAGGCTTGGTTCTTGTTGTTGTTGTTGTTGTATAAAAGCATAGTTTTTGAGGAATACTTTACAAATTATTTTGTGCAAAGAAGCATAACTCCCTAATTACTTTGAAATTCAAGCGTATTTACAAATTTTATATTCATAAATATAGATTTAGAGTTGCACTTTGAAAAATATTTTGGCAGGTGGGGAAAGTTTCCCTCTATGTCTAAATGTGGTTCCGCCACTGGATCTATAAGAGCAATTACTCAATTTTAGCACACGAAGCGAAGGGAACAAATACCCAATTTGGTCTAATTTTTGAGAGAAAAAAATTAATATATTCAAACCTAAGAGCATCCCAAAAATAAGGAAAGAAAGATTTAACCCGAATTCACAAATCAAAACCAACAAGAAATAGAAAACACAATCATCCGTTCAAAACAAGAAAAAGAAAGTGAAAATTGCTTATTTACCTAATTGAACTTTCAAGCAATTGTTAATCAAGATCTCTCATCTTCTTTTTCTTTAGTTTAGAGTTTTAGAGAGGAAAAAGAAATGTCTAGGGTTTAGTTGAAGGAAAGATTTTATAAGTGGATTGTAGAGTATGCGAATTAAAATAGACCAAGTTTATGTGGTAGCATATTTAGGTAAATAAGATTGTTTCTAGGACAAAATATGTAACAATTGTGTGCTTGCGTTTAAATAAATAAAGTAGTACTTTATTTAAATTAAAACTATAGTTTGCAAAATGATATTTTGGTTTGAGTGAGGCTATGGTACTATGCATAGCACACATTGGTCCGTAATTTGGATCAATATCTTCATTTACAAAGTCTAAATAGTCGATCTGAACTGTTCAACATGATTATCATATGAAAATGTACTTGTAGATCAAATTTTTCATTTTTTTAGATTTTTGTTACTATTATTTTAGATAGGTAGAAAATCACTATTTTTGAATGATCTATCTTTAGATCAAGTGATTTTCTACCTATCTTAAAAAGAGTAAAAAAATTCTAAAAAAATGAAAAATTTGATCTACAGTACATTTTCATATGTTAATCATGATGAACGGTTCAGATCGACTATTTAGACTTTGTAAACAAAGATATTGATCCAAAGTATGGACAATTGTGTGCTATGCATAATCTATGTTGTTAGCCATTAAAGTAAAAATTTTATGAATCGTACTTAAATTGAAAATCTCAAAGAACCCTCCAAAATACAAAATGATGAGCAAGAGACACATTAGTTTTAGGGTTCCATGCCTTTTATGTGCAAAAATATTAAAAATCACCATTTGTTACTTTGGGCACCAATCTAGACCAACCAACTGTGATAAAAAGGTTCATTTCTGTCTTCCAAGTTTTTTTGAAAAAAAAAAAAAGAGAGAGAGAGATCAAGAAACATCAATTAAACAGTAAAGAATTTAATGAAGTTCATGATCGCACCTGAATTGATGTCGTAATACTTCGATCAGATCTTAACCTCTTACAGCAATGGTTTATATTGGAATAATTTTGGGTCCTATCGCCTAGGGCTCTTACCAGTGGAAGCATATTTCCTGAATGCTTTGCTTTTCCCATACGGTGAAAAGTTTTCCTTTATTGCTCCAGTCAGGGTTTTTTTCTCATTCTATAATTCTTCCCCTTTTTGAGTCATTAATAGTTTTCTTTTCCTAATACAGAGAGGATGTTCCACACATAAGCCAATACAAAATCCTCCTTAAGTCACATGAAATTGAAGTTCCAAATATTGTCCATCTCTAACCTCATAATTGTCAACATTTCAAGGGCTGAGCTGCGAGGGAAAAGTTGATTGCCTTAAACTTTACTTGAGCAAATATCTAGAAGCTCTAAATTCATCATAAAAGAGAAGGGGAATAACCGAAATCCAATCACATATATATCTCAAACAAACCTGAAAGCCAGCATTTATACCACAACTGACATCACCATGGGTGAAGATGAAAGACCTGCCAAAGGGAATTAGAAAAATGATAGTACATGCTGTATAATGAAAATATTAAATACTAAATCTAACTTATAAGTTCTAGTATGCAAAAAAACTAAGCAATTTCTCAGCCTTAACTTATTTAGGCAAAGGACCAGTGCAAAAGCATTTTGGGCCTAAACATGGTGTTGGTATTGCGATAGCACAGTTGCAGTATTGTACCATTATCTGAATTTGTAAGAACTAAATAAATTCAAGATCACTACATTTGGGTACTTCTAGCATGCATCCATCCTTTGATAGGACATGTATTAGATTTTAGTCCATTTGAATTTGATTTGTCATCCATCAAAAAGCCGTTAAAAATTGAACCACTAATAATATTAAATTTTTTTTATGGAAGGCTAAACAGCATTCAAATTTAACATGATAGACGTCTAAAATGATGAAGAGCACATCCATGATCTTAATTTAAGCTCGAAGAATATTTATCTAGATATCAAATAAACGTACCATAAAAGTTGGATGCATGATAGAACTGCCCACTACCTTTTAAATCACAGAAGTAACAAGACCATCTGTTAGTGCAAATAGGTTGCATCGAAATAAATTAAAAGTCAGCAATAATATATGCATTCTTTCTTAACTTAATATTACTTAATTCTTATTAAAAAAACAACAACTTTAGTATCAGTCTCACAAGTGTCCTAATTCAGTATCAATGAATTGACTCTGAAAGTGAGCTTTTCAATAGAAAAGACGAACCAAATTAGTAATGGCCGATCGCATCATGTTCCATTATTGCGGCAATAGAAAACTAAATAGATATAGAAATTTTATAGTCAAAGATTGATAACTGATATCAAAAGCAGAATAGCAATTGTTGTTTTCCGTAGTTTCAGTTGGCTCAACGCTTTTTCTTTTATCCCCTTTTATTTGGCTTAATTTATGCTGAATTGTATAACAGAGGAAATTTTTTGGAGAATTTGGATTATTAGAGATCAAATTGATCCTTAAGAAACACAAACTGAGTGTTACAAAACAATTGGAACTAATTAAGCTTTAACTGCATTATGAAGCTTACCTGGGGAGTAAATAAGGCTTTGTTAGGGATTAAAGAATTCCAAATTTGGAGAAACCAGTGTCTTACTATGGGTACATACCACTAAAGCTCCAATCATCCTTACAGTAAAATGTCTTAAATTTCCAATGAGGTGCTCGTACAGCTTATGGAAGTAAAAGTATTCCCTTTTCAACCAAATGGACAGGTACGGACCAAGAAAAATGTACCATATTTCATAGAACCAGCAAAAGAGGTCATTCCTGCCTTCCTCCCTGCGCCAATCCTTTCCTAGCTCCTGTGCCTTTCTCTGGCAACCACCCCTAGACCCTTCTCTTTTTCTCTCTTTTTCTCTCTTTTTTCTCTTCAGCCCACCCCATGTTAAGTTGTTCTACAAAAATGTAATAACAAGGGCATCATCTAGTTGACGTTTTTCTCTTCTATTTACCAAACCAATAGAAATACATCAACCCAATTAATAGCCACCCCAGTGATGCATCACGCTTACTTTTAATTGGCTGAAGTATTCTGCACTAAGGTACTTTCAGAGATTCATGTTCTAATACCCGTAAAATATCATACAGAGGATACATAACAACTGCAAAAAAAAAAAACATAAAAACAATAGACATCAGTAAATGAATTTGCTTCTATTCTTTTCTTACGAAAATTTGAATCTACCAAATTTGAGGTACAGAATTTGTATACCACTAAAGCTCCAATCATCCTTACAGTCAAATGTCTTAAATTTCCACTGAGGTGCTCGTACTGCTTATGGAAGCAAAAGTATTCCTTTTTCAGACCAAATGGTCTGGTACTGACCATGAAATCTGACAAGGGAGGCAGCATAGATTCATTTTGCATATCTGCTAATATGGAAGGTAAACAAATCCTTTAAAATGGAAGTACCTTCATTGTACATACACTAACAAGGAGTAATGTATCACATACTATGCATGCCAGCAGATCGAAGGCACTTCATCCATGGTTCTACACCAACAGCAATAATTGTAATGGCAGAATGATGCCATTACTTGATCCCAACTCTCCGATCAAAATCGAACGGCCCAAACGAGAACCTTGATCTTTTACTGGTAGATTATTGATCCAAAGCTGAAATGACATTCTGAAATGAAGACCTTCGCTTCAGTATCATCTTCAACCATTCTTTCGGCCGAGCTCTTTAATTTGCCAGTACCCAATACAAACCCATGGGGTTTTCTCTTGAGATGGAGGCGCCGCTTTTAGGAGATAAATGACAACCGAGTTCTCTGGTCCATAGGAGCATCGCCGCGTTGTACTTGGTTGATGCTTGAAATCAGAGAGGGAGAGTCGCGAGATAGACGGATGCCATGGGCTTGACCGACTCTTTAGAAAAGGAGATTTCATTGAAAATGTAAATAGGCCTTTTATGAAGTTTACGGGCTTGAAATAAATAATAAAACAAAGAAAAAGGTAAGAGTTCCTTTGAAGGCGGGGGGGTTCCGACGCCCATCGGACCACACAATAGAATGTTATACTCTTCGTGTTTGAATTATAGTTTGGGATTTTTTTTTCAGTTGGTTCATATAATATTCTTTTATTTAATTTTTTGACGATCTCCCATTTTTAAAAAACTTCAAAAATTGGATCATTTTTTTATGTTATCTCATTTTCGGTACATATTTGACAGAAATGCCAAGACTAGATTTACTGAATTTCTATTTACTGGATTTTGGATGAGCTTCAATAATTTTTATTTTTATATATCTCTTTTATCTGTGATTTGAAAAAAAAATCGTCACATAAAATTCTATTCTCCTTCATTTCTTCACATATTACTAATTAAAATAAAAAGAAAATGATAAAGCATATGGGAATAAATGATTTGTTTCTACTACAGCAGCAGTACCCTTCTGTGACTGGCTAAATCGGTCACAGAAGAGTAAAGCACCAGTCGCAGAAGGGTAGTGCTGGTCGCAGAAGGGTAAAATCGGTCTCAGATGACCATCTCTGCTGACGTCACCGATCGCTGAAATATATTGTTAGAATCAAACCAATGAACTATAGAGTACTTATCACAGGTGTCACACATAAAGATATATTTTTATATTTTGTATTGCAATTATATTATTTTTATTGGAATACTATATATATCAAACCTATCCACTAAACAAAAGGACCTCTTACTTAATCCTTAAGAGTAAGAATTGAAGTAGATAAAAGTGGTATAGAAAGGGATGTGAAACCTAAACTTTTAGGGCAATTTGTTCGAAGCTTTTATGAGTGGGCCTATAATATTGGTTGATGATGTTACCAAAAATATTAAAAAGGTCATTGATTATTATATTAGAATATTAATTATTTATTGGGGCCAATGGACTTTATTGATATATATATATATATATAGAGGAGGGATCGGATGACACCTCTTTTTGGTGACATCTCTTGTTACCACATCCATTTTTTTCATTTTCAAAGTCCAAATCGTCGATCCAACCGTTCAACATGATCTCCACAATAAAATGTACTTGCAGATCAAATTTTACATTTTTTTGAATTTTTTTACTATTTATTAAGTACTTTACAAAAAAACAGCCATACTTAGACCATTGAATTTTGTACCCATCTTAATAAATAGTAAAAAAATTCAAAAAAATATAAAATTTGATCTGCAAGTACATTTTATTTAGATGATCATGTTGAACGGTTGGATCGACGATTTGGACTTTGAAAATGAAAAAAATGAATGTTGTAAAAGAGATGTCACCAAAAAGAGGTGTCATCCGATCCCTCCTCATATATATATATATATATATATATAGAAGAAATAGTGGTCAAATAATTCAAATGTTTAATATTTACGGGATATTTCTTAATAGAACTATGTTTCTATGTTGTTTTGTTTAGAATTTTGAAGTCACATAACTGTTTAATATTCACAATATATCTAGATTTTATAGTAATTTTAAATGTACGATCTTCTAGACAAAAAAATTGCTTTTTCAAATAATATAATTTGGAATAGAATTCAATTATTCACTCCGGTCGTGTTCGGTTGATGGTAAAAAAGTGAGAGAGTGAAATAGTGAAAGAGTATTGCTAAACGAGCTAATTTTATCTCTTGAAAAATATAAATTCCTCTATTTCACTTTTTCATGGAATAAAAAATTAGCTCATAAAGAAATAGAGGAGGGACTAAAATGTAAAAAACTAAAGACAAAAATTTGACTACAAAAGTTCAAATTTAATTTTTTTTGTTTTCAATTCTCCAATTCCACTCATTTCTTTCCTTGCTCAGTAAGAATAGAACATTTTTTCCACTCTAATATTCTATTCTATTCTTGTCTAATCATTTTCAAAGGTTTAAAATCGATGAACTCGAATATAGCAACTTGGCTAATCATTTTCAATTTATACAGTTTTATCTAAAAAGAAATAACAAGGCCACTCGAACAGAATAAAAGGTAACATTTAACAGAACGGAGTAGGTCCGATGCCCATTAGACTTACTTTTAGGTTCAACGAGCATGATGACCGTCCGATCTAATTTAAGATTTATGAGCACGAAAATTGAAACAGACACGCACGAAGTTTAAAGCATTATGCACCAATCTTAAAACAAATCGACGGTGATTAAACCCATCGGACCTACTCTCAAGTGAACATTTAATGGGGCGTACATGACCACATGACAGGTATAGAAAAGATAATAAAAAGAGATATCAAAGAGGTGGAAACAAGGATCTACCTTTCTTCCTTTTCCTCCACTTGTTTCTGGTAGCTTGGAAGTTAAGCATAGCATCAGAGCGACCATATGCAATATGCAATATGCGTTTTGTCTGTGTGTACAATTGATGAGCTGATTTAATTCGTTCATAATTTGATTCGGAAGATGTAATTAATGCGTCCCTTAGAATTCTATTATGCTAATTTTAAGTAAAAAAAAATTGAATATATATGCCTAACAAACAAGTGAACAACTATCCATAAATATTTCCTAAAAGAAACTATACATAAATAAGTTCGGGTAGCTCAAGCATGTACTTCGAGTGAGTGAGGTTATTGTAATATGCATGATAGACAATCGTTTGCAATATGAACTCATATTTTATCATCGGTAGACACATAATAACCCGTATGCGGTAAGTGACAGTATCGTATGCAACATAGTGAATTTAATTTGACAATAACCAGCATTCTAAAATTGAGTATCTTTCATTTTGTAATTATTGTAATTTTGCGTATTTTAGTATAATTTAACGTAATTTAGTGTAATTTAGCGTATTTTAGTTTAAATATGCTAATTATATATCAAAAGAAGAAATCTAACAAATATTTAAAAAAGAAAATTCGAATTTTTAATGTTAGAAAAAAAAAATCTTAAAAAAAACATTGAGTACCGGCCATTTTCTGACCGATAATGAATTAAATTGGATACCGGCTAAAAAATTACCAGTATGAATATTTTTATAACTTCACAACGTATCTGAATATATTTATTAATTTCTATTAATCTTTGGATATTAATAAAATGTCGGCATAAAGTATCGGGATAACATACTTTAGCCGTTTAGCCGTTTCCTACTAAATACCTTCAGCTTTTTATTTAGATCTACAGTGGACCAGACTGAAATCAGAAGTAGGAAGTCGTAGAAAAAGAGCTGCCACAGTATAAACCCTATATAGCATGCTTGCTTAGTTGCTTACCTTTCCCTTCATTGACTCTAGTTGACTCAGAGAGTCAGAGTACAGACTACACTGCGAGTGCGCGCGCTAGAGAGAGATGGGGATTTGGGACTACGTCAGCTCGGCTACTGAGTTGATCTCCGGTGGGGTGATGCGGTCACGAAAGAAAGTCGGAGGAGCCGCCGGGAAGGAGCGCGAGACCGCCATTTGGACAAGCCAAGTGGTGGTGGAAAGGAAGATCGTACCGCGGGGGTGCATACTTCTTGATCACGCTATTGATAAAGGCCCTAAGACCTATACTGGCAAGTCCTTTCCTATTTCCTTCTTCTTTATTTCAAACAATCCTATTCTATGCTAGAGCAATTATATCTAAGTTATGATGTTGCATAGCTTTCTATATTGAGTAAAAAACACTATTTTTGCTTTTCTTTTTGAATCAAGTTAAAGAGAAGTGTTTTAATTTGGCACAGGTAGTATACCGGTCTATAGGTATGTGAAAGAAGCATTAAGCAACAACAAGTCACAGGAGGAACCCTTGAAAGAGAAAATGGAGAATACGGAGTTAGCCAAACTGAAAGCAACAATTCAAATCCTCGAAAAGAAGAACATGGAGATGGATGAACTGGGACAAAGAAAGGAAAATCTTGAAAAGAAATTAGTGGAGATTAACTAGACTTGAACTAGTGGTAGTACTCGGCTGTTTTGTGGTTACTAGGATAACAGGTCATACCAATCAGGAAAATAGCCTGAACGAGAACATTAGGTAACTTGTAACTTAATGTTTCAGGTAAAGAAACGGGCCTAGTAGCCTTATTTTCAAAAGAAAAAATGATTGTGTCTAGACTTATTTTGTAACTTGTGGTTTCTATGGTAAATGAAATTGGTGGCCTTTGCCACTTCTTTCACAAAATTAAAAAGTTGGGTTTAAGAGTATATGAGCTATTAAGCATCAAGTTAGCAGTCACATCTACAGCTTTGATTTACAGAAGAGATGTGAGATGTAAGATGATAGTTGAATATATTGTTGTATAGTTAAAGATATAATGAATCTATTGGCTAATACAAGGATTGGTGTATTTTGTACATGCCTATGATTTAGTTGTCTGTGTATATTTTTAAGTGTTTAGTATCCTTGTTTGAAGCTCTGGAAGTAATGCTAGATACTACATGTAAACTTACTAACTGTTCGATTATAGTGTACTATATCTGTAACAATGAATTGCATATCTGTACATTTATTTTGTCATATAAGTGTCATACTGACATTTCAAAATAATTCCTACACTAACAAGTTCTCATGCCAAGTGGTTTGCGAGTATTGCTTAAATATTTGCTCTTGCAGTGCCCTTTCTTTTTTCTTTTTATGGTCGTACAGCTTCTTTGGCACCTGTTAGAGCCACTGTCGCCGCAATAGCAGATGAAAACAAGGAGGTGCTGGTCACCCAAGTGTCACCAGCTGGCTGTTTGTCTCGGCTCTTAACCAGTTGGATGGGGCCCAAGGTCAGTATTTGTCAAATTAAATTTTGATCTATTAGTTAGCTGATTTATATTAATTAGTAGGTTATGTTTGTTTATATGGTTCGTTACATGTATAATTGAATCTTATGAAAAATATTGGATTAGAGCATG